>CM028377.1:141754313-141823572 GCA_013146195.2 Codonopsis lanceolata
TATACTCTTGATGAAATTCATTCAGGTGTGCGTTGCATCACAATTCTAATATGTGCATCACGAATCCAATTTATGCATCGTAAATCTGATTTGTGCATCAAAAATCCAATTTGTGCATCACGATAAATGACCTATGCATCGGGATTTACTTTTGTATTTCAATATCAAATTGATGCATCACATTTCTAAGTAGTTGCACCGTGAATCCAAATCAATGTATCACGATTCTAAATCAATACATTGTAATTCATCCAATCTCTGCCATGCTAATCCTATTCGTGTATCGCGATACATTGATTCGTGTATCGCGAAACATCGATTGATTCGTGTATCGCGATGCACAAATCTTATCCGTAAATGACCTATTCATAGAGATTTATTTTTGTATTATAATTCCAAATTGATTTATCACAATTCAAAATAGGTGCATCACGATTCTAAATCAATGAATCACAATTCATCCAATATCTGAATCGTTAATCCTATTTGTGTATTGCGATACATCGATTTGTGAATCGCAATAAATGACATAAGCATCGTCATTTACTTTTGTATTCTAATTTCAAAGCGAAAAAGGTTATTGATGCTACATAACTTTTTTCAAAATATTCATATAGGCCACACCCTAATAGTAAATTATGCAGTTAGGTCACACGAACTATGGTTTGGTCAACAAATTGCCTCATTTTTTAGCTTGCTTTAATTTTAACTGTTTAGTGGGTATGAACTATTGGTCTAGATTTGTAAAGTATCCCCTTCGTCCCTACCGGTCTATAAATTATTGTCATATATAAGTGTAAAACCAGACACATAAAATAAGAAAACATAATCGACCAGAATATTTATATTGGTGTTAGCTTCTTTCAAAGTTCATGTGCATGTGTGCCCAATATCAAATTATTAAAAAAAATATAGGGATAAAATTGTAAAAATATTTTCCTTAAAAAAAGGTTTATAAATAAAACAATTTTTTTTAGATGGATGAAAAATGAAAACATGACAATAATTAAAGGAAAGAGAGTATGATAGAATCGTTGACGTGAAAGACTAAAATCAAAATTTAGACCCAAAATCACATTGTCACCAAGAAGCTTTGGCAATGTCACATTCTTGGAATAAATGTTTGAGGGTTTCCATTTTGTTGACAAGTTGCGCTATTCAAGATCCTATATGTTGACTCCAAAAAAAATTTAATATCTTATTTTGTCCTTTTAATTTATCCTACCCAACTAATTATAACCCCTCCCTTTCTCCCTCCCTTTCTTCACCGTACACTATCAGTGCCTCCCTCCCTCCCCATCTCTCACTATTCTTCCTCCTCCCCCATCCCTTCTCTCTCTCTCCCTCCCATCTCTCACTATTATTGCTCATGCCTACTCCACCTAACCAATAAAAAAAGATTTATCAACCTTCCCCAAAATCACACTGGTAAAATTAAAAAAAAAATTGAATGTTCGTCTCTTGTTGACCAAAAAACATTGTGTTATTCGACTAGCCCACACCTAGCATTACCGAAATTAGATTAAAAAAATATTATAATACATTATTGTTCGGCCAACTGTGACCGTTAGTATAAAATTTTGTTTAAAAAAATTATTTCGGTAATGTTCGACATGGGCTAGTCAAACAACACAATGTTGTTCGGCCAACCAGAGCCGAACATTCAAAATCATTTTCTTTTTTTAATTATTTTGCCAGTGTGATTTTGGGGAAGGTTGATAAATCTGTTTTTATATATTTTCAAAATCATTTTTTTATAGGAGGGGTAGGAAGGAGCAATAATAGTGAGAAATGGGGAAGGAGGGAGAGAAGGAAGGTGGTGAGAGGGAGGGATAAGGAAGAGAGAAAGAAGGGATGCAGTGGGAATGAGGCAGTCGGGGGAGGGAAACGTTGATATAATGTGAAAAAAGGGGGGGAGAGATGAAGGGGGTATAATTAGTTGGGTAGGGTAAATTAAAAAGGCAAAATAAGAAGTTTAGATTTTTGGGGGGTCAACATATAAGATTGGGGGGCTGAATAGCGCAACTCTAAGTTGACCTCTCGTTCTTAAGTTGAATTTTCTTCCAAAGTGGTAATAGCCAGATTTGACGGTATATTTTCCATCTTTAGTGAAGGGGCCAGAATGTATCATCAAAAAATAGCGTAATGGGAACATAATCGCTCCGTTCCCAAAAATAATTCTCATATCTAAAAAGTCTCAAAATTAAAATTTAATACCAAAAAATCCAAAAGTTAACATGTCTATGAACGACATTATGTTAAAAGTTTTCAGATAAATGAAAACCTATTTTTCATTCTATCTTCATCAACATTATTACTACTAAATGCCATGAGCCTTTTTAAAAAAATTCATCCATGAATGATCCTAAAACTACTATTCAATTCACAAAATTTAAAATTAATCTTTTTATACTAAAAAATTCCAAGTTATGATTGTTGTTGTTAAATGGCTGAGGGCAAAAGGAAATCTATATATATATATATATATATATATATATAAAGTTGGTGAGGAGCACTATGGTTGTGCCACCTCACCACCTTTAGATAAATCTTTATTCTAAAGCATCCAAGTGGAAGTTTTAAAAACTTTTGGTTTTCTAGCCATTAGCTAATAATAATACATAATAATAATCAATATGATAAGGGCTATTAGTATTAGCATATATAACTTCTTCTATTGTCAATAGTAGAAGACTTATATTTAAAAACTTTTACAACTAACTAGTTTTATACCCGTGCGTTAAACGCACGGACATATATATTTTTCAATCAAATTATACTCAGTTAAATTATAATCAAGCAAAATGAAAACAAAAAACAAAACTAAAAGAAGAGATTATTTCAATAAATAGAAAAATATCATTTGATTCATTTGATTAAAAATTATTATGAAAATAAAGAAATATATGTGTCAGTTGATTAACAATAATAAAATAAATAAATTGGAATAACTGCAATTTATGAAAATTAAATAAATAATTAAAATGAAAATACAAAAAATGTGTATCGCAGTGTATTGATTTTCAGTAGCGATACGTCGATTTGGATTCGTGATGCATCAATTTAGAATCACAATGCATCGCTATGAATTGGAAATAGACCAGTTTGAACGTGAGGTATCGATTTAAAATCGTGATGCACCACTATAGAATGAGAATGACAATTATACAATTTTGAATCATGCATGACAATGTATGAACTGATACTTATCGCAAGCGTGTCTGATTCATTAAAGGTATACTCGTCCTTTCACATCAAAAATGTTTTTTCTGATTAAAAAACCATAGTGGACAGCGGTTGAATATCTGTCAAAAGAGACCGATCCAATTTTCACCTTATTCTTTTCAAACCTTTAAAAGACAAAAAAAATATAAATGGATCTGACGTATTCATAACTCGACACATATTAATTGAATGACAAAACTTACATCCATGATTACAGATTAGTCATTCAGTTAGAATTAATTTTGAGTATTTGTGATTCACTTTTTAGTGAAATTTCTTACGCAAAGTCATTCATGATTTTTTTGAAGTTTATTTGGCAACAATGGAAAATTAGCGGTTGTATGCATAAAAGATTGTGTTTTGATAACAAATGAATGAATGCAGTCGTTCTAGTTCCTAGGCGCTAATTTCAAGGAGTTATAAGTATTTGAATTTATATTATTTAATTATAGGATTTATTAAATGTTTGTAATAAATAGGGGTTACTATTTTAGGGATGCAAATTTTGGTGGGAAATTACTATTTTTAGACTACCTAGGCTTTATATATATATAGACATTACTTCTAACCAATGTGAGATAAAACTCTTCAAGGTTAGATATTACTTCTAATGACTCACTTTTAACATCATACTTTAAGTTTTGATATCTTATTCATCCAAAACTTGATTTGGACAAATAAATATATCATTTCGATGTTCTTGCCGAGTAGAACACATTTGCACAATTACTTTTATCTACAAACAAATGACACGTAAAGAAATTTGTGCCTCAAGTTGCATAATTTTTTTTTACTAAAAACACTAATTTTTTAATAATTATTATACTTTAACTCTTGATATCTTATTCATCCAAAACTCGATTTGGACAAATAAATATATCATTTCGATGCTCTCACCGAGTAGAACACATTTGCGCAATTACATTTACCAACAAACAAATGACACGTAAAGAAATTCGTGCCTCAAGTTGCACAATTCCTCTCACTAAAACACTATTTTTTTTAACAAGTATTATACTTTAAGCCTTGATATCTTATTATCCAAAATTCGATTTTGACAAATAAATATATCATTTTGATGCTCTCACAGAGTAGAATACATTTGCGCAATTACCTTCGTTAACAAACAAATGACACGTAAAGAAATTCGAGCCTCAAGTTGCACAATTTCTTTCACAAAAAACACTAATTTTTCAACAATAGAAGAGATGTATCCCACATTGGTTAGAAATTGATGTTGGTTTTAAAAATTCAATTATTAAGTATCAATAGAAGAAATGCATAATGTATCATACATTGGTTGGAAAGTGATGTTGATTGTCAAAGTCACTAGAAAACCAAAAGTTTTTAAAGCTTCCACATGGATGTTTTAAAATGAAGATTTATACAAAGGTGATGAGGTGGCACAATCATAGTGCTCCTCATCAATTATATATATATATATATATTTGATAAAATATTTTTACCATTATTACCAATAGAAGATGTATATCTCACATTAGCTAAAAAATGATGTTGAGTTTAAATTATTTTACATTACTACCAATAAAAAAGATGTATAACACATTGTTTAAAAAGAAAATGTTAGATTTTAAAGTCTTTAGACTAAAGACTTTCACTTTTACAAGAGATGTATCTCACATGGTTACAAAATATTATACTATTATTACTAATAGAAGAGATGTATCACACATTGGTTAGAAATTGATGTTTGTATTAAAAATATTATTATTAATTACTAATTGAAATTGAGATATTATGTATCATACATTTGCTATAAAGTGATGTTAGTTTTCAAAGTTTTTTGATAAAAAACTTCTACCATTATTACCAATAGAAGATGTATATCTCATATTGGTTAAAAAATGATGTTGATTTTTAATTGTTTTAGATTATATAAAAGATTTACTATTATTAGCAATAGAAGATATATATCACACATTTGTTATAAATTGATGTTGGTTTTAAATTACTATTATTACCAATAAAAGAGATAAATCTTACATTGATTAAAAAGTGATGTTGATTTTAAAAGTCTTTAAATAAAAAGACTTCTATTTTTATCATTCATAAAAGAGAAGAGAAGAGATATATTCCATTATATAGAAAGAGATGTTGCTTTTAGATATTTTTTTAGATAAAAAAACTTCTACTACTATTAACAAATGATGAGATGTATTACACATTGGTTAGAGAGTGATGTATGTATTAAAAGTCTTTTTATAAAAGACTTAATACCAATAGAAAAAAAAAATATTTCACATTAGTTAGGAAAGTGATATTGGTTTAAAATGTTTTTAGATAATGTATATCACATTGGTTACAAAGACATCCACATTATTTAGAAACATATATTGGTTATAAAATCCATAGATAAACGAATTTTTATGTTATTATCAATACAAGAGATGTATCACACATCGTTTACAAAGAGATGTTGGTTTCAAAACTATTTAAGATAAAATACTACTACTATTATTATTTTTATGTTATAATCAATAGAAAGAGATGTTGATTTCAAAAGTTTTTATATAAAAGACTATTATTATTACTATAGAAGAATGCATCTTACATTTGTTAGAAATTAATGTTGGTTTTAAAATACTATTATTACCAATAGAAAAGATGTATACCACATGGTTAGAAAAAGATGTTTGTTTAGAAAAAGATGTTTGTTTTAAAAGTCTTTAGATATAAGTCTTAAATTTTTATTACCAATAGAAATAGAAAAGAAGTATCTCATATTATTAAAATATGAAAAATGTGTATCTTATATTGTTTAGAAAAAGATGTTAGTTTTATAGTAAATACTTTTACTCTTATTACCAATACAAGATATGTATCTCACATTGTTTAAAAATAAATGTTGGTTTAAAAAGTCTTTAGGTTAAATACTTTTTTGTTACAAATAGAATAGATGCAAGTATTTCACATTGGTTACAAAGTATTCTACTATTATTATAAATAGAAAAGATGTATCACATATTGACTATAAATTAATGTTGGTTTCAAAAATACTATTATTACCAATAGAATAAATGTATTATACATTTGGTAGAGGGTAATGTTTGTTTTTAAGGTCTTTAAATATAAGACTTCTACCATTATTATCCGTAGAATATGTATATTTCACATTGGTTAGAAAGTAATGTTGATTTTAATTTTAGATAAAAAAAAACTTTTACTATTATTACTAATAGAAGAGATATCCTACATTTGTTAAAAAATGATGTTGATTTTAAAAGTCTTTAGATAAAAGACTTTTACTTTTACCGTCAATGTAATAGAAGAGATATATCACAAATTATTTAGGAAGAGATGTTAGTTATAAAATTTTTAAAATAAAAGACTTCTACTATTATTACCAAATGAGGATATGTATTACACATTGGTTAGAGAGTGATGTTGATTTTAAAAGTCTACAATTATTAGCAATAGAAGAGAAATATTTCACATTGGTTATAAAGTGATATTGGTTTAAAAAGTTTTTAGATGATGTATCTCACATTAGTTACAAAGAAATGTATTTCATATTATTTAGAAATGAGTATTGGTTATAAAAGTCATTAGATGAAGACATTTTTTGTTATTACTGAAGTGCACCAAAATATCAGGCCCGAACAGGTAACCCAAAAGTGTACTCCGAAATTATACTTAGAAGATTGGGCCAAGCTCGTACCCGGAAGAAGGGCCCAAGCCCAATATGGAAAGACCATATTTTTTATAAATAGGAGGAGACTTCCTCCTGAAAGAGGAGGGACTATTTTTTCCTCTATATGTTATTGATTATTAAGATCACACATTACAAATACTGATTATCACACCTGAGGGTTTGTGGGGACACCCCCACCCACTCACGGTGCTTTATTTTTGCAGATAAAAACATGCCAGATATCCTACCGCGACAACCACCGTCGGACCACAACGCCGGCGATCCCGATTTCACGACACTTTCGGCACCCCAGACACAACACGACAAGATCACCACATTTTTGGCGTGATCAGTTTGGTTCCGTTGCCGGGAAACGACTATTTCGTTCCTCTCTAGTCACCGTCAAATCAACTTTGACGGGCCAAGGGTGTAGGGAATACCACCGAAAAAACACAAACACAAGAACTACGCCGGCAGCGATCCGGCAACCAGACCTTCCTGACCTTTCACCCGGCAAATCTTCAAAGGCTGGCCCTTCCATTGCCGTCTTCATCCACCAAACCTCCCGTCTCCATCGCCTCTTCTCCCCGCTCCTCTGGTCAAACAACCACAAATTGCCATCTCCCTCTTCTCTCTCATCCATCTCCACCTTCCCTTCATCTATGCCTCCATCTCTATTCCCTTCCGCCGTCCCCACCAAAACACCCGCCGGCGTCGCCCGTCTTTGCCCAAATCCTTCACGCCAGCCTGCTCCATCCGACCCAAACCCATCATCTTTCTATCCCCTCTGTTTCAGCCATCTCCTTTGTAATCGCCAACCACCGATAACCCTTCCAGGTAATTTCTAGCCGCATCCGTCTCGACCCGACAACCCAACCCAGCTTCTTCATTCGCTCTGCCGGTTCGACTCAATCCTTGACCATCAATCGGCTCAGCCCAGCAACAAACCCACCAAACCTGCTCTAATCGTCCAGCCGTCACCCTTCATCACCCGGCGAATCAATCTCGTCTTCAGCGTTGACCCCCCTCCGTAATTCTCTCGCACAGCCCAGGAGAGTTTAACGCCGCCAACGTTGTAAACAGAACAACCACGCTCTCCGCGCCTTTGCCAAAAGCGGTAGCTTCGCCGTCCATCCACTTCCGATCACTCGGACTTGGCGTGTTTACTGGTCTTGAGCGAACAACTCTATGCATCGGTGGTATTATTCGGGCTTTATCAAAATGTCTAATTGTGCATCGGGTGATAATTGTTTCCTGCTTTATCAAATATCTAATTGGTTTTTCTTTCCATGCATACTACCGATATTTACCTGACCAATTACTGAGACACGCAATAGACAATAGCCTGACCCATCATCAATTTGGCATGCATACTTTATAGACTTATAGACTATAGACTATAACCATTTCTATTGACTATAAGACTATAACCATTACTTATGGAGTAAGAGAAAAAATTTTAAAGCACACGATATATACCTCATATTTCATATTCTTTTATCAATAAGCATGTTAAAATAATATATTGTTAATAAGATAAAAAAAGAAAAGGATGTTGACCAATCGATGATAAATAAATATATAGAACTGAAATTATTTGTCGAGCCGAAATTATATGCCGAGCCGAAATTATTTACCGAAAATAAATTATTTGTCGAATTGAAATTATATGCCGAGCCAAAATTATTTACCGAAAAGAAATTATTTGTCGAATTGAAATTATATGCCGAACCGAAATTATTTACCGAACTGAAATTATTTGTTGAATTGAAATTATATGTCGAGCCAAAATTATTTACCGAAAAGAAATTATTTGTCGAATTGAAATTATATGTCGAACCGAAATTATTTACCGAACTGAAATTATTTGTCGAATTGAAATTAATTGCCAAGTTGAAATTATTTGCCGAACTGAAATTAATTGCCGAGTTGAAATTATTTGCCAAATTGAAATTAATTGTCAAGCCGAAATTATATGCCGAGCCAAAATTATTTACCGAAAAGAAATTATTTGTCGAATTGAAATTATATGTCGAACCGAAATTATTTACCGAATTGAAATTATTTGTCGAATTGAAATTAATTGCCGAGTTGAAATTATTTGTCGAACTGAAATTAATTGCCGAGTTGAAATTATTTGCCAAATTGAAATTATATGTCGAGCCGAAATCATATGCCGAACTGAAATTATTTGACGAGCTGAAATTCTTTAACGAGCTGAAATTATATGCGGAGCAATAACATAACTTAATCGATCAGATGAAATATATATTACCTCGTCGGGTATGATTTATTATACGCAACTATTTGACAATAGCGTGCTTTAGCGCTCCCCGTAGCAAGTAAAAATATTTTCTTATAAATTTGGCAATATTACTTCGATTAAATGTACACGGGCTCGTTAGCCTCATCAATTTAAATATTATATTATTTAACTTTCGTCGGCATAGCGTGACAATTAAATGTGATTCGAGCTCCCTTACTGATGAGAAACATAACATGCAAATCTAAATAGATTTATGTCGAGCCAACTACTTGCCCACCATACCAAACAGTTATAAAAAAATTCCTCGCTTAGAGCTCGCAAATCGCTAGTTTCAATGTTACTAGCTCGAAATAGCATGTTTAGTCTACCTATCATATGTTAGTATGACGCATGCATTCTCTAAAGCTTCACACTCAAATACTTGCATCTTAAAAATTCATCGTATCTTTTAATGGCGCGACGTGTCGCCGCAATGATTAATTTACTATTCTCGCACAATAGGCCCATATTTAAATAATTTTATCTTATATGATCAATACGTTTGGATTATGACAAACATTGTGTGGCGAAAATATGAATGACGAAAACGTGATTTTTGCCCATACAAAGATGCTCCTAAAAACTTTCAGGTACAAAATACAAACGGGCATAGCCTCAGCAACCACGATCAATAACACAAGTTGTTCCTCTACAAACTATCACACACTTATTTACAAGGTCACATACCTACCTCGCCTCACCGAGATCACATTTTAGGCCGAGCTTCATCCTATTATTATTCACGTGCCCGTGCACGCCACTCTCACACCAGAGCTCGACCTTCAGACTATGCTCGCGCCAATGCCGAGCTTCATATTATTATTATTTCACGTGCCCGTGCACGCCACACTCGCATACCTTCAGATTATGCTCGCGCCAAAGCCCGAGCCTTAGACTATTATTCACGTGCTCATGCACGCCACGCTCGCACCAGAGCTCGACCTTCAGATCATGCTCGCGCCAATGCCGAGCTTCATATTATTATTATTCACGTGCGGGTGCGTCACGCTTCGCCGAGCTTCGACGGTTATGCTCGCGCCAATGCCGAGCTTCATATTATTATTCACGTGCCCGCCGCATCGCGCGAGCTCGACGAATTATGCTCGGCGCCAATGCGAGCTTCATATTATTATTATTTTACGTGCCCGTGCGCGCCCGCTTCACATACCTTGAGATTATGCTCGCGCCCAAGCCAGGCTTAGAGCTATTATTCACGTGCCCATGCACTCCACGCTCGCGACAAAGCTCGAGCTTCAGATTATGCTCGTGCTAAAGCCTGAGCCTCAGATTATTATTCTTGCATCCAAGCACACTTCACTCACGCCTATGCACTGCGGATTATATTTCATACATATGCCGTCGAGCTTTACATTATGCTCACTCGAGTTTACTCGGTGAGCTGACTACCTTGTCCTCCTTTCGAGTCTACTCGCGGTCGAGTTGTACACAGCGCCTACTGGCTTGTGCTCCCCACTCGAGTTTACTCAGGACTGAGCTCTACCTTGTCCTCCCACTCGAGTCTACTCGCAGTCGAGTTGTACACCGCGCCTACCTGCGCTTGTGCTCCCTACTCGAGTTTACTCAGGGCTGAGCTCTACCTTGTCCTCCCGCTCGAGTCTACTCGCGGTCGAGTTGTACACCACGCCTACCTGCGCTTATGCTCCCTGCTCCAGTTTACGCTCGGCATGACCTTTATATTGTCCTCCGATTACTCTCGGCACGAGCTTCTACAGTGTTTGCCGTTACGCCCCCGCGTCCATCACGCTTTCATCGGCATTTGGCTACACTCGACATGAGCTTCATATTGTGCTCGGTCGGCATCGCTACTACGCTTCGACACGGCTTCTATGAGTGCTTAGCACATTACGCTCCCCTAGCATCCATCATGCTTTCATCAGCATTTGCGGCTACACTCAGCATGAGCTTCATATTGTGCTCCAGATCAGCATCACTACTACGCTCAGCACGAGCTTCTATGAGTGCTTAGCACATTACGCTCCCCTAGCGTCCATTATGCTTTCATCAGCATTTGCAGCTACGCTCGGCATGAGCTTCATATCGCAGTTCAAGGTCACTTTATTTGGGGTCTCTAATGCCTCATACATATCCTCCTTGAGAGGCCAGGCTCTAATGCCTTATACATATCCTCCTTGAGAGGCCAGGCTCTAATGCCTCATACCTATTTCCCTCAGGGGCCAGAGAGGCCGAGCTCCTAGCGCCTCATGCATATCCTCCTTGAGAGGCCAGGCTCTAATGCCTCTAAATACCTATTGCATCCACATGAGCATTTCATACATATTTGCAAGTTACTGAACACATGCATCCTCCATTCATCATTGCATAAACATAAAAACATGCTCATATTTCCTCTCTCAGTACCTTGCGGTTCAAGGTCACTTTCTTACAGTGCCTTGCGGTTTATGGCCTTATGGCTCGAGTCTCTTAAAGGTCCTCGCCACGTCGAGGATAAATCTTATTATGGCCTTATGGCTCAATTCTCTAGAAGGTCCTCGCCACGCCGAGGATAAATCTTATTATGGCCTTATGGCTCAAGTCTCTTAAAGGTCCTCGCCACGCCGAGGATAAATCTTATTATGGCCTTATGGCTCAATTCTCTGGAAGGTCCTCGCCACGCTAATGATAAATTTTATTATGGCTTTATGCTGAAGACTACATATCTTATTTTCATGCCTATACTTGCCGGTTGAGGTCTAATTTGCCAATCAAGGATCAATTATACACAAAGTTCACCCGCCAAGGCTCAAAAGACAGCTACATAAACTCTTCTGGAATTCAAAGCAAAATCTCAAAACCATCAGCATCACAAGAAAAAACTATAAACAGATTATACTCCTTACCCTCGATGTCAGCCTCGACGGATAAGGAGTAGGGGGCTACTGAAGTGCACCAAAATATCAGGCCCGAACAGGTAACCCAAAAGTGTACGCCGAAATTATACTTAGAAGATTGGGCCAAGCCCGTACCCGGAAGAAGGGCCCAAGCCCAATACTAAAGCCCAGTATGGAAAGACCATATTTTCTATAAATAGGAGGAGACTTCCTCCTGAAAGAGGAGGGACTATTTTTCCTTCTCTATGTTATTGATTATTAAGATCACACATTACAAATACTGATTATCACACCTGAGGGTTTGTGGGGACACCCCCACCCACTCACTGTGCTTTATTTTGCAGATAAAAACATGTCAGATATCCTACCGCGACAACCACCGTCGGACCACAACGCCGGCGATCCCGATTTCACGACACTTTCGGCACCCCGGACACAACACGACAAGATCACCACATTTTTGGTGTGATCAATTACCAATAGAAAATATATATCCACATTGTTTAGAAATGAATGTTTGTTAAATCTACTACTATTATTACTAATAGAAAATATGTATACCACATGGTTAGAATGTGGTATTGGTTTTAAAGTCTTTAGATAAAAGACTTAAACTTTTATTACCAATAAAAATATAAAATAAGTATTTCACATTGTTTAAAAATGAATTATGATTTTAAAAGTTTTTAACAAAATGACTTCTAATATTATTATCAAGTTAAATGTTAATTTTAAAAGTCTTTAGATAAAAAAAATTACTATTATTAATAATACAAAATATGTATCTCACGTTAGCTAGAAACTTATATTAATTTTAAAAGTATTTAGGTAAAAAAATCGTTTAATATTAGTAACAATATAAAAAAAATTATAACCATGGAAGAGATTAGCAATCTAATTATAATATCTAAAAGTTATATTATTATTACAAAAATATATATATATCCCACATTGTACCCGTGCATAGCACATGCTAAATAACTAGTACTTAAAAAATATCGAGTGTTGTTCGAAGCATTTTTCGGTTGCTACATTAAACATCCCCTTTTTCTAATAGGAGTTTTTGGCATTTTTCATTTATAAAATTGAGGTAGCTGAGGGCAAAATGCTTAAAAAAATATCGAGTGCTGTTCGAAGCATTTTGTGGTTTCTGTATTAAGCATCTCCTTTTTCTAATAGGAGTTTTTGCCATTTTTCATTTATAAAATTGAGGTAAATGCAGGCCGATGTGCTTTTATAAAATTTCAATCACTATAGTACCCTATGTTTTTTTAAACAAAAAAAGTCACTTTTGGGAGTGAAAAGACTACAATACCCTTAATGAGCCTGAGACGTGATACATAATACTCACTCAAATGCATCGCGCAACATCAATTTTTGCATTGTAATGCATCAATTTAAATTACATCAAGTTTTACACTGCGATGCATCTATTTAATTACATAATCCAATTTTGCATTTTGCTGCATCAATTTTTATACCGTGATGCATAAATTTTAATTATCTAATTCAATTTTGCATCACGCTGCATCAATTTTTACACCGCGATGCATCAATTTTAATTGCTCAATCCAATTCTGCATTGCCCTGGAAAATCATAATGAACTAGACATTTACGTCCTCCGTCTTCTTCTTCCTTCTCCTCCGTTGTAAGCTTTCTTCTTTCTCCTCCTCCCCCGTCTTCGTCCCTACTGAAAAATGCTCCAACCTAGTATAAGTCCATTACAGTTTTGTTACGCAACAATCGTGATTTTTGAACTCCAAAATGTAGGCCGGAGCTATGGAAGAAGACGATTTGAGCATTTTAGGAACAATATTTTGAAAATAGACTCTAACAATTGAAAAAAGAAATGAATGATTGTAGCGAAATAATATTTATGAAAAGGTACCGCACATCAATTTTTTCAATAAAATTCTACCATTATTCCATCCTGGCCTGGAGTATTGATCCGCAATTTGGGCTACATCCTGTCTAAGGGAGGGAGATTTAGTTTAGTTTTGAAGAGGCCGAGTGTATGGGCTTGTTTCATTTGATGTGTTTTCTGGCTCAATCCACTCGTTTGACTTATTTTCTCTCCTACTCTCCCCTTTTCCATGTCTAATTGACTTTCATTTTTGGGCAAAACCACGATCCGAATCTGTGGCACCCCGACTCGGATTCCAATGCGAAATCTCAGGTCGGACCGCCCAAATAAACACAAGTAAGCATGCACAAGTAGGAATATAAAATTTCACATGGCGCAACATCGCATACGAATAGCAACTCGGCTACACTTGGCCGGAAAAAAAACATAAAGTAAACAAGTCTTCGGCGACGTTACAGTCGGAACCCAACATCTACTCCTACGATTATAACACATGCAATATAATAATCTCAACGGCCACAACATGCCGAAGGCAACAACATCAATAATACTTAATAAGAGTAATAAGCGGGAATAAGCTGTAGTGAACCATAATATATAAGCAAGCTCGACATGGAAGTCGGCGTACAAAAGATTATAAGTCTAGCATAATCAAGAGTTATACAACAATACAAAAACCCAAGTCAAGTCTAAGTGACTTGCTTCCCATCGTCCTTGCCAAAATAAAAGACTAACTATACAAGTCTCAAAAGAACAACCTCCAAGCTCACGGCTATCTAGCTCGGACACGACGAATCTAACGAGGACCTTCTCCTTGGCTCGGATCTAAGGAAAACAAAACAAACAAATAGGGTAAGTCATAAAGACTTAGTAAGCTACTAAAAATGCATGTCTGTGTCATAGCATAACATTTATCATAAATATGGAACATGATCACCATATAGCACTTAGCACATTATTCACATAAGTGCAAGTAATAAATCATACAAGTAGGACATGATATAGGCCCGGTCGCTAGGTAGTTCCTGCAATAAACTGTATTAACTGATTCGTGCCATTGATGTTTTGTGAATTCATCGACTCTCGAGAACCGCCTCTATTTAAATAGCAAGCCAATGCGGCACGTATTGATACGGCAAAGGGGCTACTTCCCCACTGCAGCCCACAGTGGAGGCGTATGTGAGGTCCCAGGTGCGGCGATCCATAGCGAACACGAATCTCACAATTCGTGAAGGCGATGATGCATCATCCCACCCTGATGTATAAATCAAACCAAATAATGCCAGCTGGACTCAATGTGATACACAAGTAGATATTTACTCGTCATAAACAAATAAGGATCGAATTCGACAAGAGCGAACTCATCCGATCAAGTAGGCTATTAATCTCTACCATAAATCATGCCAAGGCAATTAATTGCTCAAAACCCAACAATCACAACAAACTTAATTGCACATAAATAGGCTCAACTTCTAATTGAGTAAACCCGACCAAACGGTGTCCAAACTTCATAGGGATTAAAAGTAGTGTTCAACATGTTTCAAACTTCCTTAGAGTCGACTCCGTTGAGTCTTTACTACGCATTCCCAATTTTGGGGATTTGAAGCTATGTGCTTCTCAAACCATCCTAAGTACATTACTAAGTCCAACTAGGTTATGAGTGTACCAAAATACCACAATGTGATCCCTCTTCAATATAGAGTTCAAACATTAGCTAGAACACATAACAATTCACCATTTTACCAAGTAAGCCACATATAGGGTATTTTCACTTAACACCATTTTTAGTACACATGTAAGCATTACTTCTAACATGCTCACAATCCTAGATACATAAGAGGAAGGGTAATAACATGCTTCAATAATCATAAAATCATCCTACACATGCTCCTAATAAGTTCACATGTTAAAATCACAAGATGAAGGCATATAAGGCAAGTATGTGTACTCATTGACCTCAAAAATCATAGGTTTTGTTTCCTTAGGGTCAATGAGTGCTAAAACCAAGAAGAACAAGAGTAACTTACTTGTAAACTACACAATGTCTTCCTCTTCCAAATACTAGCTCGATCGATCTGGGAATTTGAGCGCACGTCACAAATCGGTCATGGCCTCCTCATCCTCATCGTCGAGACAGAAGTGTCATCACATTTCATTGGATGAGATCATAGATGCAACAGACAACTTTGTCGAGAGAAATGTCCTAGGACAAAGGGGAGAGGGAAAGGTGTATCAGGCTGAAATAAGACTCGACTGGAAAAGGTCCCAGGTTGCTGTGAAGCATTTAAAACCAAACTCTTAGGAGTTTGAAAATGAGATTAAGATAGTTTCAAAAATTCAACACCCCAATCTCGTCTCTCTTCTTGGTTACTGTGATGAATCCGGTCAGAAGATCCTTCTTTCCGAATTCATGCAAAAGGGAAGCCTAGCCTCCTATCTAAAGAAGAAAAGTAGTATTTCTTTGTCTTGGCAACAATGACTCTGTATATGCCTTGATGCCGCACGTGGGTTACAACACCTCCATGCTAAGACGAACGAATTTCCCAAAGGGATAATTCACCGTGATGTGAAGCCTGACAATATTCTCTTGGATAAGAATTGGGTTGCTAAAATTTTAGACTTTGGGATGTTCAAGTTGTCCCATGTTGGCCAAATTCAATCCACCATGATCACTAACCTTAAAGGCACCGGTGGGTACTATGCACCAGAATATATTATCTACCATAGTGTAACTAGAAAAATAGATGTATATGTCTTTGGGGTGGTATTGTTCCAAGTGTTGTGTCTGAAAATGCCATGGGACCGAGGGGAAGAGAGCTATTACTACACGAAAGATGAAGACTTGGGGTTTTGGGCTCAGCAAAATGTTGAGCCTAGAATAAAAAAGGAAATAAGTGATGATTCTTTAAAGGCATTTACGGCTATTGTAGGGAAAAGCTTGAAAAGGGACCCTAGAAAACGTCCTACTATGGATGAGGTGGTGTTGGATCTAGAGATTGCGCTGAAAATCCAAAAGCACGAAGATGAAGCAAAGCAACTTCGAGCTGCAGTGAGAGAGTCTGACGAGCAATCAATAAGGTTTCATCCCAAGGCTCCCAGGTACGTACATAATCATTCTATGTGTGTGTGTGTGTGTGTGTGTGTGTGTGTGCTCCCTATTATTTTGTGACCAAATTTTGTCATACGTTTTTAGTGAAGCTGGTATTTTTCATTAATTCAGTAGGATAAACGAGACTAGAGCAGATGATGAGTACAATGATGCGATTGTGATTGATATTGTGGGAGGCTTTACTAAGGTAACTAATGATCATTAACTTGTCATTGATTATAGAAGTGACTTTTATGTTTATAGATAATGTCTATATCTCTCATGTTTAGGCTGGATTTTTCGGAGAGAGTTATCCACCACCAGTAGTGTTTGAAAGTCTTGTAGGCCGCTACAAAAACAGTGATAGCGGAAATTCTGCAATGGGCTCAAACGGAAGAATGTATATTGGAAAAGAACTTTCCCTTACCGATGATACAATATCACTGACCAACCCAATTTATTATGGTATGCCTTATAATTGGGAGGAATATGAGGGAATTATTCACCATACATTGTACAATGAACTCAATTATCGCCCCGAAGACAGGCACCCTGTTCTCCTAACTGAACCTGCCTTGAATTATGACCCTGCTGAGAGCACAATCATGGAATATAAGAGTAGTCGTGAGAAAATGATTAGTCTCATGTTTGACAAGTTCGATGTCCCTGTTGTATACATTAGTATCCAACTTGTGCTTTCTCTGTTTCGTTGGTCGCTTAACCGGTAATTAGCTTCATTTCTCTATTATTATATATGTCAATCGGTTTAATTACTTGATGATGCATATGGATATGGGGACATGCAGGTATGGTGGTCGAATCAGGGGAGGATGTTACCCATTCGGTCCCTATTTTTGAGGGGTATGTCCTTCCACATGCCACGACTAATCTTAGCTTGGCTGGTCGTGGCCTCACTTATCACTTGAAGAAGATCATCGAAGAGAAAGAGAGGGTTAGTATCCCTACTTACGAAGATTTAAGTTTCCTGAGGAATATGAAGGAGAAGTTGTGTTATATTGCCCTTAACTACAAGGCGGCCGAGACGACTATCGAGGAGAAGAACTTTACTTTGCCTGACGGGAAGGTAATCACCCTCGGTAAGGAGTGTTTCCAATTGCCTGAGGCCCTCTTCGACCCATCTTTAGCAGGAGTTGATGAACCAGGAATTCAACACAACACATACAACTCAATAACCATGTGTGATGAAGAAATAAGGGATAAACTTTATGGATCGATCGTACTTGGTGGAGGTACAACCATGCTATCTGGCTTTGGGGAAAGATTGGAAAAAGAGATGAGGGAATTAGACCCCCAGTCCAGTAGCAAGATCAAGATAGTGGCAGAACCCCGGAAGGAAGTACAACGCCTGGATGGGGGGGTGCTCTCCTCGCATCACTCAGTTACTTCAAGAAGGTTTGATTCAAGAAAATTAATTTCTTATTAGTTTAAGTCATTTTCTCATCAGTAGCCTATCAGTTTTATTAATTATTTGCTAGACTTGACAGTATCCAACGTGGGTGGGTAGGGGTGGCAATTTGAGACACGAAACAATTGATCGACATGAATACGGTATGAAATTATAGGGTTTGAGTTGGGCCTTATCGATTCGAGTTGTTTTTAGGGCCAACACGATCAAAATTGGTCATTATCTGGCTAACTTGATAGATATGGTAAGGCACGATAACTAAAATATATATGTTTTTAAAATATAAATTTTAAAATTTACTATGGGTTGTTCACTATTTTCGAACTGTTTTCATGATTATATTATAGTTTTATTATTAGAACATTTATGACTTTTAAACTACTTACTATTTATATTGATAAATTTTCAAAATATGTATTAAAAAATCAAAATTATATATTTTATAATATTTATTGGGTCTAACGGGTCCGCTAAATAAATTTGACTTTTTTATTTATCGTGCCTATCGTGGCATACCGTGTTTTTCATGTTTTTATTGTGTTGTGTTTGGGTTTTAATATTATGCATAATAAGCTTATCGTGTCGTGTTCGTCGTGTCGTGTTGTTATCGTGTCGGCCCGATAACGGTTCAGCACGACCAATTTGTCACCCTTAGACGTGGGTTTAGTGTAGGGGTGTCAATCCGAGTCGCCAAACCACCAAGTCGAGTCGAACTAAGCCGAACCATGCGGTTTGGTTCGGTTTTGGGTGCTATATGGTTCAGCTCAGTTTGAGATTTTGGGAAGTTGAACGGTTTGGTTTGGTTTGCGGCTTGACATGTCGAGTCGAGTCAAACCGAACCGAACCAAACCAAACCATTTTGAACCGAACCACCAAGTCAAATCATCGAACCGAACCACCAAGTCGAACCACCGAGCCAAATAACAAATTCTTTAGAATTCCTAACCTTTATACTTTAGTACTCTTATACTATTAATATTTTTATACTATATAAACTATAAGGCTAATATTAGTATTTAAGAATTTACCTTTAGACTTTTTGAATTTACATAAACGTTTTTAATTAATAACATGTACGTTATTGTATTTTTATTATATTGTATTCAATTTATTGATTATAAGAATAAAAAATGTTAATCCTTTTATTTGAAAGTTTGTACAATTTTTTTAAAAATGAGTTTATGAATATAATTGTATTATATTTAATTTTTTAGTATTTTCTTTAGCGTTTTTTTATAATATTTTCTTGGTTTACTTAAATTTTGAATGACTAGAACTTTTTCTAAATTCAGACCGAACCATGAAAGCAAACCGCGAAACCGAACCACCGAACCGAGTCGAACCATCATGGTTCGGTTCGGTTCGGTTCAGCTCAAGACATTAAACGGTTTAGCTCCAGTTTTATTTTTCTCAAATCAATGGCATGCGGTTCAGCTCATCATTTGTTCCAAGTCGAACCATTTACACCTCTAATTTAGTGTCTCAACATGCTCCCTCACGTGGGCCGTGTAGAGAATTTGCTTAAATATCATACTAAGGTCGTGAAGGTTTATCCCACAGCCAATTGGCTTGTGTTGTGTGATTAGTAGCTCAACACGGCCCCACGTGCACGTGTAGAGAGTAGGGATGGCAAAATGTTATCCAATTCATTATCGTGTGTTATTCATTAACACCCAATTAAGTTAATGGGTGTTAGTGGATAACACCCATTAGTGAATAACACCCAAAATGTTATCCAATTCATTATTGTGTGTTATTCATTAACACCCAATTAAGTTATTGTGTGTTATTCATTAATACCTAATTAAGTTAATTAAATTACCGGTATCTTTCGCCTAGTAGTCGATGGGCCAACCTCGTACGTCACTTGTTCTCGCGGCGAGTAACTGTCTTCCATCGACTTGATATACTCAAACCTACTCGGATCACGTTTTGTTGATTTGTCAATTTTAGCCTCTCTTTTTTTTCTGAGGTCTACCACGAATAACTTCCAAAACCCGAGGCTCAATCCGTGATGTAATTGATGGCTTCACAAACTCTCTTGCTCTCTTCAACAGTGCTAACCTATCTGAGTCAGTTGAGGCATTGTTGTATATAGAATTAATTTCTTCAACTGTGTTTTTCCATGCACAATCCATTTCACCCCGAATTCCATCACATTTGCCCTTAACTGGTAACATATCCAACTTTCTCCAAAAACTATCAACTTGGTTAAGGGGAATTGGCCTACCCAATTTGACAAGCTCAACGATCTCATGCGTACAGGGCAAACCACACGTCTTTCTCGGTACACAACCACACAACAAAGAATCCACAACAATATCTTTGCCAACCACAGATTCTACTTAATAAATTTTATTCAACGCTTGTATGGATACCATGCCTCGCAGATCCATGTATATAGATGATTTGAATTTGTGCATGACCACGTTTCTACTCTTCTCAAATGAGTGTTTGATTGCGATGTGAGAAGTCTCAATAAGAATGTGAATTTGTCGCCAACAAGTCTCAAATTTACCTTGGCTCGATCCAAGTTGTCTTTTCAGTGACGCATGTTGACTCTCCGCCTTGAAGGTACAAACAATATTCAGTAATTTGAAGTATGTATGTAACAAATAAACGAAAATAATTAATACCTGCTTGTAGAGGTATTGTCATAATGCATGACGGTATTTGTCCAGCATGACACAAATCTTTCTTTGTAGGGCTCAATCCATTGATACATCACATAGTTGATGGCACTTGGATAATCTTTGAACTCAGACTGCAGTCTTCCCAAATAGTCATTATATTGCGACTCAGTATCAGACTTTACCAACAAATTCCAAAACATATTAAACGAATCTCACTTTTCTTTCGTCGTTAAGATTTTCCTACAATTTACCAAAACATTCTTATTGATGTGACATCGACAAAGGAAATGTCTCGAGGTAGGAAATATTATCTCAATTGCATTCATTAAAGCTATTTCTCTATCAGTAATGATGACATTAGGCATGCTACATTGGTCCATCAATGATTTCAAGCATGAGCACGCCCACTTATAGTATGCGCTTTCTCATTCTCTAAATAAGCGGTGCCGATTAAAAAGTTATATTTGTAGGCGTCACACCAACAATCTCCAACAAAGGTAACTTGTACCTATTTGTCTTATGCGTGCAATCCATTAATATGCCTTTCGGAAAGGCACACAATAAATCAACACTTCCTGGGTGAGCGAAGAACAAATCCTTCACAGTGTTCGTCTTCTCGCACCGCCGATGATGATGGACATATCCATGCTTCTCTAACATAAACATAAGCTGCTGCATTTGTGATCGACCTTCACGCTCGATAACTCTATTCTTCAAACGTGCATTGTAGACCGTCTTTATTGTAGATCTATTTTCTTGAAATTTTTCTTCAAACGCGCCAAAACGTCCTTTGGTCTATTATTGGCGTGTGTCATATCAACCACATATTCCTCCTCAACTTTTGATAATCGACCGACATATGAATGACCTTCTTTGTACGCTCCAAGTTCATGATTGTGGACACCGCACTTCACAACCAATGACCATTCGCCAGCCGACACTTCTACGCCCTCAAACTAAATGGACAACCAAGCTTCTTAGATCCGGTTTCTTTCCGATCTTTCTTTCCACTTTGATTTTCATCATTTGCTTGTGATTTCTTGCGTCCACTGTAATGACCAACACGTTCACAAGTCATTAATACCCGGGGCTTTTTCTTACCCGCACCACTGTCCGACCTTCTAACTATTATTACCATTTCAAGCTCATTCGCCCTAGCACGTACCCAATCAATCAACATTTGGCGAGATAAAAAGAGTTAATGCGTCATGAATACATCGGTGTAATCTGCCACAATATCTTGAATAGGAACTATCGCATTATTTTCAACTTCAACAATCTCATTATTAGCAGTTCCATCAGCACTAGGATTTGTTGACAACGTGTTTGAATCCTGTCATCAAATACAATAACCCATCAAAAACACAAGCTCTTTTAGTTTTTTTTTTAAAACTGTTCGGTTAGGTATGGTGGAACATTTACAAAATGTTCGACAGACATCGGTTGAACAAATTCAAAATGTTCGACTGGAGACATTCGAACAGTTTGGAACTAGAAGAGCATTTCAAAAATGTTCGGTTACCAGCTTCCGAACAATTCAAAAAATTTCGGTTAACACAGGGCGAACATTTGCAAAAAGTTTTGTTATAGATATCCGAACAGTTTGGAACTAGAAGAACATTTCAAAAATGTTCGATGAAATCCGACCGAACATTTCAAAATTGTTCGGTTGCCACCAGCCGAACAATTCAAAAATGTTCGGATGGTCTTAGCTGAACATTTAAAAAATGTTCTGAGCTACAGTACCGAACCGTTTACGACGAAGACCTATTTTTTAAGAAGAAGAAAAAAGCTTTTTTACACAAATTTAAGCAAAATAACGTTTTAAATACTTACCACAAAAGTCATAATAGCTTGTTTTTCATCCATGCTTGATATCTTCACACCCAATGTTGAAGCCTTAGTTTTTTTTTGAAATTAAAGGTTTTTGGAAGGTGATTTCTTCACAACAAAAGAAGAGGTAGATGAAGGAGAACAAAATATTGTGTTAGTAAAGATGTTTAGTTGATGAAGAAAAAGAGTTTGAAGAAGAATGTATTTAGAAGACTTAAGAATTGGTGGGGAAAAAGATGAAGAATGAGAATGAAGGGGATGAAGAAAATGAAGTTGGGAAGAAGGTGTATATTTGTTTTGAGGTGGATGTTTACTTAGAGGTTGTTTATTTTAGAAAAATAGGATAGGGGTCTACTTATAAGTTTAAAGGGTATAATTGTCTTTGAACTTGAGGGTATTTTTGTCATAAAGAAAAAAATGGAATGGGGGGTCAACATAGAGTAATTGGGGGTCGGATTAGCGCAACCCATAAAAAATCCTTCAACAAAATTACCTCAAAGTGGAGGCAACTGCCCCAGACCCTTTCTCTTCTGTACTCTTATGTCTATGTGTGATCCCATCCGGTGTTTGTTATTTGTACTTGATGTATTCACACACACATATAAATATAAATATATATATATGTATATAATACTTGTGTATTAAGTTTGGTAATCTAAAATTTCTTTGAACGGTTTTGATCTAGGGAACGAATATTCTGGAGATGAATTTCCCAGTTGGACCTTTCGGTACCAAGGTTAGATATTTAGAAAAAAAATGTTGCTTGAATTTCATTTATACATATTTTCTCTGCTTAAAAAAATGTGTGACCAATGTACTCTGCCCTGCTGTTAATTTTATGGGTAGTGTGCATTTAATAATGAGTCTATGGGATTTTTTGGGAATAATAATATTAATACGTAGATATTTTTTATCAATTGTGTAATGAGACCAAGATATTGATTTTTATTGACCATATATCGATTGATAGAGTGAGCAGGAGGGGGAGGGGGGAGTGGGAGCAGAAATGAGAGAGACATGAATCTTAACGGGAGGGTGGGAAGGGAAAAGGAGTCTCGATCTCCTTTACCATTTGTGTTTATTACTGATGTATCATTTTTCATCTTCATCATTACATCCCAATCATTGCATCTCAACCAATGGTTAAAATAAAAAGTGGTAAACAAGTGATATACACAAATGATACAGGAGATTTGGACTCTGGAAAAGGGTAATGCTAGGGCCACTCTAATAGCACTCAATTTTGGGTACCAAATGATGTGGCATCTTATGTGTCATATTATTAAGATAACTTTTTAATTTATAGTGGAGCCCATAAAATCCAAATAAGATGACATTAGGAAACATCATTTGGTCTTGAAATTTAAGTCTTTCGTTGGTGGGCTTCAAAGATTACTCTCTGGAAAAAGTGGGCTTCGAGAGAATTAAAAAAATTGAGAATAGAGGACGGCGAAAAACGGTATAGCATGTGCAAAGTCAACTGGTTTGGTAAAATTCTCTCTGCACGAGGGTGCAATAGTGGGGGTGATAGTCAGATGTTGGGCTCGGAACTATTGATATTCATAGTTTTATAAATTTCTGCTAGCGATTCTATTTACATGTAGGAGCCTGGGCTGCTATTGTTAAAAGGATGGCTAGATTGTAATATTAAACGATCCATTCCCTCTGACAAGTTCTATTTCTTGATTATATTTGGCATCTTAACCTTAGTTGGACCAGTACCTAGTTCATGAGAATTACACTCCCTCTGTTGCAGAAGAACAGTTCATTCTGTTTTCGTTTGCCCTAGAAATGAAACCCTATTTTGTTTGTGAGGACTTATCATTCCATATTTACCTATACATCCCAAAGATCTTGTTGCATGACTCCCCATCTCATGTCAACGGTGTTCCCTTGGTGCAATCTGGAATCTTTCATGGTTTAGAGCTGATCATACTGCCTTAAAATACAAGTGCTTTGTGCATTATCAAAGTCCTTTGCAGATTAAGGGAGTTCAAAAGAAATTCTTAATTTGTTCTCATGTTCTCAGCATATAAGATTCGAGGGAAAAGCTTTCGACATGTTTTAACAGTCGCAATCATAGTTAAGGAAGCCATTGAAAACCTGAAGGGCACTGGCTGTGTGAAGGCCATCAACTCACTCTTTACTTAAAAATAATAATAATTAAATACATAGCTTACCATTAGTGAGATTCGAACCTAAACCAAATTGCTTTACAATAAAGCTTGTTACCACTAGACTAAACCACTTTTTGATATATATTTGAAAGTTAATATAAATATAAACAAGTAATCATAAAAATTATTGATTATTATGAACGTATTTGTTATTTGTTTTGGATTAAGAATATTTATTTGTTATTTATAATTTATAATTATAATGAATATAAATTTTTAATTTTTTAATAAGGTATTTAACTTTTTTATTTTTTCTTACTTTTACATAATCATTTATTAGTATCAAATCAATAAACACGTATATTTTCTATCTCACAACTATGAAGACTATTATAAAATTTTGACAACTTTATATATATTAGGTGATAAAAATAGTGTCGCATTGCAAATATCACTTTTTATTTGAGGTGTAAAAAAGGGAAAGAAAAGATAAATATCAAAATTAAGAAAATATCTTGGTCATTGTTGAACGTGGGGCCCATTATTTTTTTACTAAATGTGAAAAGTTGGTGAAAATATCATGATTTATGAATATTATGGTATTAACTTATCATTGTGTGTATGTGTGTGCATGTGTGTTTTTTTGGCATGTGTGTGTGTTTGAGTGAGTTTGTGTGTGTATGTTATGCTTAGTGAATCATAATATAAGTAGATAAGTAATACTCAAAATAATAAATGATATTCCTTATTGGATATTATCCGGATAATACTCATTTATTAATGGATAATATTGGATATTATCCAATAACACCCATTAAGGTTAATGTGTGTTATTGGATAATATCCAAAACTACTCATTAACTATATTGGATAGATAATGGTTTTATCCAAATTAACCGTTAACACCCAATTGCCACCCCTAGTCACAGCCTGTGGCTGGTGTTGTCTTATTATTATCATGGATTTCTTATAGAGCAAGAACAGCCCTCTTAAAGAAGTTTGGCTTTTTGGGAATGAAGGAGTGTTTAGTGTCATGTAATTAGTTTGGCATGAATTTCCTGTGAAGATTTTAAGAATCATAATGTCTATCAAATCTAAAACAATTTTTTGCTTAGTCTCCTTATTTGTTCCTGTTCAAATTGATATATCTTCTATAGCTTTTCATATATTTAGTTGCATAAAAGAATTTGATACTTGATTGCCTTGGGTTGTACTGCTTCAACCCAAAGTCTGAAAATCAAGGAAAAATTTATTTTGTTGTAAGGCTACATATGTTTATTGTGTTCTTGAAGATATATTTAAGCCACAAAATTGGTACCTTAGTTTGGCACCAACAAAATGGGACAGTGCTTGGTTACTTGAAGGATAGATCAAATGTTTTCCTAACCCTCATTTCTTTAGCATAACCAATGGGCTTCATGTTTCTCAGAACCTTCTTGCAAGGAAGTTTGTTTGACCCAACATTCCTACTGATGTCAAGTTCTGATTACATTTTCCATTCTAAATAATCTCATTTTTGAACAATGACATTGCTGGAATTTTCATCAACTACAAGCACAATTTAATAAAGAGAAGCACAGTTCTAATATTTCGGGTTGGTTATTGGGTTTTAATATAATATCCGTCTCCGAATACCTGATCGGGTACCCTACACTTTCAAATATATATATTTTAAAAATAAAATAACCTTTAGACCTAACTCTCCTAAACGTCGTAGCCGCATTTGAAGCACCAGGAAGGAGAGGAGGAGATGAAGGAGACGAAGACATAGGCTGCTATACTGACGCCGGACAAGCCATGTACTTTACCGCATGCCCCGTAGCCAACGCATCAATGTATACTCGTGCAGTCCACATTTTGAAAAGTTCTGTTATGTTCTTAGTAGCAGCTTATTACAATTTGCAAGGCTTAAAAAGAATGGGGTAACTGAACCCGAAATGTTGGATACCCGCAATGCGGTACCCGTTTTATTCGGTTCCGTTTTGGATAGTAAAATACGACACCTGAAAGTTTGGGCACCCGACCCGATGCCCACAACTAGTGGTTTCCTCTCGAACTGACTTCTCTTTGGCATCATGTAATTAGAAGCGAATTCAGGCTGTGTTGGAGTGGATAGAAATAGGATGCTAAGCCTTCGATTTATGCTTCCCTTGCAATTCCCTTGAAGGAGTACTGTCAACTTCATTAGCTAAAAGCTTTAGTCTCAACTTTTATTGATTCCTGTTCTATATGAAAAAGTTATGAATCAAACTCTTGGCATGGTCCCAAGTAGTAACGAGTATCATTGGTGATGCCATGTGACATTTAAGTTTTGCCGTCTACCTGTTTGAGCTAATTATAAAGTTTTATGGTTTGCCTTTAATCAATGCCATTTGAGGAACTCAATGGTAAATTTATTGGAATGGCACAGTTGTGCACTTTTTATTATTTTTTTCCTTTTCTATTCCTCACATTAAATGTATAATGTTGTTTCTGTTCTTCTATCTACCGTCTGGAAGAACCTGCTATTGTTCAGTCGGTTTATGATAAAAGAGTAGTTGGATGCCCCGGTGTTGAGGGGGGTGAGGATCATTCGTAATTTAGCTTTACTTCACCTTCTTTGATTTTGCAATTTTTTTTTTACCAATCCTGGCGCTAATAGGATGTGTCAATGACTTCTAATTTTCAGAAGATGAGCACGATGTTGTGTGGTTCTGGCTGGAGAAAGGGAAGCCTACCGAATGCCCTGTCTGTTCACAGTATTTCAAGGTGAGGAGTTGTGAATTAGTTTTGGTTGAGGCATCCCTCTCTCTCTCTCTCTCCCCTCTAAGTTTTCTGTTTTTTGTTTTATAGCTTGAAGTAGTTGACCCTGGAGGACCTCCTGACGACCACGGAGATGATGATCATCATCACTAATTTCACGTGTATTATCACTGAGGAATAAATTCTGTTTACAAGAAGAAAGTTTGTTATACATTACAGCTTCAACCCAACAAATGGAGTTGCTTGTTTTTGGTCACTCATTGGCTCTTGAGACTATTGTATCCGTTTGTTTAGGTTGGTAACATTGATTTCTGGATGTGGTCATCCATGAGATCTCTTGATTTTGATGCCTTAATAATTGATGGCAACATTTTGACCCTTGTACTTTCAAATTAATCTTTCATTTTCATATTTCCTTTCTCGTATTTCCCCATGTAGACATTTTAATGTCGTCTCACAGACCTTTTGGCTTTTTTGTGTTCATAGTTATACACATGCAGTGTCAAAAAGTGTGCATGCTCAAATGAAGGTGCGTGTCCTTGTTTCAACGTAGTTTTGTTGCATGAACTTGTACAAGTGAAGCTGTTATTTTAGTTTGATCATGGTCTCATTAATTGTTAATTGCTTATTGCTTAAAAAGTCGCATTGTGTATAAATTTTCCTACTTGGAGTCTTTGAGCTGGATTATAGGTGTCTTACTTGTTGATGACTTTGTGGTTTTATTTGATGTTCTATTATGTGTTATCAATCATTGGTTTTATAAAAAAAACTGCGCTAGTATTGAAACAGTGCTCCAAGATTGTTCAGACTTCAGGAAGTGTATAGACCAAGAAGCAGTGGATTTTACAATGCAAGTGAACATAGGAATTGTCAGAACATTTGGTCCTGCCTTGTATGACTTTGTTTATGTATGAGCAGTCATCAGTCACTTGTAATAATGCCTTTAGAATAGATGATTTTCTTTACCATGTTAGCAGTGCTGCTGTCTTTGATACATTGGTGATCTAAGAATGGCAGCAGTTAAGCTCCGGGATACCATTTTTGAGTGCGTTTCTCAAGCTCAATCTGATTCGGATGAAGCCAAACACAAGGCTCTTCAAACTTTAGATTCCATCACAAAGGTCAGTCCCCAAAATCGCAACCTGGTTGCACAGGCAGATGGTGCAATCCCTATCCTTCTCGCCTTATTAAAGTCTTCCTCTCCAACACTTGAGAATCTTTCCCTCTCTGTCCCCTTCAACCTTTCTCTAAATCCTAATCTTAAACTCGCTCTTGCCAACATTGAAACAGTAGAAAGCCTCAACTCTGTAATTCTATCTTGTAGCTCCCCAGAATCTAGTAAATTGGTTGCTTCTTTGATATGCAGCCTGGCAATGCTAGACAAGAACAAGGCAATGTTTGGGGTAGCTAATACTATTCAGACTCTAGTGAAAGCAGTATCAGGTCCTCATGGGCCTGCCGCTCATCACCTCCTAAGTTCTCTAGCTGAGTTAATGCAGTTCCACTGGAATTGCTCCCTTGCCGTTCGATCAGGAGCTGTTGGAGTGCTTCTGAAAATAGTGGAGAGCAACGAAGGAGAGGACTTAGCTGGAACTTCCCTTGCTATACTCTCTCTTCTTGCTAGGTTTGATGAAGGGTTAAACATGTTGAGAAAAACAGACCAGGTTGTGAGTATATTATGCTTCAAGTGTTGAAAGGGAGGTGCATGCTGAGCAAGGAAGGCACTGCTGAATTACTTCTTTGGTTGTTTGATGAAAGCGAAGGATGTGTGAGAGATGCTTTAAGGTTGCCAGAATTCCCGTCAGTTTTAGCAGATCTGTCCGTGAGAGGATCAGCGAGAGCTCGAGAAAAAGCTTTGTTGTTAATGAGGAAGATGATGGAGGCTGACTCCAACTCGTATGTGGTGGAGAGCCCAAGGTTCTCCCAGTGGTAGTACAGGGTTTTGATTTCCCGTGGAACTGATGGGTTTGCCTCAGATACTATTTCTTCCACGTTAGTACGTAAAGTATCCTTTGATTGGTCTGCCACAGAATCACATCCATGCAACTGATCATCAGCGACAACATCCACATTGTTACTCTCGGCCTCAGGATTTTTTAATGTTACCTTACCAATTCCGCCTATATCTTCCCCAGTGGTCTCTTTAAGGCCAACAGTTTCAGTTGCTACTGTGGGTATATTCGTTGGTATACCACGTGTGTTAACTGCCTCAGGTGCACTGACCTGAACATGCATCGCCTCTGTATTTGTACTTTGTCCCTTTGGGGAGTCTACAACGTCCACAACTTCAATACCTTGGATTATGCCTTCCTTATTTTTACTATTAGAGCCTGACGCTACCCCCGGATTATGTAAGATTTCGACTGGACGCCATTGTTGTTCCTTAGTAGGTACTTCTTTGATTCCTGATACCTCCTCAGCCTGCACTTTCTACTTACCCGTATCCAAGTTAAGCAACTTATGTGCGTTAGAGCGAATAACTTTCTTACGACAGACATCAGCAACATGACCTAATAAACCACAGCTATCACAAAAAGCGATATTCCCTTCAAAGTCTACAGTCTGCCAGAAACCTTCTTAGTTTGTCTAGAGCTAAATCGGCTGATGCTTTGGATCGTAAAAATCATGCTAAGCACACTCGTTCGGCTTCGGTAGATGACCTCCGTGAGTTTCCTAAGTCGCCATCTTCTGTTGAGGCCTTCCAGCAACAATGTCGTGTGGAGAATAAGAAGGCTAAGAAAAAGAAGATATATCGAACAAAGAAAAGGCAAACTAGGGCTAATTCAAAAGCTCCGGTCTACTTTAATTAATTATGTTTATTAATGACAGTCATTATATGGAATGCGCGAGGTGTCGGGAACAAAGATACTATCTCGTATCTGAAAAATCTAAAGCTTCAACATAAGCCTTTTTTGCTAGTTCTTGAACCTAAGATTACGGGGGATCGACTTGCTAAAATTGCAAAGAGATTAAGGTTCAGTAAGTGTATGCATAATACTCCTATGAATTATCATATATGGCTGAAAGAACGTGATGCCACGGATTCTCGATATGGAACAATGTTATTGTCAATGTTGCAGTGAATGTTGCAACAATGACAGTGACAATGAGAACAGAAAGTATATCACAGAAAATAGCAGCGGAAGTTTTGTTTTCAGATTTAAAATCAAACAGACTTAGGAAGACAAAAAATCACACAAAAACAATCTACAAGTATCAAACTTGTAGATCAAGCCTCAAGGCAACAAAATATATTAAAATCAACACTGTTTTTGAACCTTAACAGTTAACACAAAAATCTCACAAGATATAGAATCTTGGAGATCCTAAAAACCCACATAAACTACTAGAACAAACGTGGGAAGAAAGAATCAAACAAGAACAGCTTCCAAAACAATCACACGGAAGCACAAAACAAAACTTCGGAAACAAGTGTTCTGAAGCTTTACAACAGGCAGCAGGTATGCAGAATGGTCTTCGTGTATGAGATGTTGATCTCTTCTCACAAGCTCGGCACACAAGAAAACTGGATCGAATCTCTCTTATCAGTACACAGCAGTTCTGAACAATTTCTTCTATATGCTCTCAGCTCTTACTCTCTCGGTCTTGCTGCCTGCAAGGCTCTAAATCGATTCTCTTTGTAAGCTCTCGGCGCACCTCAACTGCTCGACATCCTGATCTTTTTATAAGCTGCGAATTCTGCAACTAATTGGCAAAACAACCAACTCCTACTAGGAAAGAGATTAACGAAAAAATCATACAAGATTATCTTTCCTAGTAAAACTAAGATACATCGAATAACTAATTTATTTACATAAATCTAGTTACCAAAAATATATTGCAAGATATCTTTCCTAACAAAACTATGATACATGGAATAACTAAATTATTTGCAGAGATTTAGTTACCAAACATGTATAGCCAAAATCTCCAAAATCTTTTGAAAGATTTTCCAAAGATTTTCCTATCAAGAAACACACCAATCTACCAAAAATAATCTAAACAAAATCTAACACCTAAAATTAACATTCACTAATTTAAAAACCTACTTTGACCAAGAAAGGTGAAAACAAGATAAAATAGGTCATGCCTATTTTACCCTTACAATCTCCCCCTTTGTTGAACCTTTCTGGTCAAATCAAAAGACAAGTGTTTATTCAACACCAATCAAATCATCTAACCTGCATTGGTTAGAAAATCACATCTCCCCCTGAATTTGTGCAAGGTAAAAATCGAAACCATTACTAAGCACAAATCATGCACTCTCATGCAAACAAAATCATCATCATCACCAGAAACACTTGATCTCTCTCCCCCTATTTGACCGGAAAAGGAAGAGAGATAAACCATCTTTTAGGAATTCTCAAAAATCAAAGATTTTGAAAAACACAAAGAAGTGTTCACCAAGATTTGATCACACCACATAGCAATAATTGAGCACATCATATCCAAATTCAAAACCTCTTAGTTTCTCACAAAAATTAGACATCCACTAAAAATTTTTCAACATGGAGATTTTTTGAAAATTGATTTGCACAGTTTGAGTTTAGGACAAAATTTCATCAAGCTGATATCGATGCCAACAATGCATGTCCTAAAATGTTATGCCTAAAAACATGATAACTAAAAGCTAGGCAAAAGAAATAAAAAAAATCACACACAAGTGATAAAAGACCAGATCAAAGGATGTAGTTCCTAATGTTGCTGCATTGGGAGATGCATTCGCCAAAATTGTGATTTTATTTTCAATTTTGCTCTTTTTTTTTTAATTTTCTCAACCAAATTTCTCTCCCAAGATCATAAAATTTTCACAACAAAAATCCATAGGTACTTTATTTCCCTAGGAATATAGCTCTACTTTATTTCAAGCTATTCAACACATGCCACTAGGAACCTTTCACACTATTTACCAAGGGAAGCAATTTTGCATTTGATCAACCCATGAAATCCGAAGATTCATAGTCCCAAAAGAAAGGTGCCACAACCTTGTTCATAGGTAGCTCTTTTCCGTTAGGTAGCTTTCACACTTTTTCAATTAAGGGGAGTCAATTTACTCAAGATCAACCCATGAAAGCCTAAGCTCCATAGTACTTTGACAAATTGCAGCATCCCAAAAATTTCAAAAGGTAGCTCTTTCCTTTGTGGACTAAAAATACTCAATAACTGGGAGAGAGAGAGAATCATAACAATGAAATCACAACAGATTTTGAATGAAATTCCCAAGCAACCACAAGAGGCACATACATGTGAAACAATGATCTAGAGTGCCCTCTAAAGACAAAATGCAATCATGCCTAATTTTTTTTTTATAAATAATTAACTAAGTGTAAAATCATATGGCACACAAAACACAAGAGATTTCCAAAGATTGAAAAATCTCTCAAAAACAAGACACTTGGCAAATATATCAGCAAGATGATTTTCGGTCCCAACATGTACAATGCAAACAATTTCCATATTTACCCAAGTCTCTAAAAAAGTGGTGTCTTATATCAATGTGTTTTCGCGAGAATAATGAAGCTGGATTTTTGTGCTAAGCAAAATGCATAGGTGTTATCAAAAAACAACAAGGTTAACACATCAATGTGAACACGTAATCTTTGATCACTTGAAGCATCCATAAAAGATTTAAGGCTTCTCTCAAAAATATTTTGATAAGCATGCAAATTTTTGAGATTCAACCTTACTTCTTCTCCTTGTGTATATGTCATCATGAATATCACCTATTACTTGAGAGATTGGATGGTTTTTGAATACGGCTAGGAATATCATGGCTGCAACCATTCAAATTGATGATTTTCAGAATGTTCGGGACTGATTCGAAAGTTCAGGACTGTTTACGAATCTGCCAAGTTTACGTCAATGTTGCTCCCATTGTTGCAACATTGGGTGACACATTGGGTGAAACATTGTGAATCACATTGGTTGAACTTTCGAGAATATGCAGGTTCGTCGTTCTTGTGCTCTGGTGTTTTCGGATCTTTGGTTCGAACATTTTGGAGGAGAAACATCATAGGGCGGCTTAGAACCGGGACATATATCAAAGGGTTCACAATATTTGGACTTGCCTTTGTCATTACTACCCTTAGGAACCCATATCGTTTAAAAACTTTGGGTTGGAGATTTTTGAAAAATTTCGATTTGTCTTTGAATGAGGCTTCAATGTGTACGCCAATGTTGCAACATTGGTGGCGCGTGGCGCATACGGTTACGCCAATGAGCTTTTTCAAAGAAATCTTGCCTCATTTCATTCTCATACATGGCCTTTTTCAGAAAACAAAAGGGTTGTATGTGACCAGGCTTATGGCAGAAGTGACAAACATAATTTTTCTTTCTTACTCTCGGTTTTTCACAGAAAAAAGTTTCAGGAAAACTTTCATTGGTGCATTTGGTTCAGATGTTCCTTCTCCTCTTTCACAAATACCTTAGGGACAAAACCAATACGATCTAGAAGTATTACGAGAATTGACAAAGAATCATCAACCTTTTGTTTGCTAGAATTCCACTTGGTCATGGTCTCTTTTTGCTTGAGTAAGCTGCTCCTTTAACTTCTCAATCTCCACATCCTTTCTACTTAGGACACTCTCCAGCCTCACTATGCATTCTTTTTGATCAGCATTTGCCTTTTTTAATAGTTCATTTGCCTTACCAAGTAGTGTAACTTGGTGAGCTCTCTTCTCCCAATCCTTGTACAGCTCCTTGTACCCTTCCAGAGTCGAATACGTGTCACCATCATCCTCTCGCAATTGTGGAATTAAAAGCGAGAAGAAATCGTTCTGTTTTACGCTTTCAATGTCTCTCCCAATGTTGCTCTGATGTTGCAACATCGGGTGACACATAGGCTAAACATCTGCATTTGAATCGAGAATCACAAACATCATTCAAGGCAAGGCGAGTGGTGAGCATTCTTAGTTTAGAAAAACGAACACTGGCAGGTCCTTCACATAAAGTCTGAAGGGCCTCCCACACATCTTTGGCAGATTCATAATTTGCTATTACCCTAAAAGTATTTGCATCCAAGGCCTTATAAATAGTAGACAAGGCTTTCGAGTTAAAAGAAGCAGTGTTCCTATCATCATTGGTCCACTCAGATTCTTTGGTGATCTTAACATCACCATCTGAATCTACAGTTTTGGGAGGACTCCAACCATTTAAAACAGCAAGCCACGCTCTTTCATCAATGGATTTGATGAAGATGCGCATCTTGACTTTCCAAATAGAATAATTAGCATTTGTGAGAGTAGGAGGACGAACCACGTTCTCATACTGAGAATCCATCACGTCTTTAAACAGAATCGACTCTTAGTGATATCAAGAGAAGGCTCTGATACCAATTGAAAGAACGTGATGCCACGGATTCTCGATATGGAACAATGTTATTGTCAATGTTGCAGTGAATGTTGCAACAATGACAGTGACAATGAGAACAGAAAGTGTATCACAGAAAATAGCAGCGGAAGTTTTGTTTTCAGATTTAAAATCAAACAGACTTAGGAAGACAAAAAATCACACAAAAACAATCTACAAGTATCAAACTTGTAGATCAAGCCTCAAGGCAACAAAATATATTAAAATCAACACTGTTTTTGAACCTTAACAGTTAACACAAAAATCTCACAAGATATATAATCTTGGAGATCCTAAAAACCCACATAAACTACTAGAACAAACGTGGGAAGAAAGAATCAAACAAGAACAGCTTCCAAAACAATCACACCGACTGGAAGCACAAAACAAAACTTCAGGAAACACAAGGCTGTGTTCCTGAAGCTTTACACAGCAGCAGCAGCAGGTATGCAGAATGGTCTTCGTGTATGAGATGTTGATCTCTTCTCACAAGCTCGGCACACAAGAAAACTGGATCGAATCTCTCTTGCTCGGTACACGGCCGGTTACGAACAATTTCTTCTATATGCTCTCGGCTCTTACTCTCTCGGTCTTCTTTGCTGCAAGGCTCATCGATTCTCTTTGTAAGCTCTCGGCGCACCTCAAGCTTCGACATCACGATCTTTTTATAAGGCTGCGAATTGCAACTAATTGGCAAAACAACCAACTCCTACTAGGAAAGAGATTAACGAAAAAATCATACAAGATTATCTTTCCTAGTAAAACTAAGATACATCGAATAACTAATTTATTTACATAAATCTAGTTACCAAAAATATATTGCAAGATATCTTTCCTAACAAAACTATGATACATGGAATAACTAAATTATTTGCAGAGATTTAGTTACCAAACATGTATAGCCAAAATCTCCAAAATCTTTTGAAAGATTTTCCAAAGATTTTCCTATCAAGAAACACACCAATCTACCAAAAATAATCTAAACAAAATCTAACACCTAAAATTAACATTCACTAATTTAAAAACCTACTTTGACCAAGAAAGGTGAAAACAAGATAAAATAGGTCATGCCTATTTTACCCTTACAATGGCTTTTATGGGATGATAGAATAAATATTAATTTTGTCCGGGCTTCCAACCAACATGTTACAGTGCGTGTTAGTGGGCAGGACATCCCCTCAGTGACGACTACTTTTGTGTATGCTAAGTGCTTTAGAGACGAGCGACAATAATTATGGAAAGATTTACTTGATATAGCTGGGTGCGTAACTGAGCCTTGGATTTTAGGGGGGATTTTAATGTCATCTCCTGCTCCTCGGAAAAGTTAGGAGGAAGAGGATATGACTTTCATAGCATGGATGATTTTAATCAGTTTATACTTCAAGCAGGTGTTGCTGATGCAGGTTTTGAGGGCAGTATCTACACTTGGTGTAATGACCATCACGGTAGTAGTAGAATCTGGGAAAGGTTGGATCGCGTTCTTGTGAATGGATTTTATTTATCAACCTTTCCCAAGTTGCACGTTAAGCACCTTAGCCGGGTACATTCTGATCATTCCCCGTTATTACTTGACTTCCAATTATCCATAAAACCTAAGGGGATCTTTCGTTTTCAACGGATGTGGCTGGAACATCAAGATTTTATGAACTTTGTGAGATTGCAATGGAACCGTTCGGTTTTTGGCTCTCCTATGGAAATTCTTCACAGGATTGATGTTGCTTCGGAAGGAACTCAAAATTTGGAATTGGTCGGTTTTTGGGCATGTTCAGAAAAAGATTTCGGTCATTCAGGATAATATTCTTAGGATGGATTTCAATTTGCAAGCTGGTTGGGATGACGATATGTATGAGCAACTTTGTCAACTAAAGCTGGAACTGGCCCAATTAATTCGATGGGATGAGGATCTCTTGCAACAAAAGGCTCGGGCAAATTGGCTTCAAGATGGCGATCGTAACATTGCTTTTTTCCACACTTCTATCCGAGATCAAGCTTCGCGGAATACGATTAAAATCAAGTTGGCTGATGGTTCGTTGTGTTCGGAGGGGGCAATTTTGGGTGATATGGTTGTCCAATATTACTCCGATTTATTTTCTTCGAATCAGTCATATGTGGATGAAGCGCTGTTTTCAGCTGTTACTAAACAAATCAGTGCAGGTGACAATGATGTGTTAGGCTCAGTTCCGAATGCAGGAGAGGTTTGGGCAGCCGTTTGCGCTCTTAATGCTGATAGTGCCCCGGGTCCGGACGGTTTCACTGAACATTTTTTTCAGGGATGTTGGTCTATTGTGGAACAAACTGTTGTCGAGGCTGTTCAGGATTTCTTTTATGGAGCAGCTCTGCATCATGGTATTTCATCAACTATCATGGTGCTCATTCCTAAAACTGATACTCCGAGAAACTTTGGGGACCTCCGCCCGATTAGTTTGTGCAACTTCACTTGTAAAATTATATCTAAGATCTTGGCTAGCAGATTGGTTGGTATGCTCCCTAACATCATTTCTTGGGAACAATCGGGTTTTGTTAAAGGTCGGGCCATTCATGAAAATATTGCTTTGGCGCATGAGTTGACTAGTAAAATTGATAGCAAGGTTTGTGGGGGGGGGGGAATGTGGCTTTTAAATTTGATAAGTCTAAAGCGTATGATAGGCTGGAATAGCCTTTTTTTAATCAGGACTTTGCGGGCTTTTGGTTTCAATAATCAAGTATGTGATCTTTTCTCCAGGATGATAAAAAACATTTGGTATTCTATAAGGCTAAATGGATCAAGTTATGGGTTTTTCACTTCATCTCGGGGGGTTCGACAGGGAGATCCTCTCTCTCCTCTCCTTTTTATATTAGCTCAAGAAATCCTTTCTCTTGCTATCAACAAAGGTTTCAATGATGGCCATCTAATCCCTTATGGGCACGGTCGTGGGAATATGGTTGTTTCACACTTGATGTACGCAGATGATATGATTATCTTTAGCAATGCCAGGAAAAAATCTGTTCTTTATCTGCATCAGATCTTATCTCAGTATGAGCAAGCTTCAGGACAACTTATTAATTTGCAAAAAAGCGGTTTTTACACTTCTTCTCATCTGTCCAGAATAAAGGTTCAGCGTATTGCCTCGTGGTCTGGGTGCACTAATCATTCCTTTCCCATGACATATTTGGGTCTGTCCCTTTTCCGGGGTAGAATTAAACGACAATATTTTGAAAATTTGGAGCTGAGGATTAGAACGAAAATTGAGGGATGGAAATCTCGGCTGCTCTCTTTTGGGGGGGAAGATTGTTCTTTTAAAATCTCTGTAGCATCCTGGTTTAAGCTCTCTCAGTGATCAGAGTTCCCACGGTTGTTTTACGTCGTATTGAAAATGCTATGGCTAACTTTCTTTGGAGCAATGCTGGGGATCACAGAATTCATTGGGTGTCGTGGAAGAATATATGTAGGCCTTTAAAGGAGGGTGGTGTTGAATCTTGCATATAATTAGATTTGCTTAAAATCATTCCACTTGATTGTCAGCCAAGAATTTAGATTATCTTTGGTCAGCCCGTAAACTATTTTGTCAGCTATTCACTTCAGCTGACCTTAACGTTTTAGTGTCAGTTTATTTTCCTTATTTGATTGATCATATACTTGTACTGACACTTTCTTACTTTGTGTTTTTGGTAGATATTCTGCTAGATAATATTTCACAGGATCTTTTGAGATCTTGCATCTGCCAAACACATTTTCAAATTCAAAATGTGTTCCTAACGGGTTACTCTTGAAGACTATCTATAAATACCCGGTGGAAGCATTCTTGAAAGACAACAGTTTTTACAGAAGTCAAAAGCCGATATACTTTCAAGAAATTTCTCTGTGACTTTGTCTTCTTAGAAAAAACATTAGCTAGATACTTTTCTTTGAATATTTCTTTCTAGTTATTGTTTAGGCAAACACTGAGTGATCCATTTCAAAATATTTAGAATTCAGTCAGTTTGTCTCACGAGTTTGATTGTTTCTCAATCATTCTCCACAAACACCGGTCTTTTGTTGTACACTGATCCATTAGAGATCAAATAGATTTTTAATAAAATTAGTGCACTTCAAAAATCCAAGTCTGACCAACTTGGTAGTGGACGTAGCAGTTTATATGTGAACCACTTCAACTGATTTGTCAGCCGCTTCTTATATTCTTGCAAACTGACTCAACACTTAAGAAGTTTTTCAACTAATTAAGTGTCGATCGGTCTTTCTTCTTGTTTGCTTAATTGTTCAGTTAATTTGTATTTCAGTTTCCCTCTATATTCAGTGATCAATTTTAAAAGACAACTTCTTTTGAAAACAGTTGTGTCAGCCAGCTGACCAACATTTATCAGCTTAAGCATTTTCAGAGTGTCAGCCAGCTGACCAATTTTCAGCTGACTGATAAACAAGTTTTCCACTGCCAAACTCAAAAGTTTTTACAAATCAACCCTCGAAGTTTTTTTTAAAGGCTATTCACCCCCCCTCTAGCCTTAACTGTTGCCATCTGGACTTACAGGTGGTTTGGGTCTTCGCCCTCTCAGTCAAGTTATGGATTCTCTTCATGCAAAACTGACGTGGAGTGTGCTGCAAGGTTCTAGTTTATGGGCACGTTTTATCAATGTAAAGTATAAACGTATGGATGGCTATTGTGCTCCTGTTACAGCTTATCATGTTTGGAGGGTTGTTTATAACCATCTTGAGGTTTTGCATCCTCTCAGTAGATGGGTTATTGGAAAAGGAGAGGTTTCTTTTTGGATTGCCAATTGGATTGGTACTACTTTGGAAGGCCCCCGCCCTGTGGATAGGAATTTGCTAGTGAAAGACGATTTTGCTACTCTTCCAGATCTCTACCTTATGTGCCGGTTCAACATCATTCTGCGATTTTGCGTACTCAACTGGATGACAATAAACCCGATAGACTTGTTTTCAGTCTTTCTACCTCAGGCCTCTTTGACTCCAACAAATATTGGGAGCACTATCGAACTCATTTCCCTCCCTTTTCTTGGGTTGGGAAAATCTGGCAAGATTGGATTCCTACAAAGGTTAGTGCTTTTGGCTGGAAGCTGTTTTTTAAAGCTCTTCCGGTAGACCTTCGACTTCATTCTCGACAGGTTCCAGTGGTGTCTAAGTGTGTTTGTTGCAAAATCAGCCCAGAAAGGGAGTCTCTCTCGCACTTATTTCTTAATTCTGAGATTGCTAGATATCTTTGGTGTAAATTGGCGCGCCCTCTCAATATGATCGATCGGTACTTCTCTATTCCTCACCTCTTTAGTATATGGACAGATGGTGTTTCAACCCGAAATCAGTTGGGGGCTACTAAAGTTGGTATTCTTTTATATGGTTGCTGGGCTATTTGGAAAGCTCGCTGTAGGGCAGTGTTTGACAACATTGCTATGAGTGGTGATTTAATTTATAAGCAGGTTATAGATGGGCTGCATGATTTGTTGGGTAGATTCATTCCGAAAGCTCCTAGTCCTGCCATGAGTGCTAGAGGTTTGCGTTTGCTTGACATTCCAGTTGTAAATCCTCGGCTTAACATGGGCCAATGGATTCGATGGCAGACCCCAGCACCTCCATTTTGCAAGCTAAATACAGATGGCTCTTCGATTAATGGGTTAGCAGCCGGGGGTGGCGTTATCCGTGATTTTAAGGGGCTCTATATCTCAAGTTTTTCTCGCTTCTATGGTTCTGGCTCTAGTACTAAAGCAGAATTTCTGGCTCTTTGTGATGGGCTAAAGCTCTGTCGTGCTTTACGTCTCGAGCACATTATTGTGGAGGTTGATTCTCTGTTGGTGTCGTCAATTCTCAAGAATGGGCACCTCTGCCCATGGTCTGTTGAACACGAGCATAGATATTGCTCTCAATTGCTGGGTAGTTATACGCTTCAACATGTCTATCGAGAAGGGAATAAGGTGGCAGATAGGTTAGCTGCCGTTGCTCAAATCACTCACATGGATATCGATTTTATCTCGGTTTCTCAGTTACCAGGGGAAGTTCGTGACACGCTCCAGCGGGATGCTATGGGTCTATTTAATTTTCGGAAACGTTAATTTGTTTCTCCTTTTTAATTGTATTGTTTCCTCTTTTAGAGGTCAGGCTCCTTTGTCCCCCCTCTTTTGGGTTAGGCTGGTTGCCCCCCTCATGTTCTGTATCCTTTTTTTTGTTTGAATAATATCTCCACAGGTGCCGCTCTGCTTTCTTAAAAAAAAAAAAAAAAAAGATTTCCCGTGTGCTATGTGACTATTATTTCAGCAATTTTCTTATGTGACAGGCTAATATATTAAATTTTACTTTTATTTTTTAAAATTTCTTTTTGACTTATATTTTTCGAGAATTTTTGGATTTTTACGTAAATTACACAACGTAGTTTGGTTTTTGTCTGCAAATAGGAGATGGCATAGTGACAACTTGAATAGAGTGCTCCAATTAGCACTCATCAGGTTTGAAAATGCCAAAATTAAGATTTATGGTTTAGAGTTTATGATTTTAGGGTTTGGGGTTTAGAAATTAGCCGTCTTGGGTTAGTTTAGGGTGAGCAAGTCTACAAGACACTTTGAGTTTGTTTAGATAAGTATTTCAGGAACATTGAAAATTATGTAAAGTTTTCACTAATAAACATTCAATTTTTCTCCTTAAATAGTAAACAAAATCTAAAGTATGTTGTATATGACAAAAACTTGGGTAAGATGGCCGTACGTTGCTTCTAAGATAAATGTCAGAATTGTTACTATTTCATGTAAAAATGGATCATATTAATCCGACTTATTATGTGCTGGTAGATTGAGTTGTGAGAGAGTATGTTCCGTTTTACGAATTAAGATCTGTAAGACGGTATCACAGGAGACCTACTCCTTTTCATTTTCATTTGTAATTTTTTTTAATATCGTACTTTTGCTCTTCTATATATCTTTTTAATTTTAAATTGCACTAACTAGTGATAATACATGATAAGTAGGTCTCCTGTAACACCGTCTTACAGATTTTAATTCATAAGACAGAGACACACTCTCTCACAACTCAACCTACCAATACACAGTGGGTCAGATAAAAATGATTCGTCTTATAAAAAATATCCGTAAGACCGTCTTAAACAAGTTTTTGCAATACATGATAAATAAGTATCATAAAAAAATTATATCCACATGATTTAAGAACAAAATTGATTACGTCATGTAATAATAATTGTAATCATTTGATGTTAATAAATTATGTAGATTAGTGATATTCAAACATCAAATTTTCGAAAGGAGAAAAATTAAAATATTATAAAAGATTTACAATTTAAATACATTTCTTATAGAAGACAAATTAAAATGAAAAAGAGTAGGGCCCATGTAAAACTGTCTTATGGATCTTAATTCATAAGACGGAGCTTCACACTTTCATAACTCAACTCACAAACACACGGTGAGTTTGGTAAGGAAGATTCGTTTTACAAAATATATCCGTAAGACCGTTTTACACAAGTTTTTTCCAATGAAAAATGGATCTTCCCTTCATTTTTTTGGGGAGGGGGGGAGAGGAAATGAGGGTTTACAAAAAGGTAAAAATATGAATAAGACGATCTTGTACATATTTTTTGTAAGACAGATCCTCCTTATCCAACTCATCGTGTGTTAGTGAGTTGGGCTGTGAGAGAGTGATACTCCGTTTTACGAATTAATATCCGTAAGACGGTCTTATATGAGACCTACCCTTACAAAAAAAACTTATTTAGAAAATCAATTTGTATAAATTTATTCAGCCTACAAATTATGCTCATTTGGAGGAAAAAAGGGTAAAATTATGGCCGATCCATTTTACAAAGTTCCTAATCCTTCCAGTCCATCAGTCTTTTTTTCAATCGCAAAAAACCATTTTCTAAATAAATGTTCTTATAATACCCAAACTCAAAAAACGATGTAAATATCTTCTTCTTCATCGTCGTTGAATTCATTCGCCCGAAGATGCAAAAAAAGTATGGAGAGGAAAGAGAGTGAAAAGTTGGGTGGTGAAGAAGAACAATGGTCACTACTAACTGTTTCTTTGCCACCCTAACTTTCCACTCTTTTATTTATTCATATCATGTTGTTAGTGTTGGTGTTGTTGTTCTTCTTCATCATCATTGTGTTTGTGTGATACAAAATAGATTTATTTATGTGTTTTGTGTTGTTATGCATGTAAACTGTTCGATGAAATGTCTGAATAAATATTTTTTCGTTGTTTGACATCTTTTTGAATCTGGATGCATCAATTTTGAATTACAATGCATTATTTATAAATCGTGATGCATCGAGTTGGATTTGAGATGCATATAAATTTGAATCATTTGTTGATTGTGTAGTGAAAAAAAAGTAAATGAATGTTTGTTTTCGTAATGATTTTTGCATCGCAATGCATCAATTTTTGCATCGCTGTGCAAAATTGAACTTGTTAAATAAAATTGAATTAGGTAATTAAAATTGTTTTTTGCATCGAGATGCAAATTTGGACTTGGTAAATAAAATTGAATTATGTCATTAAAATTGATGCATCGCGATGCAAAATCGATCTGGTAATTAAATTGATTTCAATTAAGTTGATGCATCGCGATGCATTTTCATAGCGCGCCTCAGGTTCATTAAGGGTATCGTAGTTATTTCGCATCTAAAAGTGACTTTTTTGCGGTTGAAAAAAAAACTAGACTGGAGCAATTAAAAGCTTGTGAAAGAAGGTCGACTCGCAGTTTTTCCAACAAAAAAAAAACCTAAATATAAAACTTATTTGAAAGAAACGGTGGACTAGGAGTCTTCCTGACTATTGTAAAAAAACCTTTCGAAGCAAATTTTATGGTAGATCCCTTATTTCCCTGGGATTGTAGTTCAATTGGTCAGAGCACCGCCCTGTCAAGGCGGAAGCTGCGGGTTCGAGCCCCGTCAGTCCCGATGAATCCAATAAGTACACCAATCTGCTTCTCTTTCTGTCAACGAAGGTACATAGAGCAGCATCTCATTCCCAATGGGATTCTTTTTTTCCTTTCGCATTTTTCATCAAACGAATAGTCATTTGAGGGGAAAAAATGTCAGTGGATCACGAAATTTATCATGGTGATTCTACCTAATTTGATAGATTTACTCGTGGGCTTTCAGCTTTCGAGATACAGTTAACCGCCCTTGTGGTTTGACTCGACTAGGAGAATCAGTCTTAGACATCACTAATGCAATATTGACGAATTTGATTCTCTGTGCTCGTTAGTAATTAACAAACTATAGACACCCAATTTTGTACCCATATTTATAACATTTCATAAAATGTTAAATCCAGTCAAAAGAACTAGCGAATGTTAAACTTTTAGGGGGTTCAAGACACCAAAGGAAGAAACAAGAAACGAAAAATGACAAAACTGAACAGCAGGGGGTAAAAAGTGAAAATCCCAAAATAGTTTTGGGCGCTGCGCCCAAAATTGCATAGGGGGGGGGGGCGCCCAAAACTGCTTTGTACACTGTAGCTTTCCTTCTTTGGTACAATTCTTTCAACGCAGGTGCAGCCTCCTAACACCTACTTTTTGGTATATATGATTTTTCTCTGTTTATTTCCTTAAAATAGAGATGTCGACTCTGTTAAACATTTATGAGTCTACAATGAGGCCATACGTATTCCACGCGCTTAAGTTTTGAAACCACCCACCTTTTTTCAATGGCGGGCACCAGTGCGAAACGAGGCACTCACACACACTCAATCATATTTCCCTTTTTTTTCCCCTCTTCATCCAGTTCGAAATCGACCGACTACGATGGCATAAGAGTACTTTAAAGAGAAAGTTTATGGGAAAAGAATCCCTCTATCCATATAGTTTCATGCAATCACTCAAAACTACATCTTTCTATTAATCGATTGGTCACATTCAATTAAAATAGATCTCTCAAATTAAAAAATGTATTTGATCTTATGTAGCATGTGTCTCACAACTAAAATACAATTTGACAAAAAAAAAATGGAACCACCAATAAAAAGAGTTTTTAAAAAGGAAAATACTGATTATAATGTATTCATATCCTCAAGTAGAACGTGAAAAAAAAAAAGATATTTTATGTTATCCATAATGTGAATTTTCTTTTAGTTAATACGTCATATCCACACCCCCATTCGCAGCTGCATTGAAGATATTTTTCCCCAAAAAAGGTATAAATCCTAGGTGGGCATATAAATTTTTTTTTTCACATTGACATTAGCGGTGGTTAGGGGTGGCAATTGGGTGTTACCATTTAAGTTTGGATAAAACCATTATCTACCTAATATAGTTAATGGGTATTTTTTGATATTATTCAATAAAACCCATTAACCTTCAATGGGTGTTATTGGATATATCCAATTCTATTCATTAATAAATGGATATTATTCGGATAATACCCAATAAGTAACATAATTAATTATTTTGGGTATTACTCTCCTACATATATTATCATTCACTAATCATAACATATACACACAAAAACACACTAACCCACCCAAACACACACATGCACACACGCAAACACACACGCAATGATAGGTTAATAACTTAGTGTTCACAATATTTTTACCAACTTTTCACCTTTAATAAAAATCGTGGGTCCCAATTTCAACAACGACGAGATACTCTCCTAATTTTAACTTTTATCTTTTTTTTTACTCCTCAAATAAAAAGTGGCATTTGAAATGCTACACTATTTTTATCACCTAATATATATATATATATATATATATATGCTGAAGTCATGATTAGTTTTTCAATATATAAAGTTTGAATCTTGCTAATAGCAAGTTCCCTATCTATTTATTATTATTTTTTAAGTAAAGAGCATACAATGGTGGTGGTGACAGTGATGGGCACAGACAGTGGTGGCGACGGGCCGTGGGAGGTGGTGGCTTGGGGTTTTCGGTGGCGGTGGCCGGCGGCAATGAGCGATGGTGGTAGGTGGCGGCGATGGTGGTTGGTGGCAGTTGTTGGAGGTTGGTGGTGCTGGCAGCAGGTGGAGGCAGGTGATGGTGGAGGCAAGTGATGGTGGTGGCATTAGTTGATAAACTCAAGGGTGGTGATGACATTAGTGGATAAACCTAATGAATAACCGGTTAATATCCATAATTATCTATTTTGTTATTGATCTCTAATAAATGTTATCCATTAACATTTATTAACTTAATTGGGTGTTAATGAATAATATACGATAAGTCATTTATAATGAATATATTGAATAACCCAATAAATTAGATAAAATTTTGCCACCCCTAATGGTGGTGATGGTCTTTACTCTTTACGAAACAAAGAAAGAAAAGAAAGTAATGCACCTAAACTTTTCCCTTATACTACTACCTACCACCTTAAGGAAAAAGTTGTTTTTCTCATTGGATGGCAAGCAAAGGATCAAGATCTTACCAATAATACATAATAATAATCAATATGATAAGGGGTATTAGTATTAGTATATATAACTTCTTCTATTGTTAATAGTAGAAGGTTTATATTTTAAAAAAATTATAACTAACATTACTTCTAACCAATGTGGGATAAAACTTTTCAAGGTGAGACATTACTTCTAATGACTCACTTCTAACACCATACTTTAAGTTTTGATATCTTATTAATCTCAAACTTGATTTGGACAAATAAATATATCATTTCGATGCTCTTGCTGAGTATAACACATTTGCACAATTACTTTTGCCAATAAACAAATGACACGTAAAGAAATTCGTGCTTTAAGTTGCATAATTTCTTTCATTAAAAACACCAATTTTTTAACAAGTATTATACTTTAAGTCTTGATATCTTATTCATCTAAACCTCGATTTGGACAAATACATATATCATTTCGATGCTCTTGCCGAGTAGAGCACATTTGCGCAATTACATTCGTCAACAAACAAATGACACGTAAAGAAATTCGTGCCTCAAGTTGCATAATTTCTTTCACTAAAAACACTAATTTTTTTTACAAGTATTATACTTTAAGCCTTGATATTTTATTCATACAAAACTCGATTTGAAAAAATAAATATATCATTTTGATGCTCTCACCGAATAGAACACATTTGTACAATTACCTTCACCAACAAACAAATGACACGTAAAGAAATTCATGCCTCAAGTTGCATAATTTCTTTCACTAAAAACACTATTTTTTCAACAATAGAAGAGATGTATCCTACATTGGTTAGAAATTGATGTTGGTTTTAAAAAAATACTATTATTTATACATATATAAAAATAAAAATAGAGGTGCGATTTTTGGAAAGTTCCCGTCAAAATTCACTTTCCAAAAATGCAACATTATTATTTTGTTTAGTTGCATTTTTTGCTTTGGGAATTGAAACATTTTTTTATGGAAAACTAATATTGAACAAATGCATTGAACATGTTACCTCTCTTATAATATGAAGGGTTGTTAAGATTGACTTTAAAATTAATCTATTGAATATGAAAACACATTAAGTATATTTTGTGATCATGCATATATTTTATAATTTGGTAATTAAAACACAATGGGTGCATAATTTTGAACACTCAACGGTATATAAAATAATATTTACATCCTTGAATAGAATTGAAATAACATAATTTGAATAAATTTGGTGAATTTACCCGCTTTTGAAATAAATGTCTAGAGTAATTTATACATATATAAAAGGAGATAAGTAAGTTTTGGAAAGTTCCCGCCAAAAGTGACTTTCTAAATTTAGAAACACTTCTAATTTGTATATAAGCCACTTTTTGTATTGGAAATTGAAAATAGTATATTAAGAAAAATATGCATAGTAGAAACATGAGAGATAACAAAACCATTTTTTTTTTTTGTCAATTTCTTTACATCAATATCCAGGCTAGGAAAAATAAAGATGGAATAAAACAACGATTTTGAAACTAAATCATATACACACACTTTGAAGTAAAACTAATTCACAGACAATCAATTAATAATATTACCAAAATCTGATAATTTTTTCTCTATTTCATCATAACCAAAATTATTATTGTAAAAAAATCTATAAATCGAGATAGGACCAATTTTTTGAGACAGATAGCTACATGTTAAAAAAAATGAAAACCTGATAATTTCTGATTTTTTTTAGTTACTTATACATGTTAAAAAATCCAGATATAAAAAAAGTACCGATGATGAAATTAATCAACATTCAGATCGAATTTGTTTGTTAGTTGAACTAAATCACAAATTAAAATTAATAAACGGGTTTTGAAGTTAAACATAGTTTTAGAAATATTTTTTGAAACATGAACATACCAACAAGTTTCCGGTAAGTCGGTGGTCATAGCTTCCGTTGTCAGACTTTCTCTAGGTGGTAACCTTGGAGTTGGCCATTGCTGCAAATAATGTGTAAAAAATTTTTGCAATATGTGCTGAAACTAGGGTACATGCGTTATATATATATATATATATATATATATATATATATATATATATATATATATATATATATATATATATATATACACACATCAACTAAAACAACGTGGTATTATGAGTGTTTACCGGGCCGCGGTTCAAAAGTTATCTATGGCACGGTTTAAACCAAATTTTCCGATGTCTATCCATCGATCGTTTGAATTTTTGGTTCATAATCCTTGACCCATCTCCTATATTTTATTTTCCTTAGTTATATATTATTTTAATTATTTTTTCTTTATGCATGATTCTTAAATTGAACCATAATACTTGAATTATTTTTTAAAAATTACAAATTTTGAAGTTTTTAAGCTTTTATGACAAAACATGTTAGTATATCACAAACAATTTTCTCTTTGTCTGGTATTATATGCTCTTTCAATTTTTTTAATATTAATGTAACTTTTATTTATATATATTTATTTGTATATATTTTAATATCATTTTTTAATACGAGAAACACATCAGTGAATTTAAATTTTGTTGAGACTCCAGAGTAGAGAATGAGAGAAAGTGAACCTCAATTCCATTGTTTACAATTGAAATTGTGGATTTCAATGTAAATTTTATTGTTTATATCTAGAAAAAATATTAGAATTGGAATTGAACTGAAATTTTTAATATTTTTATTCTATAAATTGATTTTTTTTCTCCAAAGGTAAAACATTTTTAAACCTAAAGACTCTTGATTTTCATTAATTTTTTTATTTCTATTAATTTGCTTATACGCTTAGATTTTTAATTGAACTCTACATGAGAGCCAAACAAAATAATCTTAATTTTAATGTTACAAAATTATGATATTCAATTCTACACATCGAACTCATAATCTTTATGTTGCAATCATTTGTGTATTTTATTAGCACTAAAGTTTTAACTATTGTATTGATATGAATATAGGCTTCGTGCATCGCACGAGTGCTTTGATTATAATTTTATATGATTAACTTTAATTTTTTACTGTACAAAGTAAATTGTTTTGATTAAGGAAATGTCACTTCGATATCAATTTAAAGATATGTTAAAAAAGTTATTGTTTTTATTAACATAATTTTCTATAATTTGTTTTATATGCATATTGAACTCGTGATTTTTCATATAATTATTCGGTTATATGGTTATTATTAAAGTTTTATATTGTTTTATTTATATCAATATTGAACCGTGCATTACACGGTTGTGTTGTAGTATATATAAAAACATAAGTGCATAATTTTTAGAAATTTCCCACCAAAACTCACTTTTCAAAAATGGAATCACTTATGTTCTGTTTATGTCAAAAAAATTAATTGAATTTGAGAAATTTCATTTAATGATGTTGACATAAATTATTCCAATTTAGTTTACTTTTTTTATTTGGAGAATTAAATTCGAAAATGACATATAAATGACATATAACTAATTACATACCAAAGCCATATAACTATTAAATATCACACGAAAATAAATTAGAAATCAAATTTATAGGCAAGCTATTCATAAGTCAAACAGAGTCCGTGTACATATAACTAATTAAAAACAAAATCAATATATAAAAATAATTCGTAAAAATGGTATTTATTCAAAAATATTGAATAGCTTACTATTATTATAAATAAAAAATAAGTAAATAAAAATACTTACGATTGTTTTTAATAGATCTTGAAATACAGTTCTATAATATTTAAAACAAAAAACAAATAAAAAATACTTATGGGTCTGACTTTGTTTGTTTTTTAGCTTGAGTCCATCTTAGTTTAAATTATCACTAGATTTTGTGTCCGTACTTATAGCACGGTGTCAGTATGGAACTTATTCAATGTATGAAGCGGACAATATGCAAATGAATTGATATATGCTTGGGATTTTGTAAATATCAGATGAATGCACACTACACAACTGAAAAGAAGACAAAACTTAATAAACTAAACAAAAAAAATACATTTTATGATGGTCCATTACAAATAAGTAAGAATATCGAGAACTTTATGTCATGTTCAAATTAGAGTGACATTTTCTTTTTATTTTTTTGTTAATTCTTTATGTAATTGAAAATTGAAATGTAATATATAATTTATGTTGTTGAAAGAGATACATATTTTTTTGTGGTTTCAATTAAATAGTCATATAAAAATTAAGATGCAATTTTTTTAATTACATCACATCAATGAACAATACATATTTTAAAATCTCAAACTACCAGTTAAATTTGAACGATACATACTCGTGAATATTTCAATTGAATTACATATTCTGAAATCTCAAATTGTGTGTTAAATTTGAAGGTTGGAACTCAAATAATGTTGTTTCGTAATATAGTCTATTCACTTAAGTTATGCAATGACACGAGATTAATTGTTATAAGTCTGAGAAACCATGATTTAGAAGGTTGAGTTCTTTCAAAGGGCAATTCTGGTGTGGTACTTTTTTTATTTCAAGAATGTCACTAATACTATTTGATCCTATAATTTCTTTCAAATTCCAGATAAAACATTTTTTATTGATTATGTCTTACGCAATGTCTATAAATAAAAATCATGGTAAGTCATTGTCTAACATAAGACTCAATTTGAAAACATGTTTTTGGTTATCATCAGTTGTATGTAGTTTTATTTAGAGTTACTATGTGATATTTATAGTTACAATAGTCGTACATGTTGAATGAAAATTATTGTACATAAAAAGTATTCCAAAATTTATATTATTTTTTCAAAATTTATAGGATTTTATATATTTAATTTTACTGTTTATTATTTTTTGTTTATTTTGTTCATATTAAAAAAATAATTACATATTATTCAACTTTAATTTAGTATATAATTTTATACACATGTACAATCTGTGCAATGCACGGGTGCATCACTAGTTAAGTTCCAATAGAAGAGGTGTATCATACATTGGTTGGAAATTGATGTTGGCTTTCAAAGTCATTTGATAAAAGACTTCTATCATTATTACCAATAGAAGATGTATATCTCACATTAGTTAAAAAATGATATATATTGATTTTAAATTATTTTATATTATTACCGATAAAAGAGATATATAACACATTGTTTAAAAAGAAAATGTTAGATTTTAAAGTATTTAGATTAAAGACTTTCACTTTTATAAGAGATGTATCTCATATTGGTTATAAAATATTTTACTATTATTAGCAATAGAAGAGATGTTTCCCACATTGGTTAGAAATGAATGTTTGTTTTAAAAATACTATTATTAATTACCAATTGAAGAGATGTATCATACATTGGTCAGAAAATGATGTTAGTTTTCAAAGTCTTTTGATAAAAGACTTCTACCATTATTAGTTTATTGCCAATAGAAGATGTATAATTCACATTTGTTAAAAAATGATGTTGATTTTTAATTATTTTAGATTATATAAAAGACTTGCTATTATTAGCAATAGAAGATATATATCACACATTTGTTATAAATTGATGTTGGTTTTAAATTACTATTATTACCAATAAAAGAGATAAATCTTAGATTTGTTAAAAAGTGATGCTGATTTTAAAAGTCTTTAAATAAAAAATATTTATACTTTTATCATCAATAAAAGAGAAGAGAAGAGATGTATCCCATTATATAGAAAGAGATGTTGATTTTAACTTTTTTTTAGATAAAAAACTTTTACAACTATTACCAAATAATGAGATGTATTCCACATTGGTTAGAGAGCGATGCAGGTATTAAAAGTTTTTTTTTATAAAAAACTTAATACCAATAGAAAAAATATGTATTTCACATTAGTTAGAAAAGTGATATTGGTTTAAAATGTTTTTACAAAGAGATCCACATTATTTAGAAACATATATTGGTTATAAAATCCATAGATAAAAGAATTTTTATGTTATTATCAATACAAGAGATGTATCACACATTGTTTACAAAGAGATGTTGGTTTCAAAACTCTTTAGATAAAATACTATTATTATTACTATAGAAGAATGTATCTCACATTTGTTAGAAATTAATGTTGGTTTTAAAAATACTATTATTACTAATAGAAAAGATGTATACCACATGGTTGGAAGGAAATGTTTGTTTTAAAAGTCTTTAGATAAAAGTCTTAAACTTTTATTACCAATAGAAATAGAAAAGAAGTATCTCACATTGTTAGAATATGAATAATGATTTTAAAAGTCTCAAAATAAATATTTTAATACCATAAAGTCAACAATTTAAGGTGTCTACTAACGCATATATGTTAAAAAGCTTTCATTTGGACGAAAATTTATTTTTCTTTTCATTCATGACAATGATGATAAGAATTGTACAATATTATTTTTATTATTACTATCACTATTGCTGTTATTTTTATATAACAATAATATTATTATTATTCTTAAGCATTCATGTGTAACTCATTGTTTCTCAACCATTACCTATTAATAATAGGTATTAATAATTAATACAATAATGAGCTATTAATCTCTACTATTAATCTTTTATATTGTTAGTAGTAGAAGTTATATATATATATATATATATATATATATATACAACCAACATTATTTTCAAACCAATATGGGATACAACTCTTTTATTAGTGATAAAATGTTAAAATTTTAATCTAATGACTTTTAAAACCAAAATCAATTTATAACAAATATGAAATACATCTCTATTAATATTACCAATAGAAAATATGTATCTTACATTGGTTATAAATTGATGTTAGTTTTGAAAGTATTTTGATAAAAGATTTTTACTTTTATCACCCATAGAATAGATGTATCTTATATTGTTTAGAAAAAATTGTTAGTTTTAAAAGTCTTATATTAAAGACTTTTACTCTTATTACCAATAAAATATATATATATATATATATATCTCACATTGTTTTAAAATAAATGTTGATTTGAAAATTCTTTAGATTAAAGACTTTTTGTTATAAATAGAATAGATACATGTATCTCACAATGATTACAAAGTATTCTACTATTATTATCAATAGAAGAGATATATCACACATTGGTTATAAATTAATGTTGATTTTAAAAATATTATTATTACCAATAGAATAGATGTATCATACATTTGGTTGAAGGTAATGTTAGTTTTCAAAATCTTTAGATATAAAACTTCTATCATTATTATCAATAGAAGATGTATATCTCACATTGGTTAGAAAGTGATGTTAATTTTAATTTTAGATAAAAGACTTTTACTGTTATTACTAATATAAGAGATATCCTACATTGGTTAAAAAATGATGTTAGTTTTAAAAGTGTTTAGATAAAAAACTTTTATTTTTATCATCAATATAATAGAAGAGATGTATCTCACATTATTTAGGAAGAGATGTTGGTTATAAATTTTTATAGATAAATGACTTCTACTATTATGTCCAAAAGTTATAACAATGCAAGAGATTAACAATCTTCAATGATTCTTTTTTGTCGATTGAGATTTAAAGTATCCCACTATGCCATTAACTTGCTAGTCAATGAATGTGCTATAAAACAGTCGGAAAAGATAAAATTAAAGATGAAGCTGAAAAATGTGGATGTCTGTTCAAATTTAGTTACGGCCTACCATGTGCATGTGAAATGTGGACGATGTCACAGGAAAATGTTGCGATCGAACCACATGCAGTTCATCAGTTTTGGAGAACGTTGTCTATGTTAGGAGATCATGACATGAGTTCGAAAAGAGAGACATCAGATGATTTGATCAAAGATATTCTTTCTGATATAAAAGACGAGCCTGAAGCCCGAAAATATCATTATGCGAGACAATTCCACAATTTTGTGCATCCTGAATCTGTGGGGATGAGGGAGCCAGAAAGTCGCCCACACAAAGGGCGTCCGAAGAAGAACTCGACAAAGAGAGATCTTTCAGGTTTATTACTTGTTATATTTACACTAAATACTTTAAATGCTTACGTTAAATACTTTAAATGTTTACAATTGTCAACTAACTTTACCTTACCCTATAACACAATCAGGTGATGAGCATGCTAATCGTCAGGCAGACAAAGCAGCACGAGGTCGAGGTCGAGGTAACACAGGGTGGCAGCATGACGATATAGATAACATAGGGTGGCTGCACCTGTGAGAACCCGAACCATACTTGTTTAACATGCCCTCGTTGTTTACTTAACATGTCTAATATGTTCAGCATTCATGCTTGTAAGATATCTTCTATGACTACTTTGGTTGTGTGACTATTGCTAAGTTATAAAGGTTGAAAGACTTCTATGCCTTGTGCGTGTTTGTCTTGTGTCCTTGTATTCATGCCTTGACATTTCGAGTTCCTTTCTAAGTCATTGAGAGTCTTAACTTCTTGGCTATAAGTTTCTTGGTATTGAACTTAGTCTTTAACAAGCTTAGATTGAGTTTCATGCTTAGTTTGTTTAGCATTCATGATCGTTAGTTGTTTACATTGTTCCCGACGTCCGTTTTCCTTTATTCCTACTTGTTTCGGGAGAGTTTCAAGTGTGTTTTGAGTGTTGGTTTATCCCCCTTGAATAACTTGGGTTGTTTGAGGGTCATTCTAGGCCAAATTTGAGGGCTTTCCAAGCTGGAGACCTTGCGGACGCAAGGTGATTTGGGCTTGCCCTCGCATGGAGGGCAGTAACTTAGAGTTGAGTGTTCTGGTGACCCTGGGGAGGCAAGGTGAAAAGGGCTTGCGGCCGCAAGCCTCCTATACCAGCACTTCGAGATTTTCTGATTTTTGAATTTTGGCTTGGACCCTTAAACCCAATTGAACCCAATTCGAACCCCCACTTATATTGTGACCTCTTTAGGTTTATTATCAACCTTTGGATGTGTTTTAATCAAGGGACATAATGAATTGGCCAATAAAAGCTTAATAACTCAAGCATAGGATTGACCCTTTAGTGTGTTCATCCTCTCCAAACTCAAACATTTAAGTCATTCTTCACTTCCACCATTGTTGAGCTGGTTCCTAGAGAAAGAGAGTGAGCTTGAAGATCCTCCACCTTGCATGCATCATTGCCGGAGATCCGGCCATCGGATTTTCGATTGGAGACCACCAAATCGAAGCCCTTGCTCCCTAGTTCCTTAATCCTTGCTTTATTTTGTTATCCAACCGTTTGATTTCAAATAATGTAAGCACCCAATCCCCTGTTTTTGTATGCTCAATATCAAGCATGCTCCCTTCATGATAGTCTCTATTTACATGCTCAAGAAGACATGCACCATGTTAATAACTTGGAATTCCTTAAGTTAATTTTCTGTAAATTTTGGGTTAATGACTCACAATTGATAATTTGGACATGTGTCAAGTATGAATAATTTTCTAGAATGGATTTGGAATAACTTTTGTTCTTGGACTTGTTGTGAATTATAACTTCAAAAATGATGATCATTTTAGGGTTCACAATTTGGGAACTTTGATCTTGATGGACTAAAAGTCATGAATGACTTAGTAGTCTAATTGTAAATGAATCGAGAACATAGAAACGAGCCATGAATTGCATATAGCATTCATCCTCTACTTGGAAATAATTTAGCGATAACTCAACGGAGTTGCACTTAGAGAGTCATTGAACAATACCGACTCTACAATTAATCCCTATGACGTTTAGAGTTCAATTGAATTGTAAATTAGCTCTTGGGAATTCTTAACATGAGTGATCACATGCTTGACTTGTATCTCGTAGAGTAACATGCCTACTTGATTGGACGAGTCGCTCTTGTCGACCTCGCTCCCTTACTTGATTTATTATGTTATTAAACATCTACTTGACTCGGACGAGTTCGCTCTTGTCGAACTCGCTCCTTACTTGATTTTGTGTGACAAGTAAATATCTGCTTGGCATACCATTAGTCCAGCTGGCATAACGTGAATTGTCTTGATGGTCAATGATGCATCACCGTCATGAATTGCGAGATTTATGGTAGTGATGGGTCGCCACACCATAATCGTGCACACACCCTTCACTACTGATCACAGTGGAGAAGAGTACCTTGTCGTAACCAATGTGCGCTTGGAACAATACTATCGTGGTCGATATATCATACACGTACATCCGACAAATACAATCGTGATAACCTTGTCTATTTCAGGTCTACGAAGCGGCACCGGTTCCATAACATATCCTTATCCTATGTGATTTATTTAAAGCACTTATGTGAAAACAACGTGCATCGCGACATGAGAACTACGTGATAGTATGATCTTGCTTGATACGTGTTATGTATGCCTTGCATTATATCCTGTCATGCATATTGGTGGCTTACAAAGTCTTTATGACTTACCTCCTCCCTTTTACTGTTTTAGATCTTAATCATCCAGGACCGTCTCATCGAGGTTGATTGTCTACTCTTGTTCGTGATCGTGCTCCTAGAGGTGGTAGTGTTGGCTTTTGGTTTCTCTTTTGGCAAGGACGCTTGGGTTAAGCAAGTCACTTAGACTTAGCTTTGGAATGTGTAATTATAGTGACTTGTACTTGTGTAGACTAAGACTAATAGTACTAATTATGTTTCTAGTTGTTGCCGGCACTTGTAGGCCGAGCCTTGCTTGCATGTATTGGTTCACTGTTCAGACTTCCGCTGAGCATCCCATTAGCTATTATTTACTTTTGTATTTTCTCCGGCGTGTTTAGCCGTTGAGGTGTTTATATATTAGCATGAATTGTTTAGTTGTTGGGTTCCGGTTGTAAATTCGCCGATGACTTGGTTTACTTGCTATTAACTGTTATATCAGGTCCTAAAGTTTTAAATTATTCCGGCTTTTTAGTGCCGAGTTGCACTACGTGTCCAATGTTGCGTCACGTCGGTTTTGATAATTGAGTCCTTGCATGAATTGTAGTCCTTATTTGGACGACTTGACCCGCGTTCCCTTCTCGAGGTCGGGGTTGGGTCGTCACAGCACCCCAAGCGACTCTAAGGACATCAGCTAGATGCGATAAATACATTATCGTGTGGACATTTACTCTTTTGGACGTCTTGTCCGTAAAGAGGGTCGCCCCCACCAACCAAAACAAATAACCAATCGCCCTAGGTTCAGGGTGAAGATTTTGGGGAGACAAACGGTCCTGTACTGTCAAGAATTTAATCCCACTCGACTTCACCTCTACATTTATTTAGGACATTTCCATGCGTAGGATGGTCGATAAGAAACCCTTGATGGAGAACATCTTAGTATCAGCAAGGAGGGGCCTCCCTTCAACGGGGATGTTTAATATATGGTGCACATCATGTAGAGTCAGTGTCATCTCCCCGAATGGCAAATGGAAACTATTAGTTTCCGGGTGCCATCTCTCAACAAATGCTGATATAAGTGGCATGTCCAAGTGTCGAAACATGCAATCCTTCAAATGCCCTAAACCACTACCAAATATCAATTTGTTTGTGGTTGCATCCTCAATGCTCCAAGATGATAGACGATCAATAGATGCATGACAACCCAATACATCCCTTTCCTATTGAACATAAAAAATAAAATATTATCAACCTTACAAAATTATTAACAAGATAAAAAGGAATGAAATATTTGGGGTTGTGTGTAATTGACCAATAATATTAAGTGGATATGTCTAAATTATCAATAATATTATGTGTAAATTACCTCGCCGTGCCATATTGCAGCTGCAACATGGCCGAGAAATCCTGTAAGTATCTCTGGGTCAACAGGCCCTCCTGGATGTGAATCCATCAACCTTCATATATCATCACCATCACCATCACCACCACCATCCTTTCGTCCTCTACAATGAGTCATTATAGTGCTCGAACTCGAACCAGCCATCATAGTGCTCGATCCAGCAAAATGAAATAACGACTGACCCATCCTACCCACTTCGGCCTCAACCTCCTCAATCACCTCTCTCGATATTGGTGAAGGACTCGTCTGGATAGGTGGAGTGCGAATTATGGGTGCAAATGGAGTCTTCACATGATTATTGGCAGCAATAGGAGAGTGTGGAGGGGTAAGATCATTCCTTCGGTTTGATGCTGTCACGCGTCTGCCATATACTCTACTCATACTAGGTCGTGTAACCTCGACCTGATTAGGGACATGTGTATCAACAACCCGACGTTTTCCTCCACGTGTGCGTGCCATCTTATTTCAAATAAAAAGAAAGTAAAGTTAGGTACAATTGATAAAAGGATTTTTAGGAGAATGTCGACTTGTTTCATCAATCAAACAATCTAGGGGAATCAATTTATAATAATATATATTTAATTTTGAAGTGAATGGGGCTTCTTGGATGAACCAGACAAGGGAAGGGAAATGGGTTAAGAGAATCCACGGCTGGAAGGGTTTCTTAAAGGGAGAAACGGGCTGGAATGGTGCGGGTAAGAGGGTTGCGAATAGGCTGGGTTCGCGAGGGAGCGGGCTGAAGCAAAACGAATGGACTGTGGGAAGCAAAGGGGATGTTGGGCTCGATATGAAGAGACCAGGGTTGTTGGATTGGTGCGCTAAGAAAGACTACCAGGAAGGTGTGGTTCACGAAGAGGGCACGGTTGAAGGGTTGGGCCAAGCGGCCGGTCGATGGGGCTTGGTGTGCCGGGAAAGGAGTCTCACATAAGTTGCTCGACAAAGGGCCGGAGAGCTGGGCCGAGTGGAAGGGAGTCACTTTATGGGTGGATTGTGCATGGCGTGGCTGGCAAGTTGTAGACAGCTTGGGATTATGGAAAGGAGGCCGACCTCCGTGAAGTGCAAATCACAATTAGACTAGGATTTTAATTAAATCTTTTATTTATTTAGTTGTTATTTTGTTTCCTTAAAAGTTGGTTTATTTTTAGTGTTTTAGTTGGTTAGGAAGTCTTTTATTTTGGCAATTAGTTTAGGGTTTCTTTTGCACCCAGTTTAGGAGTTCTTTTCTTATTAGAATTAGGGTTATTTTGTAGCCTATTTAAAGGCATCCTTTTCATTGAATAAAGCAGATCATATTTTTAGAGGAAAACTTTGCGAAGAACTAGGTTTGTTCTTTCTTTAAATCGTTTCAATTCAATCAAAGGTGAGTGAAGCCTAGATTAGTTGTGACGTCGGAATTCTTTACGTTAGATGAGTGAAGTCTAACCGGTGAATCCGTTTCTATCCTTTTGTTTTTATGTTATTTTCGTTTTTGGAGTATTTAGGGGAATTTTCGGACAGCTTGTTGCTGTTTTGGTTTGTTCTTCGTTGGTGATTCAGGCCATTCAAGTTGTTTCCGCCAACTTGAGTATTCGGGGTTTAGAATTCACATCAAATTTCATGGAGTTAAATGTAATAGTCACGAAAAAATCATTCTTTAAAGTAGAAGCATGAGAGGCTTCCAGTTAGTTGGCTCTCCTCCAAAGGACTAAGGAACTGGAAGTCATAATACAACAATAAGAAGATAAAAAGACACCAATACAAAAACCTAAGGGACTCCATTGATAGATATTCCAATTAGTCAAAGTGGAATCCTACTTTCCAAAATGATTATTCTTTAGTTCTAATTATTAGTACTACTCTTTTAACTCATATTTCATATTCTAAGACTGCAGAATTAACAAAGATAGTTATCAGCAACAACATATGGAGTTTAGTTTGTAGTGAAAATTTTATTGACGCCATACTTTTTAGCAATTTTTTAGGATTAAAACAGAATGATCTGTAACAATACCTTCTTTATTGCATGCATTCTTGTATTCATGCACACAAAATTCATGTTGAAATTACAAAATGATGTCTCAAAGACTTTTTCCAATGACATACAGGCATGTATATGATGTGAATAGAGTGATTCAAAATTCCAGATTGTAGTTTAAGGTATGTAGTTTCTGGATATGTAGCTGCTATACAATTTCGTCGAGTGTGGAAGTTGCTAGGATAGTACATAAAGTGGTGCAACCTAAGTCTATGGGATTCTCCAAGTGATTCACCTTTTTTGCTTCATTTTGTGGAAGGTACACATGTTCAGTCCTTGAGTTCTAAGTCTTTCCCTGGTTGGTTCGCAGTTAAATATCATTCAGAATTCCTCTTTCCACTCCTAGCTGACTCGGTTTTGAGCAGATTTAAGATCCTTCGAAATCTTATACCTACTTGCTTGGAACTTGAAGGGATGTTGTTTCATGATGTTCCTTCAGAATATAAAGGACTGCTCCTTTTGATGTTTTAGTTTCATTGGTCATATTTGGGTGAATTTGGTTTGTTTGCTTACATCATGTCTAGAGTGAATTTCTGTTCCTTTCTGTTTTCTCCCGTTCTTTTTTTTCTTCTTCTTTATAGTTGCCTTCGTTCTGAAACGGGTTGCAATTCCAATATAATATTTACTATCTTTGCATTTCATGATCTTTTGTTTGCATGTATTTTTACAGGTCCAGCTCTGTTGGTGGATGTTCCGATGGACAAAAATCTGACTGGTATTCTTTCCAATAAAGTTTTTCATATTTGATTTAGTTATTCGTCTTTGTTTGAATTTTAAAGAAAGGCTTATTAAGATGGAGAAAAAGAATGACAAGTTATTGCCTTATTGGAAAGGAGAAACCAGGAGCGAACAAGAACAATAAATAACTGAAGAAAAAAGTGCACTGTACAGAGTGTAAAGAAATTGAATGTAATAAGAAACCTACACCAAACAAGAACAATAAGAAATTCAGATGCCATATATTGTCCAGAGAAAGTTCAGAACATCATTTATTGTTCAGTCCTAAATGTATTTTAGGCAAGTATAGCAACTTCCAAAGTATCACTTTTTGTTGCATGTTTATATGTCTAAGAATTGCCTATTGTGGCATCAGTGGCATATGTGCTTACAATGATTGGTCATAGCATATGAAACTGAAGTAAGAACCATCTTATGGATGTGAAAACAAACCCAGATTACACCATTCTGCAGAGTTTCAACAAAGTATCTATTAACTCTTGTAAGCAAACTGATCCCCAAAACTCTACATGATCGTCCATATTGATATTGTAGAATTCGGCTGTTGTATGAATGTACAACTCTACAGAAAGTGAGTGATCGTCAACATTAGTGTTAGATCGTCAACAACTTTTTTTTTATGAGTGATCGTGTACAACTTACAAGAGGCATACCCCAATCATTCATCGGCAAGCCACTAGGATGCCATGGTTACGGAGTTCATTCCATAGAACATTCACCAAGAGACGCTCTACAAATCAACAAGGATCAGCAATTGTGGTTGATTACACCTACGTGTTTCATAAAATGTGTCTTTGAATGCAAGACCACTCTAGGATTACTATCCTGGCCACTAAATTCAAAACCTCGGATCATCCTGATTCCCTAACAGATTGCACCTTGTTCAGGTGTCCAGTGATTTCCACAGACAAATCCATCAACAAATTTTAGTTTTGCCACAGAGATTTAGGAACTCACCTTGAAGCTTAGAAAGTTTGGAGACTGAAAGACACCGGCGGAGAGACGAGTGTGAGAGACGCCGGCTGAATGACGGAGAAAGAAGATAGAGTCACCGGAGAGGGGCTAGGTCGCTGTCCTCTGATTTTTTTGATTTTAGGGGTTAGGTCGTTGTCTTGGATTTTAGGGGTTAGATGTGTTGTAATTGAGTATAATTGAGGATTTTTTTTATTTTTTTTTTGTAATGGAAGGAGGGTAGTTTGGGAAACAAAGTTATTTTAAAGTTTAGTACTTTATCTTTTAAAATTAAAGGAGGACAGTTTGATAATTTAACTTCTTAAGTGATATTGCATTTAAGATTTTTCGATGTAACATTTAGCGGTTTTGTATAATCAATACTTCTAGTAAGTAATTTTTTTCATAGGCATTAGTCGCATTACTTCCTTAGTCATATATATAGATCAATTTTCGTTTTTATGAGAAATGGAAATAAGAGTATAAATTTGAACTATATATATTAGATATAGATGCATGATATAAATATCTGAGCCACCCATAACTCCATAGATTGGTAAAAATGACTTTACGATCTAATAGTTCGAACAAGGAAACTCATGCTTTGAAGCTTACAGGAGCCATGCCTATTTGTTCGCTGCTAGCGACCCAAGAGCCAATATATTTGTCCGTCCGCTATTAACATGCTGCAACATATTCATAGTTCACACCAAACAGACCACATCACAGTCAAGTCCAGTTGTTTATATTGCCAACTAATCTATATCATGTGTTTTTTGTCCACCTCAACTAGACAGATTCACCTTCTAGAAGTCCCATGTGGCGTAATGAACACTATTCCGTACAACACCTATATAAAGACCCTGATCCTTTCACAGAAAGGTACGCAATTTTTTTACCTCGTTATGCTGCCAAACTCAATTCTCTCGTGCTAATCTTTGATGTAGAAAATATCGTCATCAATATCAAAATATGGGCTTATATAAAGTAGACGCTACTACATTAGAGACTTAGAGAACCATAATAGTAAAGTATCGATTACAATTACTCGGTGCATATTAATTCAACGACTACATTAGGGTTCAATACTCTTTGCCACTTCCCAAGGTTGAAAATTCGAAGCATATTATCGACTTCCTTTTTAAGTTAGGAAGTTGATTAAAAGGTTAGTTATGTTGTAAACTATGATTTGCGTAGACATAATCCGACCTTAGCTCAGTTGGTAGAGCGGAGGACTGTAGTGGGCAACACCCTCAGCCATCCTTAGGTCGCTGGTTCGAATCCGGCAGGTCGGAATTTTACATCTTAAATCATTTTTAGTTTAAAGTTTATTGCCGTTATTCTCTCGTTTTAATTTTGACCCTGAAGTGATGTGTTAGGACAGATCGTTGGGAGCTTCGAAAAATGACTTTGGGAAGAACTTTTTGGAGTGTGTTGGATCGCTCTTCGTATCGCTTAGTCATGTTCATTTCTTTGTTTAGATACAAGAAGGGTTAATATTATGTTCTACTACATTGAATGGACCGTCGTAATCTAGCTTCAAAGATCTCTCACTTTAACTTGCCAAATAAAGAGTACAAGAGCTTGAATCTATTCTTGTAATTGAGCCAAACACTTCAAAACAAATGAAGGCATCTTTCAGAATAAAGTTTCTGTAATTTTTTTAAATGTATTCACATATATAGCTAAACAAGCAAGTGTTGTTTTATGTTTTGGCAATCATTCAATCCGAATCTAAACGATGTTAGCGATAATTTTTCTCTTACTCTCAATAATTTCCAGCCAAGCTTTTTGCAACGTTAGTGAAACGCTCAACTTTTCGTTCTCTTCGTTTGATTCGAATAGTTGTGGGAACGATAGCAGTTTAATTTGTATGGGATCAGTTTCTGCAAGTAATGGGAGTATAAACATAACTCCTCCTACGGAACAAGTTCAACCAGTGGGAAAGAATACGCCCAAGAATTTGGTTGGAAGAGTTTTGTATAGACATCCGGTTTTGGCGTGGCCTGCAACGTTTACGACTACGTTTACCGTGAGGATTGTGCCTGACAATGACTCGGCTGGCTCTGGTGATGGAATGGCTTTCATCATGGCTCAGGATGATCGACCCTCGCCTGCCAACAGTTATGGCTCGTTTATGGGAATTCTGGACTCCGATTCTCAAGGTAAGCATGACTAGGTCGGTTTGTTTGTGTGTGTGTGTAACAATACTGTTTGGTCTCTAGTAATTGATCTGCTAGTTTTTCGAATCATGTTATCCCTTATAATCAAATATGTGACATCGATTATTTTCACATATTCCTGCATGTACTTATCTACGCAAAGTTCATGATTTATACCTCGCATAGAAGTCATGGTCTAGACAAAACTCTAGGCATTCGACTAGTAATCTAGGCCCACGAGCCCCCTGACAAGAACTGTGTCTAGGAAGAAGAACGATGAGGTGGTAATTTTGGTTAGGACTTGAGCTTGTTTATGAAATCTCACCTATTAATGTGCAAAATGCAGGTGGTGTTCTTAGACAACTTGCAGTAGAGCTAGACACATATAAAAACGAATTTGACTATGAACCAGATGGCAACCATGTTGCGATAGACACAATTAGTGTACGGGTGCCAGTTGTGGTACAGAGTCTCAATAGCACCGGGATTAACCTCAAGAGTGGACGAGACATCACATTTCAAATTGCATACGATGGATGGTATAAAAGACTCCAAATTTCTGTTGCATATGCCGGTGAACCCTTGATGAGTTTCTTGGATCATTTCATTATCATGCAGAAAACAGTTCCAAGTAATGTTTATATCGGCTTCACAGCTTCCACCGGTACTCTCTCAGAGACACATCAAGTACTTGATTGGAGTTTCAAGTCAGAAGAATTGTCAAAAGATTCTCTCGGTAAAAACATTGGTCACAAAAATAAGAAGAAGATGGTATTGGTTATCGTTGTTCCTGTACTTTTGGGATTATTGGTTCTTGCAGCGTGCACTTCCCCCTTTCTCCTTCGACATTTGAGGAGGAAAAAAGAGAGAAATGTGAGGAAAGAAGATATTGATTTTCTTACGAGGAATGCAGCAAACGCCCCAAAAATGTTTACTTACACACAACTTTCTAAGGCTACTCATAAATTCAGCAAAGAAAATTTGTTAGGGACCGGCGGATTTGGAAGTGTGTACAAAGGTGTTCTATCAAATCCTCCTGCAACTATAGCTGTCAAGAAAATATCTGCAACTTCAACACAAGGTCAGTTCTAATTTGATCTAACAACTGCATCAAATCATGGTCTCAGTAAGATTGCAATGGAATACTTGTGCATGTATAACTCAATCTTTCACTTTTCTGGATCATTGTGAATGCTTTTCAGTTTCTTACCATTTTCTTGAACTATAGTTATTACCAAGGATCAGATTTGTAACATAACCTATCCCGTCTTTACATATTACAGGCGAAAGGGAGTATTTGGCAGAGATATGCACGATTGGGCGCCTACGGCACAAGAACTTAGTGCAACTTCAAGGTTGGTGCCACGACCGTGAGCAACTACTTCTAGTCTATGAATATATGCCAAATGGCAGCCTCGACCACTACATAGGGAAAGTCTTTCTTGATTGGACAACTAGATATCACATACTAAAGGGCTTAGCATCAGTGCTGGTTTACCTCCATGAAGAGTGCGGAAGCCCTGTTGTGCACCGAGATGTAAAGCCCAACAATGTGATGCTAGATTCAGAGTACAATGCTCATCTCGGAGATTTTGGATTAGCTCGCTTGCTCCAAAATGACACCTCAGTGACAACAATGGTAGCAGGAACTCCGGGATATCTAGCTCCGGAGGTTAGCTATACTGGAAGGGCTACACCAGAGTCTGATGTTTATAGCTTTGGAATGGTGGTGTTAGAGGTTGTTTGTGGGAAAAGATCGAGAGGTATAATGGAAGAAAACAGTTTGGTTGAAAATGTATGGAGCTTTTATGAAAAGGGTGCATTGCTCAGTTGCGTGGATAACAAGTTTGAGGGGAAATTTGAAGAGGAACAAGTGAAGAGGACATTGATGGTAGGACTAGCTTGCTTGCATCCTGATTATTCATTCAGGCCTAAGATGAGGAAAGTTGTTCAAATTTTCATCAACTCGGACGAGCCATTGATGAATTTGCCACTATCGCGACCACTTGCAGTAAGCTTACCATACTACTCTTCTTCGAATACAACTACCACTGATTTTGGCTCCAACAAGGACCCCGGTGGAGGATCCAAGGAGTTCTCGCCAGATGAGATGACGGTCATATATGATGCCTGTTGAGGATCGTCTTTTTGAAGTTTCGGAACCTGAAGGCAGACTGTCTTTCTGCATGTTCTGATGCAGAATTGAGCTTATCCGAAAATATATTGTTATCTGACGTTTGTTATTGTAATTATGAGTGATAAAACGAGTGTACATGGATTTGAATGCATAGCACAATATTTGCATTCTCGAGTGAAAAACATTGTAAGTAAGCAACTCAGAGCCTGAATCATTTTCCATTTTTGTGTAAATGATTATATACGTAAAACATAGTGATTTGTTTGTTACTGTGATCAAATGATATTCATATGCCGGAAAAGGCATTATTTCTTTAGTTGATCTTATTTAGAAGTATTTTTTCTAGCTCCTAAGATTACTCAAAGCTATCAAGCTCAAGCTTCAACTCTAATCAACACGATGGCAGTTTATATAATTCCAAGATCGTATGAGGAAAAAATCTAGGAAGAGTGGCGTGGCAAGCTCATAGTATGGGATCCCTTAATATAACACTGATGGCTCTTCAAAAGGCAAGCCTGGTCCTGCTGGGGTTTGGGGATGTGCTTAGAAATTTACCTTTGATTTGCTTCAAGGATCAAGTTTTGATCCCATTGAGAGTGATCATTTTCCCCTAACGAAACACAGTTTGAGTTTCTTGAAATCAAAAGACACAGGGACTATCTTATACAATCCATTCCTAGCACCATGTCACGCCATCCAAAATGACATATAAGTATTTACCGGGTGAATCTTATGGTGTATTGTCCATTGGTAATGACTATATATGCTTGGTGTTTGTAAACTATTTTGCTTTCACTGCCTCCGAGAACCAGCAATGGATCAGGGCTTGATGTCTTAGAAGTTTTGTGGTACCACAGTCTACTAGGATGTTTGGATTTGATTCACATACCCCTTGAATCTAAGGGTGCTGTGACTCGCATTCCCACAAGTTTCATTGACAGAAATGCACAAATCACTAGCGATCAATGTCTTCTCTGTCATACTACCTGTCCTATTCTTGAGCCAATTCAATCACCCCGGCCTCGTTGAACTCTCCCAACATCAGCATGTACAGTTGCTGAGATTTGTACTTATGACCAGGTATGAACATCTCATCACAGTTATAGCCTCGGCCTTTTGTCTTCTCTTATGTAATTCTGCTTAGGATGTTTTGATAGGCAACTGGTGGAAATTTTAGGATGGGATGGGATTGAAGAGAAGGAGCTCTACTCTACCCCATGGTAGTCTACCTATAGCAGACTTGAAAGATACAGTGAAGAATCTCTTGATTGATCGAATTAAGAATCAACAGGATGAAAAGATTTTAAGTGTGTTGAGAGAGAGAGTTTTATTATTTCATCTTTCTTCATTCTGTTACAAGAGAGCACTGATCACTACTTGAAGGCACCACTACTGCAGGGACCACTAGCAATTGTTGCCGACTCAACAACAACAACCTGCAACCGTTTCTTCCTTATCTTCTGTATTATTACACTTGACACCCTTGCCCTTTACATCAGTGTCTTCAGTTGTATTACACTTGACACCCTTGCCCTTTACATTGGTGTCATTACTCATATCAGCTCCCCTCAAGCTGGACTGTGGGAAGAGAGTGAACACATTTTGCTTGGAAAGAAGAGAGCTGAAAAGGAAGAGCCTTTGTCAGAAAATCGGCAATTTGGTGAGATGAGGATACATAGCTTGGACGAAGAAGACCAGAATGGATGCAGTCCCGAACCAAATGGCTATCGATCTCGATATGCTTGGTTCTCTCGTGAAATACAGGATTGGCTGCCAAGTGCAAGGCTGCCTTGTTGTCACAAAAGAATTGAATTGGAGTAATATTAAACACACCAAAATCCTGAAGTAGATTGACCAGCCAAACAGCTTCACAAGATGCATTGGCCATGCTCCTATACTCTGCTTCACAGGAGAATTTAGAAACAATATTCTGCTTCTTAGCCTTCCAAGAAATAAGAGAATGGCCCAGAAGAACACAATATCCTGAAACTAATCTTCTGGTGGAGGGGCAGGAGGCCCAATCAGCATCACAGTAGATGGTGAGAGTGAGAGGACTAGTAGCTGGATATAAGAGACCTTGACCAAGGCTCCCTTTGAGATACCTGACAAGTTTAAGAGCTACAAGCCAATGAGGCTCCCTGGGAAAGGCAACAAACTGACTCAAAATGTGGACAGCATAAGAAATGTCAGGCCTGGTAATGGTTAGATATACAAGCCTGCCTATAAGCCTTCTATATTAATTGCAAAGGATTAAAGAGTAGAGGACCAGTCTCTGCAGCCAAAGTATGATGCTGTTGAATAGGGATTTTGGAAGGCTTAGCTGCAAGAAGGCCAATGTCTGAAACAATGTCCATAGTGTATTTGCGCTGGTGAATACAAATGCTAGAAGAAGATCTAGCAATCTCAACCCCAAGAAAGAACTTTAAAGGACCCAAATCCTTAATTTTAAAATGAGCATGTAGATGATCTTTGACAGCAGCTATAACTGAATCATGAGAACCTGCTATCAAAATATCATCTACATAGACAAGAATGGCAGTGAAAGAACCAGATTTATGAAGGGTAAATAGGGTGTGATCATGCTTGGACTCCACAAAACCATAGGCCAAAGAGCAGCAGCAAATTTACTGTACCATTGCCTAGGAGCCTGTTTTAAACCATATGGGGATTTGAGCAATTTGCAGACCATAGGTTGAGAACCCTGCTGAGAAACACCAGAAGGAAGTACGTAACCTGGAGGTAAGGCCATATACACATCCTCCTCAAGATCCCCATGAAGAAAGGCATTTGCAAATCCATTTGAGAAACTTTCCGACCTTTAATAGCAGCCTAAAACCCGAAAACCCTCATGGTTGTCATTTTTTAGCCAGAGGGCAAATGTCCCAGAAGGAATCTTCACCCTCAACTGAGTAAAGCCTTTGGCCACCAACCTAGCCTTATACTTATTAAAGAGGCCATGACATTATACTTCACATATAAATCCATTTGCACCCAATGACCTTCTTGTTTGGCAATTCCCTCGATTCCCAAGTATGATTTTGCTCAAGAGCGCATGACTCTGCGACCATGGTATCACACCAATTTGGATCTTTTAAGGCTTGGGCATAAGTGTGAGGTTCAAGTAAGGGAGGAATTTTTACAAAATGAAAGAGTAATAGGTGGAGAGATGGATGAATAAGACCTGATGTTAGTAAAGATTGGAGACCTTACCGCAAAACAAGTGGG
>CM028377.1:141823672-141861862 GCA_013146195.2 Codonopsis lanceolata
AATAATATTCATGACCGGCTAAGTCTTTCAAGAATTTGGTCAATAAATGGCAAAGGAAAGTGATCTTTCCTAGTTGCATTTTCATTTCGCAAATCGATACACATTCTATAACTAGATCCTTGTAGGGACTAATTCATTTTTCTCATTTTTAACAACAGAATTCCCTGACTTTTTAGGAACTACTTGGACAGACTAACCCATTTACTATCTCGATATAGTAAATTATACCCGCATCTAAGAGCTTAAGAACTTTCCTCTTCTTCCATGTGTGGGTTAAGTCTTTGCCTTTCTCTTGAAGGTTTACTACCTTCTTTCTAAATGTATTTTATGCATGCACATAGGGATTTCCTTTTGTCGCTAAAGACCATCCTAAAGTCTATGTGTCCATAAAACTTTTAACAAACTAGCTTCTTGTTTTTCCGTTAAGTCGGCTGCTATAATAACAGTAAAGTGTTACCTTCCCTAAAATGCATATTTTAATGGGATGGTAATGGCTTTAATTTTTCGACTTTGGGAGAATTAATGGATGGCATAAATTCGAATTTTCTACTTTTAATAGTTTCTTTATTTTAGCCTCATTATTCTCTTCTTGTTTCTTCCTTATTTTCTTCCTCAATATTTTCTATCTCATTTCTTCAAAGAGAGATTTCTGAATCTCTACTTCATCATCTTTGATTTCATAACTTTCTTCTACTACTTTTTTCCGATTCATCGAATTATTTTCGATTCTCTTTATTTCTTTTACCTTCTTCTTTTCTTTTTACTATCTTTCTTTCTCTAATCTTTCCTCTTCTTCTATTTCTCTTTTATTTCTCAATGGTTTTATGGGAGGATAGGCTATCATCATAAACAATAAATCTATCTCTCATATTCTTCCTCTTCTTCAAAAGTTTCGTTGATAATTTTTCAATCTCATCTATTGAAAAACAGCACTTATGTCACTAGGTCTATTCATAGCATCAAACACGTAAATTTCAACTGCTTACCTAGGACCGACATTGTGAGTTTACCATTTTTCACATTAATCATTGTATTGGCAGTTGCCATAAATGGTCCGCCTAACAATAATGGGACTTCATTATTAGTGCATATCTTCCTTTCCATCTCTAGAACCACAAAGTCAATCGGTATGATTAATTTATCAACCCGAACTAGATATCTTCCACTATACCCAAAGGATATTTAACCCGACCGGCTAATTGCAATTGTATTAGTAGGGTTTTAGTTCTCCTAAACCTAATTGTTTATAGACCGCAAAGGCATCAAATTAATACTTGCTCCTAAATCTAGCATTGCTTTCATCTTTTTAGAGCTTCCCAAGGAGACTTGGATATTAAAGCTACCTCGGTCTTTCAACTTAGGGGTAATTCGGGTTGTAAAACGAATTACGCTTAAACAACAATCTTTTCATTGTTTTCAAACTTGTGTTTCTTAGAGTGAAGATCTTTGAAAAACTTTTTATATGCTGGAATATTTTTAATAACATTAAGCAAAGGTAAATTAACATTTACTTTGGATAACATATTATAAATTTCCGAAAATTGTTTGTCCATTCGTTTTTCATAAGTCTTCTTGGAACGGAATTGGAGGAACATAGGTGGTGGAGCCACATAAGGTTCCTCTTCTTCTTGATCCAACTCTTTTTCAACTTCAATTGTATTATCTTTATTTTGAATTTCTTTTTCTTGTTCCTTATTTGGAACATCTATTTCTACTTCGACTTCTTTTTCTACCTCTTGATTACTTAAGTCATTAATCTCTTTATTACTACCACTATCTTTTTCGATTTCTTTTTCAATTACCTTTTCGAATTTTCTATTGTAGCATGCATATTAGAAGAAGGATCAGATCACTTACCTCTTCACCTATCACCTTACCAAGCTTCGCAAGACGGTGATTGACTTAGCTTGCTCAGCTTTGACTAGGAACTTCCTTCTTCTCTTTTATCAACTTCCGAATTTGCAATGTGTTTCTTTAGATTTTCAATTTCTTCAAGCATGTACTTCATCAAAGTTGCTTGACCTTTACTAGCTACTTCTTGCTTGGGAACTTCTTCAATTCTCAACCGATTTTGATTTGGCAACCTGTGGAGGTTGTGGTGGTTGAGGTTGGAATTGTTGAGGTTGCAAAGGCTTATTTCCTCCCCAAGAAAAGTTAGGATGATTCCTCCAACCAGATTATATGTGTTTGAATAGGATCATTCCTTGGCCTTTGAGGGTACATATTCATAGCATTAGCCTGTTCTCAATACATAGCACTTGACGGACAAAAATTAGTAGCATGAGAATATAATCCACATAAGGCACATGCTTCTTGAATTTGCCAATTTTCAAATTGAGCTTGTGTATTTGAATTATCTTGCAATTGATATAGGCTCCTATTTTTACCTCTAGCACTTTTCTCTGTTGGGAATTAATACTTAGCATCTCAAATAATTCTTCTAGTGCTTCGGTGTCATTCTATTAATAGAACCACCAGCTGCACTATCAACCATAGTTTGTAAGCCTGGCGAAAGACCATGATAAAATTGAAGCACTAACACATGTTGAGCCAAATTATGATGAGGACACATAATAAGCGTATTTTTAAATCTATCCCATGACTCATGGAATGTTTCACCTCAGTTCATTTTGGAATGACATGATTTGTTTTCTATACTGTAAGAGATGCATGTTTGTAAAATTTACTCATAAACAAATCATATAATTGTGCCCAAGTATAAACACTATTTGGTGTTAGGTTCATAAACCATCTCTTTGCCAATTCTTTTTAATGCACTGGAAAATATTTCATTTTGATTTGATCTTCACCAACCCTCCTAAAGGAAAAGTACTCATCATGTATTCATATTCTCTTAAGAAACCGACAGATCTTCATGGGGCATCCCATGAAAAGATGGTATGGCATTAAAATAATGACCTTTTAACTCAAAATTCCTAACAAAGATCCGGCAAGACTAAACATGATGTCACAACATTTAATGAAGGTCTACTAAAGTCATTAATAGTTCTTTGATTTACCACTACTTCCATATTTCTTCTTGTCTTCTTCTCTTTGATTCCTATTGACTGGGTCAACTAGGTTTTCATGATTACGATTATTGTTATTTTCTTCTATTGTAGGATCAACCAGAGGATCCTCTTGATTCAAGTGGTCTTGATTATCAGGCTCGAAAGCTAGATTTTCAAAAACTTTGATTTCTTCTAACAATATTTATATCTTGATTTAAGTCTACCAATTTAGGATTTAAAGATCTACGACCGTGCATAAAAATAATTTAAAGCAATTTAAAAACAACTAACTATTAAAATAAAATAAAAATCTTTTTGTATTTTTATTTTTATGAAAACTGAAAATTAAACTAAAAACTAAATTAAATTAAAAACTACGCTACCAACAAACTAACTACGTGAACTAGCTTGTCCGGCAACGGCGCCAAAAACTTGATCGATGTTTTATTTAATCTTTTTCCTTGCAAGTGGACAAGACTATTATAGAATAGTATTGGAAGCAAGGGTCGAACCCACGAGACAAGTGATCACTTAATAGTGCAATTTATTGATAGCAAATTATTAACCTAAGGGGGGTTTTATGTTTAATTTTACTCTAACTACTATTTATAGATGTTTAACTAATTAGACAAGTAATAACGTATATGAAGATCTTATGGTGGGTGGCAATCTAGGATTCTCGGGTTTCACTTATATCTCCTTTATGTTCAATTCATAATAATGTCATTCAATGTCTTGGGTTCTGCTCACTAAAAATAGATATAGTCTGTTGAACAATTGGTTCACCTCCATCCCCGCAAAAATTCATCCATTCTATATCCTAAGCACATGAATCAATCTAGCTGTCACCTAGATTTATGATCTATCCGTCACCTAGATCATGTAAGAACCCGGTCCTAACTTATCACTCTCGCATCGATAGGTCCAATTTATTGTGTTGGTGAGCCGTTGTACGACATATGCACTTGGTCATGCAGCTTATCCGCACCTCTAAGCCTTTATTATTTGCGATTACATTCATTTGTTCAAAGCAAAATAATATAGGGGTTGATAAACAACACAATCAACAAGCATTGAATGAACATATATATAAGAATCAAAACATAAATTCGATACAAGTTACCTCCCACCTCCTAGATTATGGATGATTTAGTTCATCATAGACAATGAACAACACATGGAGATGATCGGATACATGATTTGATCTTCAATACTTGAAATTACAAAATCTAACTATGTTATACAATCTAAAACTACCTAAAATCTACCTAAAGAGAGCTTCCACCGCCCTCCTTTTTTTTTGCTCCTACGGCTTCTATATATACCGGAGTTGTAATTGGATCGAATGATTGTGTGAAAATCCGAACAAGTCGCATTCGACCACCTTGCGTCGCAGGTGCCGGGTACCGCGTCCGCAAGGTCTCCTGTGGGTGGCCTTTGATTTCTTGGTTGCCGGCTCGAGGACCTCAGACGCCTACCTTGCGGTCGCAGTGCCGAGGCACCTTGCGTCCGCAAGGTGTCCAGTGTTGACAGCTTTCATCTTTTCTTCATTTTTCCTTTTCGGCCCTTCTTGAAATTTGCACTTAAAACCCTGGAGTTTCGCATATTTTCACAAATAATCCTGAAACTTATAAAACTCACCGAAAACATATATTAGTAACCAAAAGCCTTGTAAAATAGCATAATTTAAGTCATAGAAGTATATAACATCGACGTATAAAATACATCGATCACTGGGCATCATTGAGACCGTTTGGAGAAGACGAATTGAGTAACAACTCTATTAGGTTAAATGTTTTAAATGCTTGGAGCTGCCGCCTTATTGACTTCATCTTTAATCTGAGACTGATCAGGGTATGAAGAGGAGTAGGTGCAACAACTGGCAGGAGGGAGACAATTAGAGTTGCAGGACATGCAAAGTGGTTGGCATAGCCTCTGGTCGATCTGCACTGCTTCGTCACATTCAGGAGACGAAAGTCTTCATGCTTTTTCGGAAAAGCTGGAGGGACGTGTCTAAGAAGTCAAGCGTTGATTTGAAGATGGATTTAATTCAAATTCAAACTTAATTAAAGCTGAATTAAATAATCCACTTAAGCTTGATGTTTGGAAGAGCTGGACACGCCATCTTTGTCCGAGTGCAACAAGGTCCGCTGGCGGAGGCCGCTGAAGTCTGGGTGAAGCCTTCGGAAGTCTTCCGCTGAAACCTGTGAAGTCTAAAAAACTATTCTAAGGCAAAGTTCAATACACAGATGCCACGCTAACTGGTATGCAGCCCATTTAGCCACTAAGTATAGAACCTAATGTAATGAATGAACAAATACAAATAAAGATACAATGAGAAACAACACTTGGCCTCACGAAACCACTATGGCGTAAGAGTAAGCATCATGTGGGTCAAAAAGCAATTTGACACAGGTTTTAGGCTCAATAAAGCGTGTGTACCTTGTTTATGATTTATGGAGGGGTATTTATAGGCCCCAATGTCATTGAATCCGTCTAGAATTCAGTTTCCATAGTTACCTAGTAGATTTAGGGAGAAACTCCTAAATTATAGGCATGACAGGCAGTTGGCCGCGAGAATACCTGAGCAGATAAGGTAAGTGTTCTGCTCAGATAAGGACACCTTTGACCAATCTTAGAGAGCAAGTCTTTGAGGTTCCCATGCTCGATACTAGCCTGGGGAACATGGCTTTCCCCCGAGATATGATGCAAGTCGGATGATGATAAATGTGATTCCCAGGCATGGCCCCCTGGTCGGGAAGGCAAGGCCAATGCTCGGCTAGGTTTGACGAGAGTTTTCTTGTTCTCTGCTAGGCCTAGGATACCCCGCTAGCTCTGCCCACTAAGTTGATAGGTCCCTCGCTGATTAAGCTCGTGACTGGCACGTGGAGCTCGCTCGTGCTTTGCTCGTGACCGGATTTGAGCCGGGCACATTATCATGACATAAGACTATTAAAATTAAACTCAAATTTCAGGGTTACTCAAGAAGAGTATTGGTTTGATGGACAATTTTTTTATGTACTTATTATTAACTAGGTTAGTACTCGTGCAATGCATGATTTTACTAACTTTTTGTTTTTGCTAAAGTTGTTTATAATAAAAGAATTTTCTAAACTCGTCAAGTAATTGAAAATATTTTAATATGAATACTTTGAACAAAACTAAAATAAGATAAATGTTGAAATTGACATACGAATACAAATCGAATTAACTAATAGTTGATTTTTTGTAAATAAACATAAAGATGCAACGTGGAAAGAGGGGAAAAAATTGGAACGGTGGATTTTATTTTAGTAGTAGTTAATTTTTTGGCTAAATTCTCATTGGGTCAACCTAATATTTCGAAAAGTCCGCTAAGTTCACTCAATTTTTTTTCTTCACATTTTAATAACTGTACTTTATCAAAAGTATCAATTTAGTCTAGGAAGTGAATGTCGTTAGTTTTGTTGGACGAAACTTTTTGAAAAGACTGAAATGCCCGTAATAATATTAAGGGATATTATTTTCAAATGTTAAAAGTTGAGGGGTCTGATCACACAAAAAATGTGGTGACCTTGTTGTGTTGTGTCCGGGGTGTCGAAAGTGACGTCATGTCGGGGTCGCCGGAGTCGTGGTCCGACGGTAGTCGTCGTGGTAGGATATCTGGTTTATAATGTCTGCAAAATGAAGTATCGTGAGCGGGTGGGGGTGTTCCCCCAAGCCCTTCGATGTGATAATTAGTATAATGTATATGTAAAATGAAGGTGTATGTGTGAATGTAAACCGTGAGGGGGAGAGGGAGGAAAGGAAACCGTTCCATCTTATTTGCTGAGAGAAAAGAGAGGTTGATCCTTGAAGGAGGAAGTTTCCTCCTTTATATACATGTTGGGCTTTAGTATGTAATTGAGGTTGGGCCCTTCTTTGAATACGGGTTTGGGCCTCCTTTCGGGTATGAGCATGACCAATCTTCTAAGTATAATTTTGGAGTATTTTTTTGAGCTATATTTTTGGACCCATTATTTTGGTGCACATCATGGTCAAACTAAAAAATAAATTAAATCTTACCAACTTTAGTCAACATTACAAAAAATAAAAAAAGATATTGCAGTTATTATAGTATGCTAAAGAAATTCACTCATAAAAATTCACACATAAAAAAGAAAAAAAAAAGGGAAGGGGGATTCGATTAAAGCAACTGCTCCCACTTCATTATTAATAATTAATTATGGATATTTTTACCCTTACTTTTACTAGCACATTAATTGGTTTAAAAAAATTTCCTTCTACTCCATCAAACACATCAGTGCCCTAAATCTAAACCTAGCAAACCTCTCTCTCTCTCCCCTTTACAAACCTAGTCACCGCCCACCAATTCACCATTCACAGCACGAAAAATCTTATCCGGACTTTAGGATGGAGGGAATCTCGTAGAAACTTAAGGTTTAAAGACAAAAAATTTCACATCACAAAAGAAAGCACCATTTTTTCAATCGTGGTTGACGGGCAAAGCCGAAGCTGAGGGGAAAGAAGCTTAGAAGAAAATCTTTCTTCCTTTCTTGGTGAGACCATATTATACCCCTAGGGGGTACAAGGCTTTCATCTATGTTATCCATTTAGCCCAAATAAGTTGGCAACCCAAATGGTAAAATGAAGGAGCAAAACTTTAGTGGGGTGCTTTTTGATTTTTTGGGGAGTATTGAATTTTCCGGTGGTTCGGAATCTCCATGCACATTCTGCAAATAGCAGGGGTAGTTTTGGGTTTAAAAAAATATTTTAAGTGGTTCGTCTTAAAAAACAAACAGAGTGATTAATGTGACACTTTTGGTAAAGTACCATTACTAAAGTGTGAAATTTTTTTGTTATGTGAGCTTAGCGGATTTTTCGAAATAAAAAGATGATCAAATTGAGAATTAAGCATATATATATAAAGTAGTAAATGAAAGATTTACATTGAAATTTGTTGTGCAAAAGGAAACTAAAAAGATATACATATAAAGGGACTAGGTGAGATTTTTTTATTACATAAAGCTTCCACGTGAACAGTGGACTATTATGTTTTGGTAATGGTTAATATATTATTATGTATATATTTATATGTAAATCTATTAACTATAACTAAAATGCCGGCTTTTAATTAAGCTTAATTTTTAAAAGGAATTTGGTCTTACGTGTCACTCTCATGAATTATAAAAAAATCTTTTTTCTACAAAAATTGATTAATTTACGATATAAATAAGAAGTTACTGCTTACCGTTAGTTTAAAATAAATTTTATCACATTTGTAATTATCAACTAGATTTTATCACATTATCAAGTAGGTTAGGATAAATTTTATCACATTTGTACTTATCAAGTAGATGATGGGAAACAGATGAAGAACGCCCAAACAGATTATATAGTGTTTTGAAGATTTTGTTAATAGTAATTTTGGTTTTGAAATTTCAAACTTACAAAATTAATCTTATCACTAATTAATAAAGATAATAGGTTTTGAAATTTTGAAAGTAACCAAACTAATCTTATCACTAATTAATAAAGATAACAAACACAACATAACCATAACTTAAAGATCGATTTAACAAGAAGTTGATTTTACTCAAATAACTCAAAATTTTGTAATTTAAGAAATTATTTTAAAAATTGAGACTATAGACCAATTTGTTGCCTTAACTCTATTAAGTTATACAATACAATTTTAAAAATTGATAAAAAATCACATTGGCGGCATATATATACACAAAAAAATTGAAGGGAAATAACCTTAGGTCGGTGATGTCATTTCGAAAAGAAAAAAGAGAAAAACCATAAAGGATCCCTAATATATATAATTGTAATAAATAATTGAAAATTTTAATTAGAATACTTTGAAAAAAAAACTAAAATAATGTAAATATTAAAATTGATCATATGTATGGGTAATCGAAAGATTGGCTTAGGATTTTATGCAGAAAAAAATTAAATAAAGTAATTAATAATTAATATATAGATTATTTAGTAATTTTTCATTGAAATTGATTGTTTCTTAAACTTAATGTATAGATTATTTAGTAATTTTTCGTTGAAATTGATTATTTAGTAATTAATTAAATTTGATTAAACGTGTTCCACCAACACCACAAACAACCACTACGAAATAGCTTGCAAATTCTATCTACAAAATTCACATGAATTTTCGGTTTGATTGTTCGGTGTGATCTCACGTTATTTATTTATTTATTAATTATGTGGACATTTTGCTGTTATTGGTTCATTTAAATAGCTTGCAAATTTTATCTACCAAATTAAGTTTCAGATATAGATTTCAGATTTTGGGTTTTTTTTTCTTCAAATATCGCTTAATTAAACTATATTTTATCCTATAAAATTTATACAAGTTTAATTTTACTAAAACTCTTCTATTTCCATCTCTTTTTATTTTCATAATTTTTAATTTATACAAATTATCAACGAGAAAATTCTATGTTATTTGTTCTTCTACTAATATATAATATATAATTATTAGTTAATAATCTATTAATTATCTATTAACTATTATTAAAACAGAAGACGTTGCTACCACATGGCGAGTTTATGTTGTACGCTTAAAGTTTAAAGGAATTATGTGCTTCCACGTGTCACCTTCTATACAAGTTTATAATTTTTTTTTCCACCAAAAATTAAAATCGGATAGATTTTAAAACCAGTGTCTCCTTTATGCATGGTAAAAGATTTTTTATTTTTTTACCATTTTTTCTGCCAAAATTGGTTAATACCAAATATATTTTATAACATTTGATTTAAACACGTTTCACTTGATTAGAACTCTAAATTTTTATGATAATTTTTTTTGCGGATAGATTTCATCAATTCTCATAGGTTTTAATCTTTCAATTACATGACTACATGATCAATTTTGAATATTTACCTTATTTTTTGGGTTTTTTTTCAAATTATTCTAATTAAAAAATTAATTATTTATTACAAGTTTAGAAAATAATCTTATTATAAACAATTTTTGCAAATAAACAAAAACTATTAAAATCATGCATATGGTACTAAATATATCTATATAAATTCTTTTTTTTTCCTGCCAAAAATTAAAATCTGATAGATTTTAAAACAGATGCCTCCTTTATACATGGTAAAAGTTTTTTTAATCATTTTTTGTTGTCAAAATCGGTTAATATCAGATAAATTTTATCACATTTGATTTTAACGTGTTTCACTTGATTAGTACTTCAAATTTTCATGGTAAAAGTTTTTTATTTGCAGATAGATTTTATCACATTTGATTTAGACGTATTTCAATTGATTAAAACTATTAAAGTCTGATAGATTTTAAAACCGGTACCTCCTTTAAAACAATATGTATGATACTAAATATATCTTTATAAATTCTTTTTTTTTTTCTGCCAAAAATTAAAGTCTAATAGATTTTAAAACCGGTGCCTCCTTTATATATGGTAAAACCTTTTCTATTTTTTTTTACCAATTTTTGTTGTCAAAATCGGTTAATTCCAGATAGATTTTATCACATTTGATTTTAACGTGTTTCAATTGATTAGTACTCCAAATTTTCATGGTAAAAGTTTTATTATTATTTTCGAGTATATTTTATCACATTTTATTTAGACACATTTCAATTAATTAAAACTCCTCAATTCTCATGGTAATTTTTTATTTACCATTTTTTCTTACAAAATCGGTTTGTACCGGATAGATTTTATCACATTTAATTTAGACAAGTTTAATTTGATTAGGACTCCTCAATTCTCACGGTAAAAGTTTTTTAATTTTTATTATTTTACTAATACTCAGTCAATTTTAAATAGATTTTATCAAATTTGATTAAACGTGTTCCACCAACACCACGAACAACTACTACGAAATAGCTTGCAAATTATATCTACAAAAATCGCATAAATTTTCGGTTTGATTGTTCGGTGTGATCTCACGTTATTTATTTATTTATTAATTATGTGCACATCTTTTTGTTGTTGGTTCATTCAAATAACTTACAAATTTTATATACCAAATTAAGTTTCAGAAACAACATTAAGTCAACCGTGCATCGCACGGGTAATAATCTAGTTACATAAATATAATAGTTGTAAACATGCAAATTTTATAATTTCAAATTCAAATAAATTTGATGGACCCACAAATAACACCCCCGTACCTCGCCCATACACAAGTAGCGTTACTAAGGCAACAAAGAGGGCCGAGAAAGGGCGACCTGATGAGGTGACTCACCTTGCCAACTTGAGCCTTCCTCGCACCCACATTAAATGCTACATTTAATGATGTATGTGTTAGCAAATGGCCGGAAAAAATGTGCATTTATTCTACTGGTTGCAATGGTTGATCCCGACTACCCTACTACTATTACGCCTCTCGATGTCCTGAGAAGGACAGTTGTTCCACCAACGCAACAAGCCTCCATCGGTTTAGGCCATAACAGACATGCTCCCACTTCCACTTGATACCAAAACCAAGCGTATCGCTCCACCTATAGATACCCCTCATGGTGAGACACATGAGACTCTGCACTTATCACACATATGTCTGTCATCTCACTATCATGTACAATTGCATATGCTCTAATTTCTCATTCCTCGTTGATTATCCCGACACGATTATTTTCTCTCCCACTAAAGATTGTGAGGGAGAATACTATCATCAAATTTCATTCTTACGCTGGAGCGTTTGACTTGAGACAATCCCCGATTCCGCTCATGGTGGTTACTTAGTCACTCTTAGGTGAAAACAACCATTTATCTATCACATTTATGTATTTCAACACCCTTGACATGGAAACTGCAAGATCACCAATTTTGCGCGTGATGAAATTTGATATGTTTAAATGAATTTTAAGATAAATACATGTATCTTCTTTTAAATGGAAAATATAAAAGCAAATAAACAGAGTATTTTAAATGATTCAAAATTGAAAATATAAAAAGGAGGTTTCCTGTAAGACTGTCTTACGGATCTTAATTTGTAAGACAGAGTTTTACTCTCTTACATTTCAACCCAACAATACACGGTGAGTCGGATAAAGAAGATCCGTCTTATAAAAAATATCCATAAAACCGTATTACACAAGTATTTGTCAAATATAAAAGACAAAGAGTTGTTACTACATATGTTAATATGACATATTTATGGCAGCAATTTTAAATTGAGAATAATAATATGAGGTATTTAAGGTAGTTATGCGAAATTGGGAAGATTAGATAAATACTGGAAAGGAAAAAATAGCATTTTATTTGTACGTTCCCATTTATTTGTACCTTATGTACGTCCCCATACGATAGAAAAATACGACTTAATGGTAACAAAGATAAAATTAAAGGGGGTAAATTGGAATTAAGCCATATATAAGATGATGAAAATGGTGAGGGGAAACTCGATAAATCACAAAGCACCGAATTCCCAAAAACCGAACGTACAACAAGTGAAAATTGAAACCCTACATTATCATATCTATCATCTCACAAAAACACAAAAGTAAACTTCGGAGGGGTCAGTCAACAATTTCTCTCTTTCTCCCTCTAGAATTCCTTGCTCGATTTTCTCTCTCTTCACTGGCTGAACTTGCTGCTGCTGTAGTGAGTGCTGGGTGAAGTATGGCCGCTGAAAGTTCTAGATCTAGTTCGTCGGCCGATTCTTACATCGGAAGCTTGATTAGCTTGACATCCAAGAGTGAAATCAGATACGAGGGAATTTTATATAACATCAACACCGAGGAGTCTAGTATCGGATTGCGTAACGGTATATCTCTCCTCTTTGTATTCGTATATAGATTTATGTTATGATATTTGGAGTTTGTTTTGATCGCGGTTTTTTTTAGTTGTGATTTTTGGGGGTTTTGATTTTGTGCCTTTTTGGACCTCGTTTGATTAGGTTTGAAAAGTACAAGAGAATCAGGCAAATTAAAGCAATTGCACACTTTGTTATGATTTTGAAATGCATGATTGTTAAGGAAGTTGACAGAAAATCATAATTTTGAAAGCATTTAAATGGGATTTTTTTACTTCTTACTGTGCAGGGAGATTGATAGATCAATCATGGTAAAATTTAACTTATACTACAAATTTCTTGCTGTATAATTTGTAAATTCCTTATCTACTGTGGCGACTGACAATTCTTTTTTAGTGAAGGCTTTATCCTAATATCCATTTTAAGTGTGGGCATTTGATTGGTATTATTGTATTCTTCTGTTGGTGTTAGTGTTGATATTCAAGTTTTCGTTTTCCCCCTCCAATTTGTAATTGTGACAGGCGGTTTGTCGGTTTTACTAAATATGAGGGAGATAATGTAGTGTCCTTAAGTGTGTGCATGCGACTTCAATTCATTTTTTTAAGTGAATAATCAAAGAACACGTGGCATGGTTAGTTAACTGCTGGTTTGTTGTTATTGTCGATTTGATTTTCTAGTTCAGCTTTGGCATTAACGAATTTAGGCATGACCGATGCAGGGTAGTCTGGGACCATCATATTTGGTTCTGTGATCACAACTGGAAGTTGGGTTTATTTATGCTCTTTCTGAGAAGTCAGCAAAAACTACTTTATTAGGGAAAGCAAGTGTAGAATAGTGAAAGGAAAACAGAGAAGAGCTTTTGTCAAGAGTACTAATGGCATGTGAGGTGGTTGGACCGGTGTGTACATGATTCTAATCCGTGGCAGAACGCTAAGGAAATCATTTGTGAAACTAGTGTCAATGATATCTAATTTTTTACTTCAAAAAAATAATAAAAAAGAAAAAGAAAAAAATACCATAGTGAATTTTACTCAGAAATGAAATCATAATAACACCAGACTTGTCTTCGGAGGTTGTTGGGTGTAAAAGTTGAGGTGCAGTCTAACATACCATTCAGACACGTGATTCGCCCTTCTAATATAGCATTAGTAACCTCTATATATAGCGTTGCTACAGGACACAGATCCATCTAAAAGGACCATAAAATTAGATTTTAATGTTGGTGGATGGTTCATCATTGTTGAGCATGATATAGTATGGCATCTTCTCTAACTTTTAGATGTGTCACCGCAAGTGGTTGTAGGGCTATATTCTTCTGTGCTTGATCGTAGAGTCAAAACCTCATGGGGTGGGGTTTCATAAGTTAGTCCCGCTTTTAAAGGTTTTGGGGTCAAAAAAAAAGATAGTGATTTAACATGGTTTTCTAAGCATTTAATCTGATCTGTTCCATTTAACCTATACCACTACAGTTTGTGCATCGTTGGCTTCTGTTTATTGTTTCTGGGTCATCTCTCTAGTAGCATAAGTTTTTGGACGAGTTGCGGTTTAAGCTCAATTATTGCTGTATGAGTAAATTTGTCAATAGAATTTAAGTGAGAATTTTTTTATGTATGAAATAGGAATGTGAAACTCTTCATATGGCAATTGAAGTAATGCTAGTCACCTACTTGTTTTAGTACTATAAATAAAAACGTTTTTATGCCAATTCATTGTGGGATGGTATGTATTACCACTTTACGTTTTAAAAATTGCATCAATTCCGTGGTTGGAACTCCTAGCAACGTATGGCTCTAAGATTATAGAGTTCTGAGACCTCTGATGTGGACATGGATAAATATTGGATCGATAATTTATCCCTACATAGTCCTGACAATTGATAGCATAAAGTTCAGATTCTCCGCTTGAATCTGATCCCAATAACCTATACCACTACAGTTTGTGCTTCGCTTGGCTTTTGTTTATTGTTTAAGTCGTCTCAGGAATACTACAAGTTTTAGGACGTATTCATTTCAACGTAATTTTCTATAACAGGTTACTATACTTCCTGTTCTAAGTCACAATTTTCTCTATGTCATTGTTGATTTGTGAATATTTCCTTTGCTGTCTGGTGTAAAATGAAACATTTGGAGAACGGTAATTGCTGTATGAATAAAGTTAGTACTATTTATAAAAGGGTTTCTATGCCAAATTATTGTGTGATGGTATGTTATACCACTTTACGTTTAAAAAATTGCATCAATATCAGCCAGAAAGCATCCGTCAATGTATGGCTCTAAGATTATAGAGTTTTGAGACCTCTGGTTTGGACATGGATAAATATTGGTTTGAGAATTTATCCCAACAAAGTTCTGATGATTGATTACATTTTAGAATAAAATATGTATCATGGTAGGATCTCCAAAGGCAAAAGGCAAACTTTTTTTTTGATAGGTAAGTGTGACCCCTTGTTGGTGTGGGGATTGGAACTAAGGACCTCAAGGTCTTTGCCTGAGTGCCCTTGCCATCTCTCCCAACCCTTGGGGTCACAAAAGGCAAGCATACTCTTTTTGTTGGTCAAAGGTTTATCATTTAGAGTGTTTGACTAAGCATGCAAGACCAAAATTTGACAAAGATTAAAAAACAGGAGTCCAGTTGCATGTTGCAGTCACCTATACATAAAACAGTCCTTGCTTCTAAGCCATCGATTATTTGCATAGATTCATATGATCTCATTATTCAGTCATCAATCTTTTTGTATGGACTGTAGCTAATTTCAGTTATGAACCTATGTATCTGATGCTTCTTTTTTTTTTTTTTGGGAAGTGAGATCATTTGGAACTGAGGGGCGCAAAAAAGATGGTCCACAAGTCGGGCCTAGTGACAAGGTTTATGAATACATCCTGTTCCGTGGAAGTGATATCAAGGTAAGCTGATTGGATTGTTATGGTTGACTTGTCTCTTGAAACTAGCTGATTTGAAATTTTTGATCTTTTCTTTCCTTTCTATTCATAAAAAAAAGTAGATATCTATCTATGTTGGGACTCATTTCAGTCTAGTTAGAGAATTATCTTTCTAGAGTTTGCACCACAATGTCTTTTTATCTGCTTGTCTAGAATTATCCTTCAGTCACAAGTTGTTTTCCCGTAACTTTTTGAATATCCTTGTGCACTTCTCCTACTTTAAATTATTAGTTTGCTCTTGATTGGTTCTTAGTTTTCTTTTTTTGTATGAAAAGCTGTGTCAGTTTCTGCACTTTTGTTTTGTTATTTAATTTTGTTGCCTTGCTGTGCTCATCTTGGAATTTGTCATTTTATTTGTCATGCCATAAAATACCTGTGTATTACAGCATGCAAGTTGGAGGCACTTTATATGTATGAAGTGAAAAGGCCTTTTATTTTTGCAGTAAATTGTTGGATTTATATTATGAGACTATCTTACAGATCTTCTCCCTTTTAAGTTATCGTTAGACTGTCAAGATCTTATAGTTTACGAGTTTTGTTTAGTAACTGTAACTTAGCCTCCCCCGAGGTTGTCACTTGCAAGGCACTCTGGAGTCATCTACGTTAATTGTGCACCTATTTTAGTGGGAAGGTTTGATCATGTTTTCCTTATTTCTTCCTTTTCTGGTTTTCAAAGTTATCTATTGTGCAGAGACTAGAGAGTTGTTTCACTACTGGTAGGTTTGTTCAGTTGTTAGGGAGCTGTGGAGTTCCTTCTTCCTTCATGTTGGTATGCACTGGGTTACTGCCCAGATCAGTTGTTCAGCTTCTAAGTGGGTGGGAATCCTTCAACCGAAAAAGAAAAGAGAACAAATGGGGAGCTATTCCTTTGGCTATTTGGTGGAATGTTTGAAAAGTGAGGAATAGGAGAATTTTTGAGAAAGAAGAGTTCAATGTAGCCCGGATCAAGAGGGAGGTGAATCAGTCCCTACAGTTCTGGAACGGAGTCACAGACCGGGAGGAAGGGGATCTTTTGCTTAATTTTACGGATAGTATACAGCTATAGATATTGTTTACTCCATGTGTACATGTATGCGCCTCCTTTTTAGGAGTTGTGTTTAATACAATTATTACTTATAAAAAAAAGTTTTAGCACATGAATGTAGTGAAGTCAGAAAGAGTATCAGGAATGTAAGATATCATTTGAAAATCAAAGATTGAAATAAATCTTTTGAGGGTATGAGTAAACTTATACACCTTGGTATCTGATAGGAGATTCGTCACAGCATGGCTCCCTAATTTGAAGTATTTATGAACCAATACTATGCATAATGAGGGAGATAGTGCTTATTGTCATTTAGAGAGCAGCTGTGTTCCTTGAGAATGGGAATAGCAGGCACTTCACCCACTAATAGTGGTCATGGTATCACTTCTACATGCGGTTGTAGCTTTTGCTCTAAGTGGCCAAAACTTGGTTTTATCGATGGAGGCTTACTGGCTCGTTCTTTGTTTGTGGTGAACTCTTTTGACCCTTCTATACTTTTCACAGTGAAGCTTCCACAAGAACTGTAAGCACAGGTAGACAATATCATTGCGGGAAGTACCTTCGACGTCAACATAAATAAAACTAGAACATGCTAAGTTTGAGGTTCCCTAAACTGTAATGTTTCTCTGGGGAACTAGAGACAGAATTGTTTTTCTTTCCGACATGTGAGCTGTTAGATTCTCATCCCCCCATCTCCACCCCACCCCCGGGGTTGGTGGAAGAAAGAGATTGGAGACCTTTTTTATTTATAATTTCCTTTCTAATACTTGTCCCAATTAAGAAGAGATTTGTGTTCCTCTTTGTTGCCTTGCATATACAACTGGTATTTAGCTAACAGATTAAAAATTCTGTGTGTTTTGTAGGATTTACAGGTAAAATCATCTCCACCCGCCCAAAGCACACCGGCGCCGCCCATAAACAGTGACCCAGCAATTATTCAGGTAACTTAATTTGCTTATCCCCTTTAAACCACGGCTTTTGACCCCAGGGGTGGGAGAGATGGCATGGCAAGGGCACTCAAGGCAAAGACCATGAGTTCCTTGGTTTCAATCGCCATACAAGGGGTCATACTTACCTATCAAAAACACTATATATGAATGATGAACCTCGCCATGTCCTATGCAGTCTCATTATCCTCGGCCAGCTACTACAACTTCAAACTTGCCTGCTGCTGCTAGCGTCTCTCTGACTGATATTAGTTCTCATACTGCACAACTGGGGCACCCTGGCTCGACCTTTCAAGGTGGATTGCCTTTATATCAACCTGGAGGGAACTTGGGTTCTTGGGGACCTTCACCGCCTCCGCCAAATGCAAATGGTAGTGGGCTTGCTATGCCAATGTACTGGCCAGGATTCTATGGCCCATCAACTGGGCTTCCTCAGTTGCACCAGCAATCTTTACTCAGACCACCACCTGGGCTGTCAATGGCTCCTATGCAGCAGCCTATGCAGTACCCTGGTTTTAATTCATCTTTGCCAGCAGGGGCTTCAAACTTGACTACTCCGAACTTCCCTACTTCAAACCTGCCTACTTCAAACTTACCCACTTCGAACTTGCCTGACTATCCTTCTCCTTTGTTACCGGCTACAGCTAGTTCCGCCATGTTAACCTCCACACCATTTCCTGGATCAAGTTTGCCTTCCAGTCTGCCCCCTATTCCACCTTTAAGTTTACCTTCGGAGACATTACCAAGTCTGATGACAAATAAGGTCCCTAGTGGTGTTGGTCCTCCCATACCACTTGGCGGTAGCTTCCCATCACTTTCTCCACCAACTACTTCAACTCCAGAAGTAAATGCCATTGTACCTCCAATGTCCAACAAGCCTAGTGTGATTTCTAGTCCTGCCTTACCGTATCAAGGCATTTCCCATCCCGTTTCCTCGATTGTTGGGTCAACGGAATCAACAACACCCTCACTTATCACTCCAGGCCAGCTACTGCATTCTGGGCATGGCACTGTACTTCCATCTCAGTCTTCACAGATGGCTCATAAGGATGTGGAAGTGGTTCAAGTTGCAACAACGCCATCATCAGAACCACTGGCACTAGTTCCAGGTCCAACGGAAGCTCAGCCACCAATATTGCCCTTACCGACTCCGTCACGTCCTGTACAAAAGGTGTTACTTCTATCTTTTGCATGTTTGGTGGACTTGTAACTTGCGCTTTTGTTTTTGGAGAATGTTAACTTATTAGAACTATATTTGTTTGGCTTTAGAGATAGACCTAGGTTTTGGAAGATATTGTGAACTTAGTGGCCGTTCTTACGGCTGGCTTTCGAAAATTGAAGAGAAGATGCCACAAACTTTTGTCAGAGGTAGAGATGTTAAATTGGGTTGGCCCTAACCCTATAGGCTAGCCCTATAGGGTTGTGACCCTATATGGCTGCGGGTTAAACGGGCCATTCGCATCGCAACCCTAGCCCTATCCCTAACCCGGTAGAGTACGGTTTAACAGGGTCAGCCCTATTAACACATGATGCCTAATTTAAATCAAAAAATCGAAATTAAGTAACAAACATATTGACGGACAAGTGATAACGATTAACAATACGAATTAAAAACATGAAATCGAGTTTTCTTTTGAGAAAGTATCTTCTTCAACATCATTATCCTCTTCATCTACAATAATAAATAACGTAAAATAAATATTGGTAAGAAGTTAATACAATCAAATATTTTAATCAAATAGTAAAATATAATATTAAGGTCAACCCGTTTAGCACATAATTTAAACGGGTTGCATTTTCCTGACCCTAATCCTTTCCGATTCCCGATTAGCAGGGTCAACCATGCGGTTCTCGGCCCTTTTAACATATCTAATTATGTATCCAAAAATCTCATTTTGATCAATTTTGGAAACTTATATGTCTTATAATTGTACTTACGACCATGTTTGAGTTTGGCTTTCATCAGATACACATACATCATCACAAAGCTAACATGGGATAGACATTGGTTTACCAAATGAAATGATATTCTATATTACGCATTTGAATTTCAAACAAACAAGTCCGGATGGTTGAGTGGTGTAAGGTGCCATCCTTAAGTTCCTATCCTCTTAAGAGGTTGTTGGTTCGAATCTCGATTCTAACATTTTGAACCCTCATTTTAGCCAAAAGCTTCCAGACCGCGGGCTAGCCCTAGCACCCAACAGGCCAGACCAGCCTGTATGCGACCCGTGCAGGGACAGCCCGCTTATCAAGGGTTGGGTTTTCCCAACCCTAACCATCTCATGTTTCCGGTTAATAGGGTCGACCCTACGGTTTCCGGCCTTTTTAACATCTCTAGTCAGAGGACCAAAGTTGTTACTTCAACGTAAATTTCAAAATATCTTCCATTTGGAATGCGCATCATATCCCAAGTGTTACTGAAATGTCGGGCCTTTTTTTTTCTTGAAAATAGCGTTTCGTAAGTGAATTATTTTTGATTGGCAACTTCCATCATTTATATCTCTCTATATTTTTTGTATTTCATTTATTAAGGTAGAGAAGCAGTACAACATTTGCTGAAATGACATCCTTTATGTATTAAAATTTGTTCTATATCTGCGGGGAAGCGAGAAATATAATCCATCTTCCTGCATAGAATCGTTTGGTTGTTCATGCCACGGGTGATTGTCCCAACCGTTTTTAGTATTTCGGTCATTTCCCACACATTATTATCATTATCAATTTTTTAATGATTTTGGTGTCTATACCAAGTGAAAAGACGAACCTTGACTTATTATGCTCATGATGGCTTTAGCATATGCATCCATGCTGATGTATCTCTTTTATATTTAATAATATTGCAGATGAATGGAGCTCCTTATCAGAATCGTCACAATTATAGAGGGCGTGAAAGAGGCAGAGGAACTGGGGTATGTGTTCATTTATAAATGTACATTGATGTTAATTTATTTTGACAATGACATGGCTGTTTTGGTGATCTTTTACTTTGCCATCTTGTCACCTTCCTCTTTGAGGCACCAATAGAACAATTCTTCCTTTTTTTTTGCCCATCCACAAGAATGTAGGAGTACAATCTATCGCAAATGGTGTAGAATTATGCCCTTTACTATTGTGAATCTCGTGATGGTATCATGAGTAGCTATTCTTTACAATAAATTTGCCATATTTCTTTTCGATTGTGATTAACATGTGTATGTTCTGGTAATGCTTTTGTTTATCACATATGTAATAGTTCTGCTTTGGGGATAGTGATTATATTACTTGTTCTTTTATCTACTTTTCGAAATAATAATTATGTTGCTTATATTTTACAAATGATTAAATTAATTTTCAGAATGTGCTTTTCATCTCTTTGAATATGGGTTTACATTTGAAACCCACTTATGACCACACTTCAATGGATGACTACCCTTGTAGTTACAACTAGGGTTATTATTCTAGGGTGTACTTGAGGTTTATCATATCTATTTGTCACTGCCAGCATTCATTCATACACCCAGTCTGTGAGGATGAAGGCGGGCACTTTTAGTAGTAAACTGCAACTTCTTTTCTAGCTCAGCATTTCTGGTTTTGTTGGCGTGGGATGAATTCTTCTTTTAAATCAAGAAGCGCACACAGGGTGAAATGATTAAATATTTTATTCTTATTGAGGTTTTAGATGTATGCGGAAGCCCCACTGATCTGTTGGTCCTCGAAGGTGGGAGTTTTCTTTTGTGTGGGGATACAAAAGAAAATGTACGCGACTATCTTTTCACTTACTAAAAGATGGGTTTTATTCTACGGATAGTTTGTAAGCTTTCCCTGGCTATCTTGTTATTCTGCTTTGTGAAAATCTCTTGATAATGTGGTTTGGCTTTTGATAATGTTGATAATGTTGAAGAGATCGGTGGATCAATTGAAGGCTTCTCTTTTGCGAATTCTTTTTCATTGGTGCTTAGTGGCGGATCATTCTGATAATTCTTTTGTGGATTTTGTGAATAGCTTTAGCCATATGTAGTTAGTTTTGTGTACGGCCAGTGTACAAGGGATGCATCTCTGATTTGGCGCTCTTTTTTCTTTATATATATTTGTACTTATCAAAAAAAATAAAGCCGTTGTTTGACTTTTGAGCATCGAACAATTTGTCTGGCAGACTTCACGTCCAGTGATGAAATTCACAGAGGAGTTTGACTTCATGGCAATGAATGAGAAGTTCAACAAGGATGAAGTGTGGGGCCATCTGGGTAAAAGTAACAAATCCAATTCAAAAGATAAAGGTGATGGAGACGTAACTGATGAAGATGAGTATGAAGATGAAGATGATGCTGAATTACCAAAATTGGATGCCAAGGTGAAGTTTCCATCCTGTTTCAAACTTCATTTATCTACAATCTGATGAAGGGTTTAATTTGAGTAAAAATCTGTTTCTGCATTCTACAGCCTGTCTATACCAAGGATGACTTCTTTGATACACTATCTTGTAATGCGCTTGATAACCAATCGAATAACGGGAGGACTAGGTTCTCTGAGCAGATGAAGCTAGATACAGAGGTGAGGGCAAGTCTAGAATTTTATTTTACCATTACTTTTTAGCTGACATATTGAGAGAAGACCAGTTTCTTTACTCTGAGTTGCTCACCTTGTTTTACTGGTTGCAGACGTTTGGTGAATTTTCAAGATACCGGGGTCGTGGCGGCCGTGGACCGTATCGTGGTGGCGGCCGTGGACCTTACCGAGGAGGCTCTTATTATGGAAGGGGATATGGCTATAATGGTAGGGGCCGTGGCGGGAGAATTCCAAATCGCGAGTATTAGAGCATTTTCATTGTCTTTTTACTAACGTTGGGGGTAGATACCTAAAGCCCAACTGTCCAGCAGGGTGAAAGATGGATTTAGGACCTAAATGCTTGTAATGTTTGTGAGTTTCCTCCTTTGTTGTCTCCAGAAATAAAACTAGGATGTCTTTTGTAATGGGTTTGGTGGTAATTTTCATTTGGTTTATATTACCCCTTTATTGACCTGACATACTTGACGAGACTTTTTATAAACAAGCAGGTAGCTTTAGCATCATGATTTGTATTTTCTCAAATATCTCGTATTTTCTCTTTGCTCATTGGGTTCATAATCATACCTAGTCTTTGGCTCCTGTGGCGGAGGGTTAGTTGTTCCTGTGGCTCACTGTGTTGTTCCCTCCAACTTGGTTTGCCGGTGGGTTTTCCCCTCCCCCATCACCCTAATCTCCCTCTAATTTGGTTTCCGGTTTCTTTTCTGGACTGTTCTTTTGCAAGTCTTGTCTGTTCTATAGCAAGTGTGCTTAGGTTTGATCAAATTCCCTTGAAATTCCGCAAGGAAGTGAATGTTCGTTGATGTGTTGGAATTGGGAAAGATGCCTACCGGCTTTTTGAGGATATCATTGTAATGGATCTGTGAGGATTGCTTAGGGTTTGCAATGGAATTGGGAAGTATGGGTGCGGTTTACACCTGGGTCATTGGTAGTCCTTCCCATGCCAAGAGAAATACTTTCATTAAATAAGAAAAGAAGACGTTGCTTACAAACCCTAAGCAATCCTCCGACATCCATTACAATGATATTCTATAAAAGTCAGCAGGTATCTTTCTAATTCTCAATTTGGTCACCCTACTATTACAATAAGTTCATCCTATTATTTTTTTCACACTTTGCTCTAGGAATTCAATAAGGTCACCTTTGTTATGTTAGACGGAAATCTTCAAAAAATCCAAAATGCCCTTAACAAATGTTAGGAGTTTTTACTTTGGTGTTTGTGGTGAGTGGGTTGGGGGAATGCAGATGTCTCAAGCTTGAAGATGAAGTTTGTATTTTATTTCTTATTTTTTATAATTTTGATCTTTTAAATTGGTCCAAAGTACTTTGAAGTTTATAAGTAATAATAATAAGAAGCCCTCAAAGTAAATGGTTTGAGTTGGAGTATTTTCGGGTTTTCATAAATGTTCAATGCATTCCATCTAAAGAATTAGATAGAGTGACGAGCGTGATATTTATGCTTAATTACATTGATTAAAGTGTATAAAAAATAATAGAGTAAACTTATCAGACTTTTTGTAATAGTAGTGTGACAAAACCGAGCATTAAGATTTAAGCCTAAAAACAGAAAAGAGAAACAAGGGTCGTGAAAGAACCGTATTTGAACTCTGTTATGGTTAAAACATAAAGATTTAAAAAATCATTATAATACTTATAAAATAGATACACATGAGATTGGATTAATAAAAATTGCACACTAAAAAAAGCTTGTATTGTTATGGCTAAAATACTAAAAGTTAAAGAAGTGATAAGCTTGTATTAGATTTGTTGGCCAAGATTAAGATAAATTAGTAGTTATAAACTAGTAATTCACATGTGCGACGCATAAAATCTATAAAAAAAAATAGTGATTGCAGTGTATAAAAAATGCATAAATAATTAAAACGTAAAGATATAAAAATTGTTTTTATTTATAGAATACTACATTGATAAAAATGATTATTATAAATTTTGGAATAATTATTAAATAAAACATTGGTCATTGAACGGTTCAACTTGAACCTATATGTACTATATTATCACTAACATATACATTATTAAAATTCGAGGCCCTTAAAATTGGTAAATCTAGACAAAACAACATGCAATTGAACGTGATAGTTTTTTTTTTTTAAAGAGCTCTTCATTAAAAGAAATATAATTTACTAAGCAAAGAATATATCAAATAAAAATACAAAACATGTCCAGAAAATATACCACATAATGATACAAATTTGAAAATATAATAAAAGTTCAAAAATTTACATTGAGTTATAGACATCTTTATTTAAAAGCTTTTCTTTGTGTGACACAAGTGGAAGGGTAGAACAATCTTCATCATTCGTTAAACAACAAATGTTGAGACATTTGGGGCTGTAAATGACGGAAATTAGAGCAAATAGTTTCCTATAAACCATTATAAATTATTTTCTTTAAAATTTTGGTTTATTATTGAAAATATATACAATTACGAATGAACATAAATAATTGAAAATTACTTTAATATATATAAAATATCATATCGTTTGTGATTTCAGACAAAGAGGAAACATATGTTGGATATAACATGCTTTTCATAGAACCTTCAACACTATATTGTTGAAAATTAGCATTTTCTGCTAAATATTTATACATGACGGTTGTATTAAAATTACAAACATTATAAAAATCAAGAAAGATTTTTTTGAATAAATTGATTAAATTAAAGCCCCTATTTCAACCATTAAATGGGTAAAACCTTATATGACTTTGACATGTCATTAATCCAATCTATATTTTTGGATGGTAAAAATTATACTACAAATTCAATTGATTATGAATTAAGGAAAATCGGCCCAAATTATTCAACAATGAGTATATATAAATATATATAGATATATACACATGCATACATACATACATTAATACTTAAGCTTGTTTATTGCCCATTTCAACGAACAATAAAACAGAAGAATTTGAAAATAAATAAAAAAAATTCGGCCCATTATTCATTAAGGAACCCTAAAATATTTTCATATATAGTCATTCTCACAAAACCAACCTTTTATTTTAGGGTTTTCACATCTATCATTTTCAACTTTCCGCACATTGTAGAAAACGTTTCCTTCCCCCTAATTTTTTTCTATCAACGACTATCAGTTTGATCTTGATAATTTGTTTGAATTTAGCAGGAACTGTCTTCTATCTTGGGGGTCTTGATGGAATCTGGGAATGTTGGGATTCTGAGTTTGTGGGAGAGGTATTAATGGTAGTAGGTTCATGAGGCCGTAAGTAGGAGGGAGGTGTTCTTCACAAACATGATTGGTGGGAGAGGGTGGAATCAAATCGTTGGAGGAGGTTTGTGTGGATTAAGCTTGAAAGGGGAATATGGACTCATAGAAAATCACATCCCTACTATAAGAGATTTGGTGAATGGTGACGTTGTAGATTTTGTAGGCTTTTTTGTTGTGAGGGTAGCCTAGGAAGACACATTTGTGAGACCTAGGTAGAAATTTGTCTCTGTTGTGGGATGCAGTGGAGATATAACAAAGGCAACCAAAAGTTCTCAAATGATTGTATTCAAGTGTTATAGAGTTTCAAAAGGAGTTTTGAATTTTAGAACATAGTTTGGAAGCCTGTTAATAATGTAGGTGGCAATGAGAAGACAGTCTCCCCAAAATCTTATGGGGAGGCTAGCTTGGAATCTGAGAGCTCTAGAAAGTTCAAACAAGTGTCTGTGTTTCCTCTCAGCTCTCCCATTATGTTGAAGAGTATCAATGCATGAACTGTGATGATGGATACCTTGAAATTGAAGGAGATGGCTAAAGGTTTAAATCTCAATTTGGTCACCCTACTTTTGACCAAAATTCATTAAGCTCACTCAACTTTTTTTTCCCTCAATTTAATCACTTTACTTTCACATAATTAACACGTTCATCACTCCATCCATATATTTGGATGGAAAGTTTTATTTTTTTAGGAAAATCCAAAAATACCCTTACTAAGGCCGCTTTATCCCTGTCCAACCCTGTCATGCACATTTCGAGGTTCACCAAAGCCGCAAGATCAGATGTCAGTGCCCACTGACGCAGACATGCCAGAACCAGCTCTTGCCAATCGCATTGCAGAGTACAAATGCATGGCCACTAGTTGGCAAGCGACCGAAGTACGAATTCAGGAAGGAGACTTCATCGGAGAAGCTCCGGTCAGGGCAGGTCGGGTGTTTTGAAAAATGAAGGTCCCACGTGAACTCTTCCGCTCCAATTTCTGCCACTTCGTCTTAAAAGCCCGAATCGGTTCCCATTCCTTAACCAGTCCTACCTTCCCATTACCATCACCAAATCCCTCTTCTTTCCAATCCTTAAACCTTGCCCTGCTCCCACTCCAAAACCCATCCCTCTCATCAAAATTCTCCACCTCCGACACAATAACATTTTTAATCACCGACAAAAATCTTTATACTAGCCCTAGGGCTCCATTTCTCCTAAACTCTTCGACTAAAGTCCGGGGAGGAGTACGCCCGTCGGAATTCCGTTAATGTCGGCTATAATCTTTTGACAAATTCAATCTCAGTAGGAGTGGTGGATGAAATAGAAATGGCAGGGACAATGAAGCTTGATCTAGAAGTGAAATTGAGGAAGTTCTCGAGCCCCTGGTTGAAGGAAGAGGCTAGGGTTCTTAACGAATTGGTCTTGTCTTTCATCAATTAAAGATCCGCGTCGGCCGAGTCTCGAACTCCTCTTCATCCCATTGATAGGAACGAGAACGCCTTGGCTGTGATGATGGAGGTCGATGATGAAAAAGACGACGTCGACATCGAGAGTCTAGTTGGGAACGAGTTAGGGCACAAAGCCCCAACCCGTTTGGATCAGCAAAAGGGGATGATTCAAAGAAGGAGATTTCGAGGTGCTTCTCGAAGCCCTTGAATCCAATAGGAAAAGTAGCCATGACAAACAAACAAAATGATTGAATGTGTTTTAGGAACCAAATTGAAGGTCTGATCAAGGGCGACTAAGCTAGAATTTGTCAACTCATCTTTCAAAGTAAGGGACATTATTGTCTTTCCAAAGATTTCCATCCAACTTAACTAACGAAAATGACTCTAGTGACCTTGTTGACTTTTTAAGCGAAGTAGAGTGATTAAATTGAGGAAAAAAAAGTAGAATGAGCTTAATGAATTTTGGCCGAAAGTAGGGTGATCAAATTGAGATTTAAACCATGGCTAAAAGTAGTATTGAAGAATTATGTTCCATTGTCTTGTTCTTGACATAAGTGTTGAACTGAGTTTTAACCATAGTAGAGAATGTGAGAAGAACTTGCCATGTCTGGGCTTTTGATTTGAGTAAAGAAAGTATCACGCCCTGGAGATTGAGATTACATGTCTCACGAGAGGTGAAGAACAAAACCAAACACAAGTCTAAAGCAAAAGCCAAATCCAAGAAAGTGTTCCTATCAGAATAGACCAAAATACCATATATGTATACAACTGTGTACAAGTATATCAGAGCAGCTATCATCTGGATACAAAACAAACCCAAAGAGTCCGTTGATAACCCGAAAAATCACAAACCTCCAAAAACTTTATACTATATACTATACATATAGATAAAAATACAATGTCCAGAGGTAAGCTAACTCATGCATCGCTAAACAACTTTTAACTGCAAAACCCAAACCACACCAAGCTTCCCTCTTACAATCCCCTGGAAGGAAGAAAAGAGAAAGGGTGAGCACAAATTTCCTAGTAAGGAACCTGTGACGACCCGACCCAGATTCCAACACGAAATCCCGAGGTCGTGCCGCTAGGACAATGCAAAAAGAGGACAAGCACCTACTAAACAATAGTGCAAGTCGAACGGTCGATCTAACAAGCTCTAAACATGAAGATGAAGCCGTACTAAAATAAAAAAAATTCAAAAATCGAATTAGCGAAAACAATAAAGAAATGAAGTCCCGAGCTATGAAGCTCGAAACCAAAGCTAAAGAAACTAAGAGAGACATTTATCTCACAAGGGGAAAAACAAAACTCGCATGCCGCATGTAAGACCTCGATTCCTTAGGTTTAACTTGGAATGAATTTGGATTGGATTTTGTGTAGAATTGCACACGCTTGAGATCGGTTTTCAGTTTGGGTCGCGTATTCACGCATATCAGATACAACCTGTTGTTTAACAACCACAATTTTGTGTAAACGACTCGGAATCAAGATCCGTTTGGTGCATTAGAAGCTAGACTTTGAGATCTTTCTAACCATACCTTATTTGTAATTTTCGGACTTATAGATCACCCTAGGCTCGTCTTTGAAGTTGACAGAAATTATTAGATAGCATTTGGACTTTGGTCACTTTTGGCCCATCAGGCTTTGAGCCCATTTACCTCCCTTACTTGATATTCAGCCATAATCCACCATTTGTGAGTTCGAAATTTTGACTTCCAAACCCGATTTGTTATCGAATATTTATCCGTTTTTAATTTCGACTCCGCAGGGGTGTTGTACATGTTGGAGGTTTACTTTGTACCAAAAAATTATGGAGTAGTGTAACTGACTCCTTGGATGTTTGTAATTTATGTAGGGGATGATTATACCCTTATTTAAATTTAGATATAATTATAAGAAATTATTATTTGTCGTCTAGGGGTAAATAAATAATTAGTGGTTGCGACCCCAAAGTGTTTTAGTATTTTAATTGACCCTACATGGTTAATTCGTATGACAGTTAAAATATTAATTGAGGGAATAATATATTAGTCCCTATGTGTTAGAAATATCTACGTGGCATTGTATTTCACTTTACAGAGTTAATTTGAAGTTGATTAATAATTAAGTCAACTGGGTAGTACAGACTGATTTCAGTACACAGCTGAGTTGTTTTGATCAAGGAACCCTCAAAAGATTTTTGTTTGGTTTGAGATTTTTAAGGCATTTACTTTAGATACTTACAGAGTGTCAGGAGAAGAAATCACGTCGTTTCGTCAAACGGTGTTCAAACTAGAGCCGTTTGAAAATCACTGTAGCAGGCTGGTTACTGTAGCAACAGGGACAACCTCATATTTTCTGATTTTGGGCATGAAAATCCTACTCTACCCTCAATTAAACCCCTCCCCTTTGGGCTAGCAAGGGTGTAAGAGTCATTCCACCCCTAATATAGGTGAAAGACTTCATCTTCTCCCGCATTTTTGGACTCCAACCCGTGAGATACAGAGAGAGAGATAGAGAGATCGGGAGAGAGCTCCCATGGAGATTCGGGCGATTCTCGGAGATCCGACCGTCCGATCGTCGAGTTTAGATCGGCATCGCGAATCCCTTGACGAATAGAGTCTTTCCCTCCGACTTGTTCCCGTTTTATTTCGAGTTTATTGGCCGAAATAGGTACGTGACTAAACCCCCTACTTTCTCTTTCTTGCTCAAATTGATGCTAGGGTGTTAGAGACTTGTTCCCCATGAATTATTGAGTTATTACATGTCTTGATGATGGGATTTGACTTGTAAACATATGGGGTTTGGGGCTATTGAACATGAGGTTGGATTTGTTGAGTTTATTGAAGTAATTAGGAATAAAAATTACTTGTTATTGGGTTTAGAAACCCAAAAGGAAATAAATCCCGAAATTATACATTGCCCTAGAATTTGGAAAATTGTATTTTGACTCAATGGAGTTAATTAAATTTTAAAGTGTTGTTTTGAGCCCTAGGATAATTTCCTATGACTTTTTTTTGGGTTCGTCGGGTCTTAATTGGGAGATTTCGAGATTTGGTCAGGTGAGACCGGAATTGGTGATTTTGTATATTGATTGGGTTTAGGACTCCAAATTGAAGTCCTTGGGTGATACTAGCATGATATTATTGTTAGTTAACAAAATTAAGTTGTTTGAGAATTTAGGAAGCAAGAAAAAGAAAACAGATTTTGAAATAGGCGTAGTCCCTGTTTTGGGCATTTTTCCGAAAAATACTGTAGCAATTCCGTCCGTGATAATTTTTCTATTTCTGTATATGTTATACCTATACATGTTAGGTAACTCCCTGTAAAGTTTCATTAATTTTCGAGTTAAGGAAGTATTTTTCATCGGTCACGAATCATGGTTTCGACAGTGAGACTGTCACAGTGAAAACATATTTTACCCTGGGATTGAGGTGACCGTATTCTAAAGAATACAAGTCCAAATGGAGTACTTTAAAGTTCTAATTATCTTTTCAAGAGTCTAGTTTCTGAATATATAAAATTCATGAAATTTGGAGTTGTGAGGAATTAATGGTTGAATTTACAATTTGACTGGGCAGAATGTGTAATAGCAGGAAATCAGATTGTTATCATGAAATTGAAGTGACTATATTTGGATGAATATAAATCCGAATGAAGTGATTTAAAAGGCTAAGTTATAGTTTGAAGAGCCTTGTTTCGGAATATGTAAGATTCATGAAATTTAGATTTATGCGAGTTATTGGTCAATTTTACAAAATGGCTGAGCAGAATGAGTTATGAATTAACATGAACTTAGGCCTAACAAACTTTTCTAGAATTTTTCTCTCTCTAAAAATTTTCTCTCCTAACCCTACCTAGCGCCGTTTTGCACCAGCCTTCATGGCGGCGGCTTCTACCGTCGGGGAGGATCCTCCGGCTCCCTCCTCACCATCCCAAAAACAATCCTTTGCTTCTATAGTCTCCTCCCAACCCTCTACCTTTGTCCCCCCTATTCCTACTTCAACATTCAAGGGGGAACCTTGTTTGCGTCTCACCCCGGACCTCATTGATCTCCTAGCTAAACCATTCCATCTCACGTTGGTGGGCAAGTTCTCTCATGGCCGACCCTCTATGGAAACTCTCCTGAAATTTTTTCTCACTTTGGGTCTTAAAGCTGACGTGACTCTTGGCCATTTGGATCCCAAGCATGTTGTTGGTCCCAAAATAGGCTCAATCTAGGCTAGAAGGGGGGGGGGGTTGAATAGCCTAGTTGTGTTTTTAATAAAACTTTTTTGTAAACTCTTCTTAAAGATTTTAGAAAGGTTTGTAGAGAGGAGTTAAGGCAGCGGAAATAAGATAGAATCTGAACCGGAGAGAATGCTGATAACTTAGCTCGATTGGAAGCAATTAAGCACAAAGGTTATAGATAAAGATAAGAACAGTTTGAGCGACGACACAAGAATTTGAAGTGGTTAAATGCTGTAAATAGTACTACATCCACTACCAAAGTGGTTAGCTTTGGATTTTAAAAGTGCACTTGTTTATCCACTAGGTTTATGATTTAGATCTCTAATGGATCGTGTACAAAATGAGTTTTTAACCAAGTGTATAAAGGTGAGAGAGACAATCAATGATTAATTGTTCTCTTCACGTGCAGAATTAAAGAACAGTTTAAAGACAAACTAAATGAAGCTGAAAAGCGAATTTAAGATGGCGGATCTGCGGCTTGAAAGTTTGGTGAAGTGTTAGTGCTTGTCCTTTTGATCTCTTGAATGCTTGAGTGATGAAGATGAAGCTTGAGAGTTGATGCGCAAGTGTTGTTCTTCAGATCTTCAAGACTTGAATATATACTAGGAAGAGATCTTTGGACCGTTGGACTGAAACAGGGTGGACTGTGTCCAACGTTCTTTGCATTGAATGCAATTCGGCGCTTTGGAAGATGTAACGCCACGTCATCGAGATGCGGTGTGCGAGAGAGACATTGCCCAAAATGAGTAATGTTTCGGCTTGCGAGCTGCGGCTTGGAAAGTCTTCTTAGCCAAAAGCGGGTAATGTCTTGATCTTCGAGAAGCTTGATGCAGACGGTTGTCGGCATGCGAGTTGACTTCTTGAAAGTGAAATCGATTGAAGACATAATGACTAGATATTTTCGAAAATATCGAATAGGTGTCCACGTGTCATAATATCATGAAATTGGCTTAACTTGGCATTGGCATTGAGCGGACTTCAAAGTCTATTTGGTCCTTCAAGGCTGAAGCTTTGCAAAACCGCGCCTAGACTAACACTAAAACAGTTCTAAAGAAATTGATTCTAAGACGCAGTTGCCACACTAATCGATGCACCTTTTAGCCACTGTACACTAGAATCAGAAGATGACTCAACCAAATCTAGAAATAGGAATCAACAATCTCCTCCTATTTGGTTGATGTCATCATCTCAGCTACTAGCAGACTTTGAATCATGCACTGAGATAATAACATGTCTAAAAGATTTTTATTAAGAGCAGACATGTCTCTCAGAGCAGAAGCCTCAGTAGAGAGATGGCTGCTAGACTAAGTACTTACAAGAGAAAAGCATTAAGATCAAGTACTAAGTAAGCAGGTGTTTAAATCTATGAGATAAGCATGCAAGCACTATGTCTGATTTAAACAAGAAGTTTAAATAGAGCGAGATAATATCAAGATAAATCAATTTAAACTTTGAAAGATACTTAAGACATCGTGATTAAACAAAATTTGTTTAAGCGCGAAGTTTTGGCAAAAGCAACACGGTTTAAGAACAAAGAGGCGAATACCAGATTTAGAATAGGTTGGGAGTGATGCGTCTTCGTTCTAAGTAATCTCAACCCGGACTACGATTACGTCATTTAGGCGTTCTCGTAGCGGTTCTATTCTTCAATCGGGGCTTGATTCAAAAAGTGAGTAGCTCTCTCCTCACGATGGCACCAACCTACTTTGTTCGGCGCCACCATCGGGCCGACAAGGCGAAGATTTGTGAAATCAGCAACCTCCCTTCGGCTAAGAATCGCTCGAGCCATCCCGGTTTTGAGTTCATCGAAGAGGCCACGAATACTTATCTGCTGAGAGTGCAGCATTCCTATCAGAGCAGCTTGTTGATCTTGAACTAGGAACCTGTGAGTGGTGAAGGCCTGAGCAGTGTCGTTCACTAGTTGATCAACAATCTTCCCGATGTCAAAAACGGTGGCATGAGTAGCATTCAGGCCATAGGCGAACACATCAATCTATTTGGGCCATAGAGGCTGCCTGTGAGCCGAGTGAGTGGATTGTTTGCTCGAAGAAGCTCCAGAAGGGCAGGATCAGCAGTGTTGGTAGGTAGAGAAGGGTTAAGGTTAATGGAAATATGGCTTGTGGAGGGATGATGAGCAGGGTTTGGAGAAGAGGCAGATGAAGCAGGGTTGTTAGCAGAGGTTGTAGGTGGAGGAGAAGAGGGTTTGGAATCAACTTCAATGTCAGTGGCTAGGCTGCTGACAGAGAAGTGAGAAGCAGAAGAGGAAGAGGATGCTTCTAAGAGGTAGGAAGGAAAGGGATAGTCGGGTAGAAGGACAAAGTTAGGAGAGGAAGTAGAAGGGTAGAGGAGGTCAGAAATAGAAGAGTAGTCAAACAGAAAAGAATGGGTGGCAGGAGAGATGGAAGGAAAGAGAATCTGGTAAAGGTCAGAAGAGATAGAGATAGGGGTAATGTATTGAGAGATAGGAGGGAAGATCTCTGGTAGAAAGGCTGTTTGATAAAGAAGAGTAGAGATGTGAGGGGCAAGAGGAGAGAAGTGGTCAGGCATAGAGAAGGAAGGGGAAGAGGTAGAGGGAGCAGAGTTGGAAAGAACTGGTACAATGGCTAGGGAGGTGTCTGGATGAATGGTGGAGATGGGTTCAGGAGAAGGTGGCGGAGAAGGGATAGATTCTCGAGGTGGAGAGGGTGTTGGAGCCACAGACTTCTTGCGAAGTCTGCGTGTCTTCTTCTTAGGAGCAAGGGAAGAAGGCTCCTCCTCAACAACAGCAGGGGTTGAAGAGGAAGTGGGAGAAGAAGGGGCAGAAGTTGGCTCAAAAGTGGGCTCCTCCCCAACAGCAGCCGGGGCTGTTGAAGATGAAAGGGAAGGGGAGGAAGAAGTAATTGGAGAGGAAGGTGGAATGAAAGGGATGAAAGGTTCAGAAGGTTCAGTGCGTTTGGTTTTTCGTTTGCGGGTACGAAGTGGAGCAGCGTCTGGTTCAGCAGCTTCTTCAGGCACGGGAGAGGGAGCAGATGGAGTAGTGGTCTTCTTTTTCCTTTTTGATTGAGGGCCAGCAGTATGGCAGCAGCAGTGCTTGAAGAGGAAGCAACTTTCCTCTTTTTGGGGGCCGGCTCCTCCTCAGCAGAAGAGATCTTCTTCTTCTTTTTGTGAGTTGAGGGAGCTGGATCAGCAGTCTTGGAGGAGCAGCCTTCAGCAGCAGCTTCTTTGGAGAGCTTCTTGCTCAGCTGCTTTGCCATGAAAGAGTCCACGGTTGTTTCGGGATTTATTCTGATAACTTTAAGTGGAGGGGGCTTCAGGGCATGGACGATGACCAGAGGGTGAAGACCTTGCTGAACTCTCTTCTCGTTTTTCAGCTTGAGGGTGTTAATGATGAAGGTGCTGGTAAACTGGATGGATTTTTGGACCTTCTTCTTCTCAAAGGCAAATATGTGAGTAAGAAGTTTGGTGTTGGCGCGAAGAAGAGTGTTGATAAGCCTGACAAAAGGCCGCTTCTGTTTGATTGATTTCTTGACAGCATCAACAGCATCGCAGATCATCTCAAATAGGATCTGTGCCCAGTTGAGTCGAAGGTTCAGGATGACAGCAGACGTGTACTCCAGCTGTTCTGATGTCATGATGTCATGGGTGCCATTCTTGAAGATCATGCTCTTGTCAAACAAGTGGCTGATGAAGTAGACGTCGTCTTCAAACAAAGACCTCTTCATCTTAGCAGCAGCCTCTCTTGGTGTGTTCTCCCCACGCATGTAGGACCAGGCAGTGGCCTTCGGTGTGTTCTCCCATCTGTGAGAGAGGTAGGGCCATCGAACTCCACGACAATCTTGCAATCACGGGGAGGCAATGATAGTAATGTTGACAGTTCTGACGATGGCTGTGATGGAAGACCGTGATTCATTTACATTAGCCATCTGGAAAAATTCTTCAGCTAGCATATAGCTGTAATCTTCATCTTCCAGCATGAACAGGGGCAGAATGCCAGACTGGTTCAGGTCGTCCACTATCTTGACTCCAGAGGCATAAGCACGAACAGATGGTTCGTCAATGCACATCCCTGGGTGATACATGGTTGGGGGCAGATTTGGAAAGTCAACAGGAGGACTTGCAGCCTGTTCAGGAACAGCAGATGCAGAGGAGGTTCCAGCCTAAAAGTTTTGCAGAAAATTAGGGCAAGAACTCAAGAACTCGAAACATAAGCAAAACGAAGCATTAAGCCCTAAAAATTTCTGAATAAAACATGAATTACCACATATAGGCCAAATATAACTCGAAATACTAAAATCGACTGTTTAAGAACATTTATAAGAAGATATTATCAGTAATGAACAACAAAATTTGAAGATGTGAAAGATATGAAGTTAACAGTCACATGAACAGTCAATAATGGCGTAGATACAGATGAGAGAGCATAACTTCACTTACACTGAGATTACTGAGTTAGGGTTAGAAATTTCTTACCATTGTCGAAGATTTGCAGAAGAAGAAGACGAAAATGAGGTGAATCTGCAGAATCGACTATCGAACAGGAAGAGGGAAGCAGAAAATTGTAGAGAGAAGGAAACTTTTAGAGAGAGAGAGAGAATATCAAGAGACAGTTTTGGTAAAATGAGCTTTTTGGCGGTTGAGGGTTTATAAAGGAAAGGACAGACCGTCAGTCATAGAGACTTGTGAAAAGTCATCAAGTCAGACGCCTTTTGATGACAAGACTTAATGAATGACGGTTTTTAGGAAAGAGAAAAATGTCTTTTCAAAATTTAACTCAACCAAATTTGAAATCAGTCCCTCAATATTTTCATAAACGACCCTCTAAAATTTAAAGTTTAGAAAGCTTGTTTTTTTTTAGTGACTTTATAAATTCTTGATTTAAAAATTTTTAAAGGCTGCTTAAGAAAAATTTTAAGTCTGCTTAAAAAAAATTAATTTTGAAATTTCCAAATATTATAATGAAAAATTAATTTTAGATTAAATTTAAGCAGTCGGGTCAAGCATACCAAGCTCTCCCCTTAGATAAGCAAACACATGCCTTCTAGAGCTTTGGTGAAGATGTCTGCCAGTTGATGGTCAGTTGAAATATACTTCATGCTAATGTTTCTCTTTTCAACATTGTCCCTTAGAAAGTGATATCGAACATCGATATGCTTTGTCTTCGAGTGCATCACGGGATTGTAGGTGATAGAGATTCTTTGAGGTGTTATCACACATGATTGGGCGATCGCTACTTTGATGTCGTAGTCCACCAGCGTTGTTTGATCCAAAGCGGTGACAGCAGCGGCTACAGCGGCTATGTACTCGCCGGTGGTGGAATTTGAAACGGATGCTTGTTTCTTGCTAGCCCAAGAGACAAGTCTGTCTCCTAGAAATTGACAAGTTCCACTAGTGCTTTTTCTGTCAATTTGACAACCAGCATAGTCTGCGTCTGAGTATCCAACCAAGTTGAAAGAGGATTCCCTTGGATACCAGATACCTAAGTTAGTGGTGTCTGATACGTATTTAATGATTCTTTTGGCTGCAAGAAGATGTGACTCACGAGGATCTGCTTGAAATCTAGCACACACCCCAACAGCATACACTATGTCAGGTCTGCTGGCGGTGAGGTAAAGCAGAGATCCGATTATTCCCCTATAGTGGGTGATATCAACTTTTTTCCTTGTAAGTCCTTTGTAAGTTTGCATCTAGCAGCCATTGGAGTATCAAAGGAGTTTGTTGTTTCCAATCCGAACTTTTTGACAAGATCTTTAGCATACTTGGATTGGCTGATGAATATTCCTTTGTTGGACTGTTGAATTTGAAGACCCAAGAAGAATGTGAGTTCTCCCATCATACTCATTTGAAACTTGCCAGTCATAAGCGTTTCAAATCGCTTACACAGCTTCTCATTGGTGGATCCGAAAATGATATCATCAACGTAAATTTGTACCAGCAGAGAATGTCCTTTGTGCTTGAGAATGAAGAGAGTGGTGTCTATCTTTCCTCGCATGAATCCTTGTTCCACCAAGAATTTGGATAGAGTTTCATACCAGGCCCGAGGAGCTTGCTTAAGACCATAGAGAGCCTTCTTAAGCTTGTAAACATGAGTTTCTTTTCCTTTCTCCACAAAGCCTGGAGGTTGAGCAACGTAGACCGTTTCTTGAAGATCACCATTAAGAAATGCGCTCTTGACATCCATTTGGTACAGCACAAAGTCCTTGTATGTAGCATAGGCTAAGAAGATTCTGATAGCTTCCAATCTTGCTACAGGAGCGAATGTTTCATCATAGTCGATACCTTCTTCTTGGCGATATCCTTGTGCAACAAGTCTTGCTTTGTTTCTCACTATGTTCCCATCCTCATCCTTCTTGTTTCTGAACACCCATTTTGTGCCAATGACAAGATGATCGCCAGACTTTGGGACTAGCTTCCATACTTGGCATCGCTCAAATTGCCGAAGTTCTTCTTGCATGGCTTCCAGCCAACTTGGATCTTGAAGAGCTTCTTCGATCTTCTTTTTGGCTCTTCTTCCGAGACGAATGCAAAGACGTAACATACATTCATTCTTGAGGATCTTCGAAAGTGCGAATTCCAACATGAATGTCACCAATGATTTGAGAGATTGGATGGTCTTTACATGTTCTTGAGACAGCAGGAATGTGATGATTTGCTGCTGTTTCTTCATGACAAGGTTCAGAAGGAGGGCTAGAGGGAAGATCACCGCGCTCTTGATGAGTGCCGAGTTCGAGTTCGGTTCATAGGTGAGTTGAGGAATAGGATTTTCAGGTTGAGAAACAAAGGGTTCTTGGTTTGAGTCTTCTTGAGCAGGGTTGAAGTCTTCTGGTGACCCGTTTGTTAAGAAGTGATGGTCAGGAATATTTGATTGAGTTGCTGGTGAAGGATTAGGTATATGAGAGGTTGATGAGTTGGAGATACCTCTGCCTCAATATTAACAAAATCATCAAGAATATTTGAGCCACGCAGTGGCTCTAATAAATCAAATTCATCAAATGAAACATGAACGTATTCAACTATTTTTAATGATCTTTGTTGAAAACCCTCGTAAGCTTTGGAGTATAAAGCATAACCCAAAAATACACCTTCATCTGGCTTTATGATCAAATTTGCTCTCCGCGGATCATTACCATTATAGACTACAAAA
>CM028377.1:141861962-141911777 GCA_013146195.2 Codonopsis lanceolata
TTAAAATTCTGTGTGTTTTTGTAGGATTACAGGTAAAATCATCTCCACCCGCCCAAAGCACACCAGTGCCGCCCATAAACAGTGACCCAGCAATTATTCAGGTAACTTAATTTGCTTATCCCCTTTAAACCACGGCTTTTGACCCCAGGGGTGGGAGAGATGGCATGGCAAGGGCACTCAAGGCAAAGACCATGAGTTCCTTGGTTTCAATCGCCATACAAGGGGTCATACTTACCTATCAAAAACACTATATATGAATGATGAACCTCGCCATGTCCTATGCAGTCTCATTATCCTCGGCCAGCTACTACAACTTCAAACTTGCCTGCTGCTGCTAGCGTCTCTCTGACTGATATTAGTTCTCATACTGCACAACTGGGGCACCCTGGCTCGACCTTTCAAGGTGGATTGCCTTTATATCAACCTGGAGGGAACTTGGGTTCTTAGGGACCTTCACCGCCTCCGCCAAATGCAAATGGTAGTGGGCTTGCTATGCCAATGTACTGGCCAGGATTCTATGGCCCATCAACTGGGCTTCCTCAGTTGCACCAGCAATCTTTACTCAGACCACCACCTGGGCTGTCAATGGCTCCTATGCAGCAGCCTATGCAGTACCCTGGTTTTAATTCATCTTTGCCAGCAGGGGCTTCAAACTTGACTACTCGAACTTCCCTACTTCAAACCTGCCTACTTCAAACTTACCCACTTCGAACTTGCCTGACTATCCTTCTCCTTTGTTACCGGCTACAGCTAGTTCCGCCATGTTAACCTCCACACCATTTCCTGGATCAAGTTTGCCTTCCAGTCTGCCCCCTATTCCACCTTTAAGTTTACCTTCGGAGACATTACCAAGTCTGATGACAAATAAGGTCCCTAGTGGTGTTGGTCCTCCCATACCACTTGGCGGTAGCTTCCCATCACTTTCTCCACCAACTACTTCAACTCCAGAAGTAAATGCCATTGTACCTCCAATGTCCAACAAGCCTAGTGTGATTTCTAGTCCTGCCTTACCGTATCAAGGCATTTCCCATCCCGTTTCCTCGATTGTTGGGTCAACGGAATCAACAACACCCTCACTTATCACTCCAGGCCAGCTACTGCATTCTGGGCATGGCACTGTACTTCCATCTCAGTCTTCACAGATGGCTCATAAGGATGTGGAAGTGGTTCAAGTTGCAACAACGCCATCATCAGAACCACTGGCACTAGTTCCAGGTCCAACGGAAGCTCAGCCACCAATATTGCCCTTACCGACTCCGTCACGTCCTGTACAAAAGGTGTTACTTCTATCTTTTGCATGTTTGGTGGACTTGTAACTTGCGCTTTTGTTTTTGGAGAATGTTAACTTATTAGAACTATATTTGTTTGGCTTTAGAGATAGACCTAGGTTTTGGAAGATATTGTGAACTTAGTGGCCGTTCTTACGGCTGGCTTTCGAAAATTGAAGAGAAGATGCCACAAACTTTTGTCAGAGGTAGAGATGTTAAATTGGGTTGGCCCTAACCCTATAGGCTAGCCCTATAGGGTTGTGACCTATATGGCTGCGGGTTAAACGGGCCATTCGCATCGCAACCCTAGCCCTATCCCTAACCCGGTAGAGTACGGTTTAACGAGGTCAGCCCTATTAACACATGATGCCTAATTTAAATCAAAAAATCGAAATTAAGTAACAAACATATTGACGGACAAGTGATAACGATTAACAATACAATTAAAAACATGAAATCGAGTTTTCTTTTGAGAAAGTATCTTCTTCAACATCATTATCCTCTTCATCTACAATAATAAATAACGTAAAATAAATATTGGTAAGAAGTTAATACAATCAAATATTTTAATCAAATAGTAAAATATAATATTAAGGTCAACCCGTTTAGCACATAATTTAAACGGGTTGCATTTTCCTGACCCTAACCCTTTCCGATTCCCGATTAGCAGGGTCAACCATGCAGTTCTCGGCCCTTTTAACATATCTAATTATGTATCCAAAAATCTCATTTTGATCAATTTTGGAAACTTATATGTCTTATAATTGTACTTACGACCATGTTTGAGTTTGGCTTTCATCAGATACACATACATCATCACAAAGCTAACATGGGATAGACATTGGTTTACCAAATGAAATGATATTCTATATTACGCATTTGAATTTCAAACAAACAAGTCCGGATGGTTGAGTGGTGTAAGGTGCCATCCTTAAGTTCCTATCCTCTTAAGAGGTTGTTGGTTCGAATCTCGATTCTAACATTTTGAACCCTCATTTTAGCCAAAAGCTTCCAGACCGCGGGCTAGCCCTAGCACCCAACAGGCCAGACCAGCCTGTATGCGACCCGTGTAGGGACAGCCCGCTTATCAAGGGTTGGGTTTTCCCAACCCTAACCATCTCATGTTTCCGGTTAATAGGGTCGACCCTACGGTTTCCGGCCTTTTTAACATCTCTAGTCAGAGGACCAAAGTTGTTACTTCAACGTAAATTTCAAAATATCTTCCATTTGGAATGCGCATCATATCCCAAGTGTTACTGAAATGTCGGGCCTTTTTTTTCTTGAAAATAGCGTTTCATAAGTGAATTATTTTTGATTGGCAACTTCCATCATTTATATCTCTATATTTTTTGTATTTCATTTATTAAGGTAGAGAAGCAGTACAACATTTGCTGAAATGACATCCTTTATGTATTAAAATTTGTTCTATATCTGCGGGGAAGCGAGAAATATAATCCATCTTCCTGCATAGAATCGTTTGGTTGTTCATGCCACGGGTGATTGTCCCAACCGTTTTTAGCATCTCGGTCATTTCCCACACATTATTATCATTATCAACTTTTTAATGATTTTGGTGTCTATACCAAGTGAAAAGACGAACCTTGACTTATTATGCTCATGATGGCTTTAGCATATGCATCCATGCTGATGTATCTCTTTTATATTTAATAATATTGCAGATGAATGGAGCTCCTTATCAGAATCGTCACAATTATAGAGGGCGTGAAAGAGGCAGAGGAACTGGGGTATGTGTTCATTTATAAATGTACATTGATGTTAATTTATTTTGACAATGACATGGCTGTTTTGGTGATCTTTTACTTTGCCATCTTGTCACCTTCCTCTTTGAGGCACCAATAGAACAATTCTTCCTTTTTTTTTGCCCATCCACAAGAATGTAGGAGTACAATCTATCGCAAATGGTGTAGAATTATGCCCTTTACTATTGTGAATCTCGTGATGGTATCATGAGTAGCTATTCTTTACAATAAATTTGCCATATTTCTTTTCGATTGTGATTAACATGTGTATGTTCTGGTAATGCTTTTGTTTATCACATATGTAATAGTTCTGCTTTGGGGATAGTGATTATATTACTTGTTCTTTTATCTACTTTTCGAAATAATAATTATGTTGCTTATATTTTACAAATGCTTAATTTAATTTTCAGAATGTGCTTTTCATCTCTTTGAATATGGGTTTACATTTGAAACCCACTTATGACCACACTTCAATGGATGACTACCCTTGTAGTTACAACTAGGGTTATTATTCTAGGGTGTACTTGAGGTTTATCATATCTATTTGTCACTGCCAGCATTCATTCATACACCCAGTCTGTGAGGATGAAGGCGGCACTTTTAGTAGTAAACTGCAACTTCTTTTCTAGCTCAGCATTTCTGGTTTTGTTGGCGTGGGATGAATTCTTCTTTTAAATCAAGAAGCGCACACAGGGTGAAATGATTAAATATTTTATTCTTATTGAGGTTTTAGATGTATGCGGAAGCCCCACTGATCTGTTGGTCCTCGAGGTGGGAGTTTTCTTTTGTGTGGGGATACAAAAGAAAATGTACGCGACTATCTTTTCACTTACTAAAAGATGGGTTTTATTCTACGGATAGTTTGTAAGCTTTCCCTGGCTATCTTGTTATTCTGCTTTGTGAAAATCTCTTGATAATGTGGTTTGGCTTTTGATAATGTTGATAATGTTGAAGAGATCGGTGGATCAATTGAAGGCTTCTCTTTGCGAATTCTTTTTCATTGGTGCTTAGTGGCGGATCATTCTGATAATTCTTTTGTGGATTTTGTGAATAGCTTTAGCCATATGTAGTTAGTTTTGTGTACGGCCAGTGTACAAGGGATGCATCTCTGATTTGACGCTCTTTTTTCTTTATATATATTTGTACTTATCAAAAAAAATAAAGCCGTTGTTTGACTTTTGAGCATCGAACAATTTGTCTGGCAGACTTCACGTCCAGTGATGAAATTCACAGAGGAGTTTGACTTCATGGCAATGAATGAGAAGTTCAACAAGGATGAAGTGTGGGGCCATCTGGGTAAAAGTAACAAATCCAATTCAAAAGATAAAGGTGATGGAGACGAACTGATGAAGATGAGTATGAAGATGAAGATGATGCTGAATTACCAAAATTGGATGCCAAGGTGAAGTTTCCATCCTGTTTCAAACTTCATTTATCTACAATCTGATGAAGGGTTTAATTTGAGTAAAAATCTGTTTCTGCATTCTACAGCCTGTCTATACCAAGGATGACTTCTTTGATACACTATCTTGTAATGCGCTTGATAACCAATCGAATAACGGAGGACTAGGTTCTCTGAGCAGATGAAGCTAGATACAGAGGTGAGGGCAAGTCTAGAATTTTATTTTACCATTACTTTTTAGCTGACATATTGAGAGAAGACCAGTTTCTTTACTCTGAGTTGCTCACCTTGTTTTACTGGTTGCAGACGTTTGGTGAATTTTCAAGATACCGGGTCGTGGGCGGCCGTGGATCAGTATCGTGGTGGCGGCCGTGGGCCTTACCGAGGAGGCTCTTATTATGGAAGGGGATATGGCTATAATGGTAGGGGCCGTGGCGGGAGAATTCCAAATCGCGAGTATTAGAGCATTTTCATTGTCTTTTTACTAACGTTGGGGGTAGATACCTAAAGCCCAACTGTCCAGCAGGGTGAAAGATGGATTTAGGACCTAAATGCTTGTAATGTTTGTGAGTTTCCTCCTTTGTTGTCTCCAGAAATAAAACTAGGATGTCTTTTGTAATGGGTTTGGTGGTAATTTTCATTTGGTTTATATTACCCCTTTATTGACCTGACATACTTGACGAGACTTTTTATAAACAAGCAGGTAGCTTTAGCATCATGATTTGTATTTTCTCAAATATCTCGTATTTTCTCTTTGCTCATTGGGTTCATAATCATACCTAGTCTTTGGCTCCTGTGGCGGAGGGTTAGTTGTTCCTGTGGCTCACTGTGTTGTTCCCTCCAACTTGGTTTGCCGGTGGGTTTTCCCCTCCCCCATCACCCTAATCTCCCTCTAATTTGGTTTCCGGTTTCTTTTCTGGACTGTTCTTTTGCAAGTCTTGTCTGTTCTATAGCAAGTGTGCTTAGGTTTGATCAAATTCCCTTGAAATTCCACAAGGAAGTGAATGTTCGTTGATGTGTTAGAATTGGGAAAGATGCCTGCCGGCGTTTTGAGGATATCATTGTAATGGATGTGTGAGGATTGCTTAGGGTTTGCAATGGAATTGTGAAGTATGGGTGCGGTTTACACCTGGGTCGTTGGTAGTCCTTCCCATGCCAAGAGAAATACTTTCATTAAATAAGAAAAGAAGACGTTGCTTACAAACCCTAAGCAATCCTCCGACATCCATTACAATGATATTCTATAAAAGTCAGCAGGTATCTTTCTAATTCTCAATTTGGTCATCCTACTATTACAATAAGTTCATCCTATTATTTTTTTTCACACTTTGCTCTAGGAATTCAATAAGGTCACCTTTGTTATGTTAGACGGAAATCTTCAAAAAATCCAAAATGCCCTTAACAAATGTTAGGAGTTTTTACTTTGGTGTTTGTGGTGAGTGGGTTGGGGGAATGCAGATGTCTCAAGCTTGAAGATGAAGTTTGTATTTTATTTCTTATTTTTTATAATTTTGATCTTTTAAATTGGTCCAAAGTACTTTGAAGTTTATAAGTAATAATAATAAGGAGCCCTCAAAGTTAATGGTTTGAGTTGGACTATTTTCGGGTTTTCATAAATGTTCAATGCATTCCATCTAAAGAATTAGATAGAGTGACGAGCGTGATATTTATGTTTAAATACATTGATTAAAGTGTATAAAAAATAATAGAGTAAACTTATCAGACTTTTTGTAATAGTAGTGTGACAAAACCGAGCATTAAGATTTAAGCCTAAAAACAGAAAAGAGAAACAAGGGTCGTGAAGGAACCGTATTTGAACTCTGTTATGGTTAAAACATAAAGATTTAAAAAATCATTATAATACTTATAAAATAGATACACATGAGATTGGATTAATAAAAATTGCACACTAAAAAAAGCTTGTATTGTTATGGCTAAAATACTAAAAGTTAAAGAAGTGATAAGCTTGTATTAGATTTGTTGGCCAAGATTAAGATAAATTAGTAGTTATAAACTAGTAATTCACATGTGCGACGCATAAAATCTATAAAAAAAAATAGTGATTGCAGTGTATAAAAAATGCATAAATAATTAAAACGTAAAGATATAAAAATTGTTTTTATTTATAGAATACTACATTGATAAAAATGATTATTATAAATTTTGGAATAATTATTAAATAAAACATTGGTCATTGAACGGTTCAACTTGAACCTATATGTACTATATTATCACTAACATATACATTATTAAAATTCGAGGCCCTTAAAATTGGTAAATCTAGACAAAACAACATGCAATTGAACGTGATAGTTTTTTTTTTTTTAAAGAGCTCTTCATTAAAAGAAATATAATTTACTAAGCAAAGAATATATCAAATAAAAATACAAAACATGTCCAGAAAATATACCACATAATGATACAAATTTGAAAATATAATAAAAGTTCAAAAATTTACATTGAGTTATAGACATCTTTATTTAAAAGCTTTTCTTTGTGTGACACAAGTGGAAGGGTAGAACAATCTTCATCATTCGTTAAACAACAAATGTTGAGACATTTGGGGCTGTAAATGACGGAAATTAGAGCAAATAGTTTCCTATAAACCATTATAAATTATTTTCTTTAAAATTTTGGTTTATTATTGAAAATATATACAATTACGAATGAACATAAATAATTGAAAATTACTTTAATATATATAAAATATCATATCGTTTGTGATTTCAGACAAAGAGGAAACATATGTTGGATATAACATGCTTTTCATAGAACCTTCAACACTATATTGTTGAAAATTAGCATTTTCTGCTAAATATTTATACATGACGGTTGTATTAAAATTACAAACATTATAAAAATCAAGAAAGATTTTTTTTTTTGAATAAATTGATTAAATTAAAGCCCCTATTTCAACCATTAAACGGGTAAAACCTTATATGACTTTGACATGTCATTAATCCAATCTATATGTTTGGATGATAAAAATTATACTACAGATTCAATTGATTATGAATTAAGGAAAATCGGCCCAAATTATTCTACAATGAGTATATATAAATATATATAGATATATACACATGCATACATACCTACATTAATACTTAAGCTTGTTTATTGCCCATTTCAACTAACAATAAAACAGAAGAATTTGAAAATAAATAAAAAAAATTCGACCCATTATTCATTAAGGAACCCTAAAATATTTTCATATATAGTCATTCTCACAAAACCAACCTTTTATTTTAGGGTTTTCACATCTATCATTTTCAACTTTCCGCACATTGTAGAAAACGTTTCCTTCCCCCTAATTTTTTTCTATCAACGACTATCAGTTTGATCTTGATAATTTGTTTGAATTTAGCAGGAACTGTCTTCTATCTTGGGGGTCTTGATGGAATCTGGGAATGTTGAGATTCTGAGTTTGTGGGAGAGGTATTAATGGTAGTAGGTTCATGAGAACTGTAAGTAGGAGGGAGGTGTTCTTCACAAACATGATTGGTGGGAGAGGGTGGAATCAAATCGTTGGAGGAGGTTTGTGTGGATTAAGCTTGAAAGGGGAATATGGAGTATGGACTCATAGAAAATCACATCCCTACTATAAGAGATTTGGTGAATGGTGAGGTTGTAGATTTTGTAGGCTTTTTTGTTGTGAGGGTAGCCTAGGAAGACACACTTGTGAGACCTAGGTAGAAATTTGTCTCTGTTGTGGGATGCAATGGAGATATAGCAAAGGCAACCAAAAGTTCTCAAATGATTGTATTCAAGTGTTATAGAGTTTCAAAAGGATTTTTGAATTTTAGAACATAGTTTGGAAGCCTGTTAATAATGTAGGTGGCAATGAGAAGACAGTCTCCCCAAAATCTTATGGGGAGGCTAGCTTGGAATCTGAGAGCTCTAGAAAGTTCAAACAAGTGTCTGTGTTTCCTCTCAGCTCTCCCATTATGTTGAAGAGTATCAATGCATGAACTGTGATGATGGATACCTTGAAATTGAAGGAGATGACTAAAGGTTTAAATCTCAATTTGGTCACCCTATTTTTGGCCAAAATTCATTAAGCTCACTCTACTTTTTTTTCCCTCAATTTAATCACTTTACTTTCACATAATTAGCACGTTCATCACTCCATCCATAAATTTGGATGGAAAGTTTTATTTTTTTAGGAAAATCCAAAAATACCCTTACTAAGGCCGCTTTATCCCTGTCCAACCCTGTCATGCACATTTCGAGGTTCACCACAGACGCAAGATCAGATGTCGGTGCCCACTGACGCAGACATGCCAGAACCAGCTCTTGCCAATCGCATTGCAGAGTACAAATGCATGGCCACTAGTTGGCAAGCGACCGAAGTACGAATTCAGGAAGGAGACTTCATCGGAGAAGCTCCGGTCAGGGCAGGTCGGGTGTTTTGAAAAATGAAGGTCCCACGTGAACTCTTCCATTCCAATTTCTGCAACTTCGTCTTAAAAGCCCGAATCGGTTCCCATTCCTTAACCAGTCCTACCTTCCCATTACCATCACCAAATCCCTCTTCTTTCCAATCCTTAAACCTCGCCCTGCTCCCACTCCAAAACCCATCCCTCTCATCAAAATTCTCCACCTCCGACACAATAACATTTTTAATCACCGACAAAAATCTTTATACTAGCCCTAGGGCTCCATTTCTCCAAAACTCTTCGACTAAAGTCCGGGGATGAGTACGCCCGTCGGAATTCCGTTAATGTCGGCTATAATCTTTTGACGAATTCAATCTCAGTAGGAGTGGTGGATGAAACAGAAATGGCAGGGACAATGAAGCTTGATCTAGAAGTGAAATTGAGGAAGTTCTCGAGCCCCCGGTCGAAGGAATAGGCTAGGGTTCTTAACGAATTGGTCTTGTCTTTCATCAATTAAAGATCCGCGTCGGCCGAGTCTCGAACTCCTCTCCATCCCTTTGATAGGAACGAGAACGCCTCGGCTGTGATGATGGAGGTCGATGATGAAAAAGACGACGTCGACATCGAGAGTCTAGTTGGGAACGAGTTAGGGCACAAAGCCCCAACCCGTTTGGATCGCCAAAGGGATGATTCAAAGAAGGAGATTTCGAGGCGCTTCTCAAGCCCTTGAATCCAATAGGAAAAGTAGCCATGACAAACAAACAAAACGATTGAATGTGTTTTAGGAACCAAATTGAAGGTCTGATCAAGGGCGACTAAGCTAGAATTTGTCAACTCATCTTTCAAAGTAAGGGACATTATTGTCTTTCCAAAGATTTCCATCCAACTTAACTAACGAAAATGACTCTAGTGACCTTGTTGACTTTTTAAGCGAAGTAGAGTGATTAAATTGAGGAAAAAAAAGTAGAGTGAGCTTAATGAATTTTGGCCGAAAGTAGGGTGATCAAATTGAGATTTAAACCATGGCTAAAAGTAGTATTGAAGAATTATGTTCCATTGTCTTGTTCTTGACATAAGTGTTGAACTGAGTTTTAACCATAGTAGAGAATGTGAGAAGAACTTGCCATGTTTGGGCTTTTGATTTGAGTAAAGAAAGTATCACACCCCGGAGATCGAGATTACACGTCTCATGAGAGGTGAAGAACAAAACCAAACACAAGTCTAAAGCAAAAGCCAAATCCAAGAAAGTGTTCCTATCAGAATAGACCAAAATACCATATATGTATACAACTGTGTACAAGTATATTAGAGCAACTATCATCTGGATACAAAACAAGCCCAAAGAGTCCGTTGATAACCCGAAAAATCACAAACCTCCAAAAACTTTATACTATATACTATACATATAGATAAAAATACAATGTCCAGAGGTAAGCTAACTCATGCATCACTAAACAACTTCTAACTGCAAAACCCAAACCACACCAAACTTCCCTCTTACAATCCCCTGGAAGGAAGAAAAGAGAAAGGGTGAGCACAAATTGCCTAGTAAGGAACTTGTGACGACCCGACCCAGATTCCAACACGAAATCCCGAGGTTGTGCCACTAGGACAATGCAAGAAGAGGACAAACACCTACTAAACAATAGTGCAAGTCGAACGGTTGATCTAACAAGCTTTAAACATGAAGACGAAGCCGTACTAAAATACAAAAATTTCAAAAATCAAATTAGCGAAAACAATAAAGAAATGAAGTCCCGAGCTATGAAGCTCGAAACCAAAGCTAAAGAAACCAAGAGAGACATTTATCTCACAAGGGGAAAAACAAAACTCGCATGCCGCATGTAAGACCTCGATTCCTTAGGTTTAAGTTGGAATGAATTTGGATTGGATTTTGTGTAGAATTGCACACGCTTGAGATCGGTTTTCAGTTTGGGTCGCGTATTCACGCATATCAGATGCAACCTGTTGTTTAACAACCACAGTTTTGTGTAGACGACTCGGAATCAAGATCCGTTTGGTGCGTTAGAAGCTAGACTTTGAGATCTTTCTAACCATACCTTATTTGTAATTTTCGGACTTATAGATCACCCTAGGTTCGTCTTTGAAGTTGACAGAAATTATTAGATAGCATTTGAGCTTTGGTCACTTTTGGCCCATCAGGCTTTGAGCCCATTTACCTCCCTTACTTGATATTCAGCCATAATCCACCATTTGTGAGTTCGAAGTTTTGACTTCCAAACCCAATTTGTTATCGAATATCCGTTTGTAATTTCGACTCCGCAGTGGTGTTGTACGTGTTGGAGGCTTACTTTGTACCTGAAAATTATGGAGTAGTGTAACTGACTCCATGGATGTTTGTAATTTATTTAGGGGATGATTATACCCTTATTTAAATTTAGATATAATTATAAGAAATTATTATTTGATGTCTAGGGGTAAATAAATAATTAGCGGTTGCGACCCCAAAGTGTTTAAGTATTTTAATTGACCCTACATGGTTAATTCGTATGACAGTTAAAATATTAATTGAGGGAATAATATATTAGTCCCTATGTGTTAGAAATATCTACGTGGCATTGTATTTCACTTTACAGAGTTAATTTGGAGTTGATTAATAATTAAGTCAACTGGGTAGTACAGACCGATTTCGGTACACAGCTGAGTTGTTTTGATCAAGGAACCCTCGAAAGATTTTTGTTTGGTTTGATATTTTTAAGGCATTTACTTTAGATACTTACAGAGTGTCAGGAGAAGAAATCACGTCGTTTCGTCGAACGGTGTTCAAACTAGAGTCGTTTGAAAATCACTGTAGCAGGCTGGTTACTATAGCAACCGGGACAACCTCATATTTTCTGATTTTGGGCATGAAAATCCTATTCTACCCTCAATTAAACCACTCCCCTTTGGGCTAGCAAGGGTGTAAGAGTCCTTCCACCCCTAATATAGGTGAAAGACTTCATCTTCTCCCTCATTTTTGGACTCCAACCTGTGAGATATAGAGAGAGAGATAGAGAGATCGGGAGAGAGCTCCCATGGAGATTCCGGCGATTCTCGGAGATCCGACAGTCCGATCGTCGAGTTTAGACCGCCATCGCGAATCCCTTGACGAATAGAGTCTTTCCCTCCGACTTGTTCCCGTTTTATTTCGAGTTTATTGGCCGAAATAGGTACGTGACTAAACCCCCTACTTTCTCTTTCTTGCTCAAATTGATACTAGGGTGTTAGAGACTTGTTCCCCATGAATTATTGAGTTATTACATGTCTTGATGATGGGATTTGATTTGTAAACATATGGGGTTTGGGGCAGTTGAACATGAGGTTGGATTTGTTGAGTTTATTGAAGTAATTAGGAATAAAAATTACTTGTTATTGGGTTTAGAAACCCAAAAGGAAATAAATCCCGAAATTATATATTGCCCTAGAATTTGGAAAATTTTATTTTGACTCAATGAAGTTAATTAAAATTTTAAAGTGTTGTTTTGAGCCCTAGGATAAATTCCTATGACTTTTTTTTGGGTTCGTCGGGTCTCAATTGGGAGATTTCGAGATTTGGTCAGGTGAGACCGGAATTGGTGATTTTGTGTATTGATTGGGTTTAGGACTCCAATTGAAGTCCTTGGGTGATACTAGCATGATATTATTGTTAGTTAAGAAAATTAAGTTGTTTGAGAATTTAGGAAGCAAGAAAAAGAAAACAGATTTTGAAATAGGCGTAGTCCCTGTTTTGGGCATTTTTCCGAAAAATACTGTAGAAATTCCGTCCGTGATAATTTTTCTATTTCTGTATATGTTATACCTATACATGTTAGGTAACTCCCTGTAAATTTTCATTAATTTTCGAGTTAAGGAAGTATTTTTCATCAGTCACGAATCATGGCTGCGACAGTGAGACTGTCACAGTGAAAACATATTTTACCCTGGGATTGAGGTGACCGTATTCTAAAGAATACAAGTCCAAATGGAGTACTTTAAAGTTCTAAATTATATTTTCAAGAGTCTAGTTTCTGAATATATAAAATTCATGCAAGTTTGAGTCGTGAGGAATTAATGGTTGAATTTACAAGTTGACTGGGCAGAATGTGTAATAGCAGGAAATCAGATTGTTATCATGAAATTGAAGTGACTATATTTGGATGAATATAAATCCGAATGAAGTGATTTAAAAGGTTAAGTTATAGTTTGAAGAGCCTTGTTTTGGAATATGTAAGATTCATGAAATTTAGATTTATGATGAGTTATTGGTCAATTTTACAAAATGGCTGAGCAGAATGAGTTATGAATTAACATGAACTTTAATGAGTTGAGACTATATGATGATTTATCATTCTAGAAATATTGTAGTGAATATAACATTGTTGATTAACTACCCTAGACTAATAAAGTAGTCTTGGTGAACATATAATGGGTTAATGGTTAAGTAAATAACTTAGCTTGGTTGTATACTAGAATATGAAATTCTATGATTGATTTAGGTTATGACTAAACGCATAATTCCTACATTTATTGAGATTTGTATCTTGTATTCGTTTGAGAATATGACTCATGAAGCATATATTGCCTTTGATTACTTGGTGATTTTATTGGTGTTGATTTCCCGACTTGTATTTAAATTGTATCCCATTAACAAGTGGAACTGCGAACTTGGAATCAACTTAGGCTACCAACTCGTACTTGACTTAGTGACTTGTGAACTAGGATTCCTAAATGGAACGAGAACCTAGCAATGCCTTAAATGAAAACGTAGAACGAGATCCTACGACTCCTGAAATCCGTTTAACTAGAATACGAGGTTTGAGATTCTTGATTAAATTCATGTTCATGCTTGACTGTTAGTCGTAGTGTATAACATGCCTACTTGACTTGGATGAGATCGCTCTTATCGTGCTCGTCCTTACTTGATTTCTTAAATGAGTAAACATTTACTTGACTTGGATCAGTTCGCTCTGGTCGAACTTGAGCCTCTACATGTTCATGATTGATAAGTAAATATTTACTTGTCCCCCATTAAGTCCAGTTGGCGTACGTGTCTTGTCTTGTCCTGTCTTCCCTGGTTGACGATACATCATCGTTATGAATTGAGAGATTCGTGATAGTGATGGATTGCCAAACCAGATAAGTGCAAACCCCTCCATTCTTGATCACTTTGGATAAGAGTACCTCGTGTAACCATTAGGGCGCTTGGAATAATACTATCCTTGGTCGATGTACCATCTCGTACATCCGACAGCACATTCCTGTTAACATTTTATATTGTAGGAACTACGTTGCGGCACCAGTTCTATATCATATCCTCTTATATGTGGATTTCCTCCTGGTACTTATGTAAAATCAAAGTGCTACCATGAATATGTGAGCTAAGTGCTTATATGTACTTGTTCTTGATTGCTTGATATTCGTGATGAGTCTGTGAACTTGATATTTATATATGTAGATATGCATACCTTTACATGATAAATTCCATGAATGAATTATTAGGTATATTAACGAGTTTATACAACTACACCTGATGATCCTATGAGGGACTTGATATATGTATATATATGAATATGCATACTTCTACTTAATTATTCTATGAGAGACTTGGGATGTTCTATATTATGATATACGTCCATAATTATGATGATTCTTGTGACTTGCCTCCTGACTTGCTTGATTGTTTATGAACAGGGGATTCACCCTGGTTCATCTTGGTAGTCTGGCAAAGGAACGATTTATGAACAGTACAACTCGACTTATTGGATCTTCGTCGTCGTAACATGATTTCATTTCCACATATGACAATGTTTCATTTATGTTATATTGTTTTGTAGTAGCGTACTGAGTCTTTTGACTCACTCCGTACTTTGCCTTCTTGTGTGCAGTTATTGATAGTCGCTTTGAGGCCGAGTAGATCGTGACTGTAGCAGATCACAGCTGATCGATAGATCGAGATTAGATCGTGTGGTTCGTGATTGTAGCAGCCGACTTCCCCGAGTAGTTGCTTGTGAAGCTCTATTCCTTTTAGCATCGTCATTTGTTTATGTACCTTGCTTTTCCCGTGAGACCGATATCTTGTAAAGTTATTTAGACTTTACGGTCGGGTAGATACTTGGGATTTGGTATTGTTTCTTCTTTGGGCCGACGTGTTGTGTCGTGCCGTTGTTCTTAGTCTTAGTTTTTATATTCAGTTGTCTCCTGGGCACGCAGTAGCTTTGGGGCTTTTCTTTATTCTAGTTGTTATCATTGTTGGTTAACCCTGGTATGCTTTAGCCGTGGGTAATTGTTATATCATGTTGGTTCCTTGTTGAAACACCGGCCTGGAGTGCCGATGGTTTGTTCAGTATCGGCAATGTTGCGGCACGCGAGTTTTGTTTTTCCCCTTCGTGAGATTTATGTCTCTCTTGGTTTCTTTGGCCTTGGTTTCGAGCTTCACAGCTCGGGACTTTTTTTCCTTATCGCTTCCGCAGATTTGAATTTTGTAAACCCGTATTTTAGTATGGTCTTATATTTATGTTCGAGCTTGTTAGCTCGACTGTCTGACTCGCACTACTGATTTATAAGTGCTTGTCCTCTTCTTGCCTTGTCCTAGCGTCGCGGCCTTGGGATTCCGTTCCGCAATCCGGGTCGGGACGTCACACCACAACATTGCAGACGCTGAGCAAACCATCGACATTCCAGACCGGCGTTTCAACAAAGAACCAACCTGATATAACAATTACCCAACGACTAAAGCATACCGGGGTTAACCAATAACTATAACAATTAGAATAAAGAAAAGCCCCAAAGCTACTGCGTGCCCGGGAGACAACAGAAATAAATACTAAAATCACGAACAACGGCACGACACAACACGCCGACCCAAGAAAGAACCAATACAAATACCCAAGTATCTACCCGACTGTAAAGTCTAAATAACTTTACAAAATATCGATCTCACAAGAATAACAAAGTACATATACAAATGACGATTCTAAAAGAAATAGGACTCCACAAGATATTACTCGGGGAAGTCAGCTGCTACAATCACGAACCACACGATCTAATCTCGATCTAGGGGTGTAAATGGTTCGACTTGAAACAAATTATGAGCTGAACCGCATGCCATTGGTTTGAGAAAAATCAAACCGGAACTAAACCGTTTAAAGTCTTGAGCTGAACCAAACCGAACCATGATGGTTTGACTTGGTTCGACTCGGTTTCGTGGTTCGGTTTCATAGTTTGGTTTCGCAGCTTGGTTTCAGTTTCATGGTTTGGTCTGAATTTAGAAATAGTTATAGGCATTCAAAATCTAAGTAAACCAATAAAATATTATAAAAACACGCTAAAAAATACTAAAAAATTAAATATAATACAATTATATTCATGAACTCACTTTAAAAATTTTGTACAAACTTTCAAATAAAAGGATTAACATTTTTAATTCTTATAATCAAAAAATTGAATCCAATTCAAAAAGTATGTAAATTCAAAAAGTCTAAAAGCAAATTCCTAAATACTAATATTAGCATTATAGTTTATATAGTATAAAAATATTAATAGTATAAGAGTACTAAAGTATAAATGTTATGAATTCTAAAGAATTTGTTGTTTGGCTCGGTGGTTCGATTTGATGGTTCGGCTCAAAATAGTTTGGTTTGGTTCGGTTTGACTAGACTCGACATGTCAAGCCGCAAACCAAACCAAACCGTTCGACTTCCCAAAATCTCAAACCGAGCCAAACCATATAGCACCCAAAGCTGAACCAAACCGCATGGTTCGACTTGGTGGTTTGACGACTTAGATTGACACCCCTATTCGATCTATCGATCAGCTGCTCTGCTATAGTCACGATCTACTCGGCCTCAACGTGGCTAACATGTTACTGCAACTAGAAAACAAAGTACGGGATGAGTCATAATGACCCAGTACGCTACTACAAGAGGTATGTAACATATAATTATGCAACATAAAAATAATCATTGTGTCGTTTTACAAATGACAGAAAACCCGTGAAGAGGCATCGTATCGTTTAGATACTCCACAATATAATCATTTCTTCTTACTTACTAAACCATTCAAATGAACCAGGGTGCAATTCCCTGTTCAAACACAAATCAAATGAATTAGAAGGTAGTTCTCACGAAACTTTTTTTTTTAAAGGTTGGAGGGGACATAGACCGTACCCCAACCCTTAATTTTTATTATTTTAATGCCTTGAAAGGTTACAATTATATATATGATGCCTTTGGCGTGGCTCGAACAAATGGTTCCTCTGGTGAGGCTTTGAACACCCGACCTCTCGGTTGAGAGTAGTTAAGTACCAGGGTGCCTCTGGTAGGGCTTGAACACTCGACCTCTCCGTTAAGATAAATGAGTAGCTAAATGGGGCCTTTGGATAAGGTTTGAACAACAACGATGCCTCTGAAGAGGCTTGAACACCCGACATCTTTATTGAGAGTTATAAAGTCCAGGGTGTCTCTAGTGAGACTTGAACATCCAACCACTCTGTTTGGAGAAGTGAGAAGTACCAGTTAAGCTAGAGCTCGTTGGTTTCTCACGAAACATCATATGCAAGTATGTATAAGTATATCTATACACATCAATACATTCATGGAATTATCAAATAGAAGTATGTATATCTAAAAATATACATATCAAGTCGTTCATAGAATCATCATGTTCAACTAACACTTTGTTATCACATAAGTTCCTATAGTAAGCCATATAAGGGATATAGAAAATACCGATTCTGTATCGTTGTGTTTCTCCTGTAATCACAAATGTTAAACTATATTCGTGCTGTCAGATGCACATGATTGATACATCGGACGTACCGAGGGATACTCGGGCCAAATTAACATAATCCATGCGCTTATTGGTTACGGCAATGTGATAACTTCCCCACTGAGGCCAACAGTGGAGGGTGTGTGAACTGTCCCCGGTATAGCGATACATAGAAATCACGGATCCCATAATCCGTTAAGACAATGCATCATTCTACCCTCAACGTATAAACTCAAGCAATGCCAGCTGGACTTATATGCAATGCACAAGTAGATGTTTACTTGCCATGAAATCAAATAGGGACCGAGCTAACTCGTCCAATGTCAAGTAGGTGTACTACTCTACTATATACTCTCGATTATGCACATAATTGTAATAATCATTTAAATCACGTTTGAAGCTCAATTGAATCTTAAAAGCACAAGTGCCAAGTTGTCCACAATAATCAAATCAAGTTCCAAAAGCTAGTAATCTAGTCAAATGGATTATAATGTCGTATGATCTCACCAAGATCCTCGTAAGGTTTAATTGTTCCTTAACTCGACTTTGTTGAGTCCTTTCTACAGTTTCATCCAAATAAGGTATAAATTCTATATACATTTCTAACCTGTTTCTATGTTCTCGTTTGAGGCATAGCTAGGTTCTTGTTCCATTTAGGAACCCTAGTTCAAAAATCACCAAGTCAAGTATAAAAGGGAAGCCTAAGTTGATTAATGTCAAATCAAGCTTAGTTCAATTTCAATTCATAATTCCACTTAGTAGTAGAATCCAGATTCAGCATAAATCGATAATCACATAATAGATCACACATGAAGGCAAGAACACTCAATATGCTTATAAGTCATATTAATAACAAAATAGAATATCAATTCTTTAAAATGATAACATTCATGCATTTCCTCAAATAACAAGTAGACATGGAGATACATATCCTAACATGAATCCAAGTTAAGTCGTTAACTTTACAAATCACGGATCACATAACTCTTAAAACTACCTAGTTAATCTAGGGTTACCAGTCAACAAAAGTATGACCTTAAAGGGTTCTCTTTAGAATGGTAATTCATTCTAAATCGACTCATTCTCTGGACTCTCATAGTTCGATTAACCGACTTACTAAGTTAATTAAGCTCCCAAGGTATAACCATAATTGAATATCTTGAAGTTTAAGTGTCACTTGAACACAAAGCACTCTTTAGAACCACACAGGTCCAGAAAACCAAAACCCAACCTTAATCAAATGCAGCAGGATTCAATTACGACTAACACAAGTTATTAGTAAATACTTAAGCGACTCTAGTGAGTCTCGTTCAACATTTCATACTCGGGTCGTTCTCGACCTAAGTCCCAAGCTCACTTTCCATGCAACCAAGATGACGTCCAACGACCAACCATCACCATTCAACCCAATTAGGCCTACGTTAAACATGACCTCAAACCAAAACCCAAGATCAATAATTAGTCTCTAATTGTTAATTATCCGCGAGGTACACTATAGCAAGAGGAATAGAACATTCAACCAACCACGTTTCCCAAACCTCATCTTAATACTCAAGGGTCACATTTCGACCCTCTAACGAGTCTATGCTCTAACATACATAATCCACTACTCCTAATGAGTCAACATTCTCAATCGTGTACCCGAACTTATGAAATCTGATGACAAGCAAAGCGTCCGCATCAAAATAATCTAAGGACATCCATTGGAGTCCTAAACCCAACCAACATCATTAAAATACAAATTCAGTCTCACCCGACCAAATCTCAAAATTCCATGATTGAGATTCGACAAACACAAGTAATTATAGGATTTTATTCTAAGGTTCAAAATAACAACTTCTATTATTAATTGACTCCATTTGGGCCAAATTACAAAGTCCCAATTCCTAGCTCATGGCATAAATTCGGGATTTACAATTTATCTGGGTTTCTAAACCCAACAACAATTAATCTTAATCCATAACAATTCCAATATACTCAATAAACCCATTTGGGTTCAAACCCTCACTAATACAAATTAATAACCACCAAAAACATATCATTTTGACATGTATAACAATGATAAATCATGAGGAACAAGTCTCTTACAATCTAACATCAAAATCGACTTAGAGAGAGAAACTAGGGCTTGGGTAACGTACCTTTTCCGTCTAATAAACTCGAAGGGAAATGAAAACAAACCAACGAGGAAGACTCTACTCGGTGAGGGCTTCACGATGGCTGTCTCAGCTCGTCAAACGGATGGCCGGAACTCCAGGAATCGTAGGATTCCACCATTGGAGCTCTCTCCCTCTCTCTCTCTCTAATTTACGATGGACGCACACTCCGCTCTAAAGGGTATGGACTAGATTGCTCCTATAATGTCCTACAACGATACACGAGTATAGAAACTCCAAAAGACGTGACATATGCAAGATTCATTTTCACGCACTGCGATAGAGACGAATGCGATGCATTTAGCATCAGAAGCATAAATAGACCAAGGGAATCTATCCCCTAGTAAGACTAAAACTCTAAAACCATTCAAGACAAACAATAAGTGATCTAGGGTATAACCGAGGCCACAAGAACGAACTACGTGAGTAACCTCTCGACCGAGTCGTGTTCCGACTACCGACGAGTCACGACTTGAAACTATAACAAGTTAAAGGTTATGGGTCATGTAGAACTAAGGCATTGGATTCTACCAAGCCATCTCATACCTTCCAAGGCTCTCACAACAAGCCGGACAAGAATTGCTACGGCCATTTGGCTTGCAAAACGAGGAAGTCAAACATATGAAGGTTTGAGGTCTCACAGAACCTACCAACATTAAAGGATGTGATGGTGTATCGAAGGTATATCAATGTAGCTTTATCAATCTGATAACAACAGCTTGCGAAACAAAACCAAACAATCATATCTCTCTATTGAGGAGTGTGTGGGTTCCCGGGACGTGCGCCCGCGCCCTACGCCCTTGGATAGGGGTGCGCGTACGTGGGGATGCGGGACACCACTGCTCTCATTCCATCCTCCCTTTTCTAGGGGAAAACGAAATTAAAAGTACGAGAGGAGTGCTGTCTAAAATAGCGCGTTGGAATGCGCCTCGGTTGCCTTTAGTGGATTTTTGATCCAATATGGGAACTTTTGGGTTTCCCGCATCAAGTTATCCCTTTGTTTAGGGGATACCAGGATATGAGAATGCATCACCCTTTCATTCTCATTTTCCCTTTTTTAGGGGAAAACGAGAAAAATGCAAAAAAGGATGTTGCGACGCCCCCACTATGGATTTTATAAAAATAGCCTTATGGCCTATTTCGGATCACTATGGGAGCTTTGGGTTTCCCGCATCAAGATATCCCTTATTTAGGGGATACCAGAATATGGGAATACATCACCCTTTCATTCCCATCCTCCCTTTTTTAGGGGAAAACGGGAAAGTGCAAGAAAGGAGTGTTGCGAGGCCCCACTGGATCCAAAATGTTTTAGAGTCGCCATCTTTATTTTAAGGCAAAAATAAAGCAAAAAAAAAAAAAAGAAAAACCAGAGATTGTAAAACGGGTTCGGAGGCTAAGTTACGAGTTGGGATGGTGCTAGGCACCCAACTCGCCCTTTCGGTCTCAAAAGTGGTTTTTGGCTAAAGTACGCTTATTGTTATATTTATTTAGCAAATAAACAAAACATTAAAAGACAGGAAAATAAAAGCAAATACATCCGTGGCTACATTATTTACGGACTTGCAGCCATTTCCTTACAATAATTTCAAATATATTTAAAAATATTTAGCCATTATAACGACTCTTTTACATAATATTTTCTAACTAAATCCAGGCAGCACAACGACTTATAATTGCTACATTGGGCCGGATTTTAAATAACAACTTTATAAATAAAACGCCCTTAAAGGCTATTACCTTTTAGAGCGGAGTGTGCTCTCTCTGTCCTTCAGGGAGAGGGAGTCTTTTTTTGTTGTTGTTGTGGTGTTGTTGTTGTGACTGCATGACCGCTTATTTCGGTGGTTTTGGCTCGCTCACTCGGGCAGAATGACGGCTTATATGTGGTGGTTTTGGCTCGCTCACTCGGGCAGAATGACGGCTTATATGTGGTGGTTTTGGCCTTTTAAATCGGGCAGAGCAACTGCTCTTTCCACGATTTTTGGACCGGGGAAGTAGGGTGGAAACCTAGCTGGGGGGCTAAGGCTCACTCTAATAGGTGGGTTTTAGGTTTGGAGGAGTTTTGGCAGGGTTTTGAGGCTTTGGGTGGATCACTCACTATCTCACTTCGCTCTCTGATCTTTCAGCGTAACGAGAACGCGGAAAGCTTTGCGGAAGAAAAGGTGTGTTGAAGGTCGACCCCGAAGCCTCTATTTATAGCCTGGGATGAGGACTCATCGGGGAATAAAATTCCTTCCTTCACTTCATTGTATCGCGGGAAATGTGGAACATTACGCAACCGTAGCAGCTTCAGAAGCTTGTGAGTGTATCAGACCATCTCTGGGCGCCACCCCCATTTGAAGCATGGGTGGCGCCAGTTTAGCTTTGGTTCTTTCATTTTTGACATTTTGACCCCTGCACTTCACTGTTTTGCGCATCCTGCTTTGTCCTTTTGCATTTTCAACCCTGTAACTTGACATTTGTTAATGTTTTAACAGGTCTTGATATTTTATGTCATGTTACATACTAGGGGTACGAAATTGGGGTGTCTACAGAGCCCCTCAACGATGGAGTCTACTGCAACCCGCAGCCTTCGAGTAGACGAACATCGTTGATAAGAAATAGACTCTCCAATTTCGCGCAATCAATACGAGGGAGAGATACAACAGGTAGCAGTTATAATGCAACCGTTCATAATGCAAACCAAACCTCAATGTCCTAGACGTTTTTAGTCAGTTATAGCAGGTTATCACAATTTTTAAGCAAATATGCAAATTAAGTGCTCTGATGGTCGGACCTACTAATGTAGGCTGCCTACGTATTCCTTAATAAAGGAAATCAGACCAAACGTAGTTCGGCTAAAAACAAGCAAGCCGAACAACCAACGAGGATGTCATGTCCTTCGGGTCAAAACCCGACCAAGAACACAATGGGAAAAAGATTTTTATGTTTTTCAAAAAGCCGTATTCAAACGGTCGAAAACGGCCGTCAAATGCGGTATGAAGATTTTAAAGTTTTTCGGAAACCATATTTCAACTGGGCAAAACCTGTTATCGAAACATGTTAAGAGAAATTTTCAAAAATTGTGTCCGACCGGTCAATACCTTGTCGACAAACACACATAAGAAAATTTTCAAATTCTTTGAAAACTGCACTTGACCGATCAAAATCTGTCGCCAAACACGGCAAAAAAGATTTTTCTTCAAGTTTTTCGAAAACTGTATAAGACCGATAAAAATCTGTCGCCAGATACGGCAAAAAAGATCGTTCTTTTTCCCTTCCTTTCTCTTTTTTGTTTTTTTCAATATTCTTCCTTTTTTTGTGTTTTTCAATATTCCTCTTTTTTTTTGTTTTTTCGATATTCCTCTTTTTTTGTTTTTTCGATATTCCTCTTTTTTTTGTTTTTTCGATATTCCTCTTTTTTTGTTTTTTCGATATTCAAAACATTTTGAGAAAAGACTTTTCTTTTATTATTTTTGAAAAACAAAACTCTTTTGAAAAAGATTTTTCTTTTATTATTTTTGAAAAACAAAACTCTTTTGAAAAAGATTTTTCTTTTATTTTTTTTATTGAAGGTAGGATAGGAATACTTTACCTTTCTTACCTTTTCGCACTTCGGCCGCTGCTGCTGATTCAGCTGATTTTGATATTTTTTTAATCTTTATTCCTTCGAATCTTTTCCCTTTTCTCTTTTTTTTTTCTTTCTTTCTTTTCTTTCTTTCCTTTCTATAAAATTCAAAATTCTTACCTTTGCCACCAATTTTTTTGGTTTTTCTGCTTATCTGGCGGCGGACCTGCTGGGGATATAACTTTTCCTTTCTCTTGGATGGATGGCCGCCGAATATGGTTAACAAAATTACTTTTGTTAACTTTCCGTTAGGTCTTAGGGGCCACTTTGCAACTTTGGAATTTCGAGGATTTGAGTGCTGAACTTGAGTTGTTTGGAGGGGGAAAAGTGAAAAGTCCGCTTTTCCTCCTTTCTTCATTATGGGATGAAGGCAGAAGCCTTCATTTCCTCTCCTTCAGTGCTCAGCCTCCATTGCCGACGGAGGAACAAAATTTTTTCTATTTTCTTCATTTCTTCTCCTTTTCTCGATTTTCTTCCGCCAAATTGTTTATATTTCTTTTAGATGGCTTCCTCCTCAAGATCTAGGAAAGGAAAAGCGCCAATGCACCCGGATTCGGGTGAAGAGAGGAAGGAACTTCCTCCTTTGACCCGAATCATATTGATTATTTTTATTCAAAGAATGACTGGGGTAATTTGGTGCGAGATTGGCACAAACACATTTCAAATCTTCAAAATCCCGATGTAAGTATATTTTCTATCAACCCATTCGGCTATTTTTCAGATCTGTTCATTTCCTTTATTGTTTTGGATTTATTGAGTATATATATGCTTCTTATAATGCCTATGCATGCAATTTATGAGCTAAAATGATGCAATCTTAGTAATTAATGCATGAAATTCACACAATTTATTTTTGCGATGCATAATTGACCTAGTGGTCACTATTTGACCCTACTATGCATGATTTATACTATTAATGCAAATGGGCTATATGATGCATGTTTTAGACTAAAATGTATTTTTTCATGCGATATGTTCACGAAACGGACTTTTCGGAATACAATTCAAATTTTTCTGAACACATCTTCGGGCACATTTTTCGGATAAATACATGACAAAACAGATATATTTTATGCCCTAAAGTTTATTTTTCATGCATGCTAATGCTGCAGGGATATAATAAATGCCATGAGAATATTTATTTTCATGATTGGTGGCATTTTATTCTCTTTTTATTGATACCACAATGCAACTTATTGGACAATAAATGCAAATGATGAATGCATGTACTACTTTATTTGATGCAAATGTGATGTAGAAAATTATAGGATGCTTACTAACATGATGCATGTGCATTTTTTCATTCTATCATGCATACGATAATGCAAAAAATGCAGTACATATTTTTAAATGCAAAATACACTTTTATGATGCAAAAACACACATTTAGATGCAAGACATATAATTTTTTTTTATGGCTAGAATACATATTTAAATGCACAAAAATGCATTTTATTTATCAAAAGGATGTAAAAGAATACAACATATACTTTCAAAATACATTTTTTATTATTATTTATATTTATATTTATATTTTCTTTTCTGTCTGTTTATGATTTAAATGCATCACAGGAAATTAACATGCTGCAATTTTATGATTTATGAAATACAATATATGCAACATGTTCCTCATATATTCATCATTATTACTTATTCCTATTTATTCATTTTTTGGTTTTTTTTTTTTAATGAGGAAAATAGAGATAGTAGACTTACCTATCCTTCTTCATTTTTTTTTCAGGAGCGCAACACCTTGACCAGGGTTCGTGCAAGTTGTGATATGGTGTTGGACATCTTTGAGTCGATGCCCGAGCCGGCCCGGGTTTTAGTGGAGAACACATGCCTCGGGGTGTTTATGCGGGCATTCCTTCCCTTCCGCAGTTATATGGCTATATTTGAAGTGTTGCGGAACTACTGGTGGGACACGACCCACACCTTTCACTTTAGCTGGGGAGAGGCTACTATGACCCCATGCGATTTCGCCGCTATCACAGGCATTTCTACTAGTATCGACCTAACCTCAGCACCAGATTATACTCTCCGTCAACATCATGACGTGGTGGAGGATCTCCTGGGCTTTGAGCCCGAATATAAGACTGCGGATGAAGTTACGATTGGCAGCGTGAAGAGATGGCTTTTAGCGAACGCTGGGAAAGTCGATGCCGGGGATAGCATCGCTGTAGCTCGCGTTGCTAGAGCCTTTCTGTTTTTCTTTCTGGGGATGACGCTTTTTTCCAATTCCTCCACTTCTCTGAGAGTTTCCCTCTTGGGCTGCCTCCGGGATCTGGATCATGTGATTGATTATGATTGGGAGCAAGCAGGCCTGGCTGAGCTTTATGTTTCCATGGATAGGGCGAGCCGGAATGATTCACGGGTCATGACTGGCTTTGCTCCTGCTTGGGAGGTATATTCCTTTTCTTCCTTTCTTTTTTTTTTGTCAGCATTTTTCTTCATTCAATTTTTTCTTATATCATCATTTATTTTTCTTTTTTTTAGCTGACTTTTGTCCTCCCTCCTCTTTTTTCAGGTATGGGCTTATTCTTTCTTTGACTTTACACCAGGCCCACTACGCGGTAGCGTTCACAGACCACCTTATTTGGCTAAGTTTGTAAACGCGAACCGGAAGAAAAAGGACAGAGGCGGCCATTTTCTGGATCCACTCGGACTGCAGGACAGGATAGCCAGCTCGACCTCAGGCTCTGTGCATTTGGTGCCTTGGCGAATTTAGTGGGGCCATATGAGGTCACCCTAACACTGAGCCGCTGCCGGATCCTCATGGTGTCGATTATGAATGATTCTTTGTATATGGGCGAGCGAGTGAATCGCCAGCACGTCTTGTACTCGACACCTCCGGTGGTGCCTCCTGCACCTCCCCTTTGGCTGATCGTCCCGGACCTTTTACCGAACATGTATCTTTACATGTCGAGATTTATCATGCCACCCTAGTGATTATCCAGCCATGGCTTATGAGGAGTTCTTAAGGACGATGCTCCATCCTGCTCCTCCTGTCCCCGCGATTCCCAGGTGTGCCTCCGTTGCTTGTGATAGGCCAGGGTCCTCTCGCCCAGCTCGTGATGCACAGTCAGAGTTCTCCATGCCCGACGATGCCTTTTCTACCTTCCGCTATCGGCGAGATGGGAGACTTATAGAAGAAGTCTTGCATGATATGGACATTCCCGAGGAGTACCGTGTTCCTGATCATGCTCGCACGGTATATATGTCGCCACTCACACATGTTTTTTCTCTTTTAAAAAAAATATATATATATATATCACTCTCTTTTCTTTCGGACTGATGCTTTTTCCTTTTTTTTTTGTTGCAACACCCTTTTTTTTCAGGTTAAGGTGTCTACGTATAAGAGGTTGCTGCGGGGCTTCGTCAGCATTAACAAACTTTACCAGCAGCTCATGGATGACTTTTCTTGCCGAGGTAATGATGCTATGCGGCAGATCAGGCGCCGTGATGATGACGAAGATGGGACTGGCGAGTCGTCTCGTCCTCGGGTGAGGGGTAGAGGTCACAGGCTTGGCGGCGGAACATGCCCTCGAGTGATGGGAGCTGGTTTTGATAGGGGCCGAGCTTCCTGTGATTATTAGCTCATTTTTCCTGCACACATTAGTTCCTTCTCTCCTTTTTTTTTACTTTACTTTTTTTTATTCCGGAATCTGTACATACATTTATTATGTAATGAAATATAATTCTATATGATGCATAAAAAGAAAATGCAGACTCAAGATACATGCAGAAAATAAAACTATACCAATTTCTAAGGGTAATGGCATGCTGCATTTCTGAAACGGATCTCAAAAGAATACACCTTCGGGATTTGAGGGGGCTTTTCTGGAGATAATTGGGGAGAAGGAGGCAGCCGCCTTTTCCTGTGTCGGGGCGTATAATTGCCTTCCATTTACTAGCCATAGCCTTTCTTTATAGGTTCCTCAATTTCTTTGCGATCAGACACAGCAGCAGTTAATGGTCGGGCAGAAAACCTAGGACACCAGGCTGTTTGGGGAGGCTGGAAAACTAAAGCTGGCGCCACCCATGCATAGAATGGGCGCCAAGCCAGGAGGGAGCATGGGTGGCGCCCAGTTCCCTTTCCTGTGCAAATTTTTTAGCCACTGTTTGGCACTGTGTTCAGAAATCGTCCGTTTCTCGGATTTTTGGTATAAAAGGGAACGAGGACTGGCTTGCTTCTTCATCAGTTTATCAGTTCTTTCATCTCACGAATCTTCTAAGCTCTTTCTTGCTCAGCCACTATAGCTCTTGCCTTATAATCCTTCACATCTCTTTTATAAATGGCCGACGCATTCATACGGACATTGGAAATATAAATTTATGAGAATGCCTTGGATTTTTGGATTCTCTCCCTGCGATCAGACGAGCGAGATTGGTTTGATCATATCTTTGGATTCAGGTGCCTATTGTCCTGGAGGAATGTCGTCATAAACTGGTACATGCTGAGGGGAGCCTCCAGGTTTTGGTCTCCTCAAGACCATCTTTTTAATTTTGGCATGAATGAAATGTGCCCCACATTTGAAGAATTTTGTGCAATGCTGGGGGTGGCACCTTCTCACCTGATCGCCGTGCCTGCTTACAGGAGGCGTCCATATATGGCCATCCAGGAGCTATTCCACACTACTCGCGATGCTACTCCAGGTTTCTTTGATGGAGTAACTTTCGATTTAACTGTCCTCCCTGGGGCCTTTACAGAATTCAGGGAGGATGACATAGATTACCTGCGGCGTAGGCTGTATGCGCTCTTCCTTTTCCTGGTAGGGAGATATTTGTTGGTGGGTCAACCCGAATTCATTGATGTACGGGTTGTTGACCTTGCATTGCAGACACGAGATCGCCGGTTGAATATTGTTCCGGTGATTCTGGCGAAGACCTTCGCGGGCCTGAATGCTTTTGCCGGTGGCGAAGAATTGTTCCCTATCGACAGCAGCCCCATTTTGCTCCATATGTGGCTGGAGGAGCATTTTCTCTGGGTCCTAGCTCCTGTACCGCATGGAGCACCGTATGACCCGACGTTTTACGGCTTCGTGGTCACCTTCCTCAGACCAATTACTTAGAGTTTGATTGGGCTGAGCATTTTTACTGCAGGGGCTCCATGGATATAATCTGGGTGATCCATCATTGGCAGACCCAGCGTTTTCTTCTATATTCCGCTGAGTATAGTCAAGTGGTCATGCTAGGTATTGAGCGGACCTCCTTTTATAGGCCTGACCGGATCTTGCGCTAATTCGGGAGGGAGCAGCTGATCCCGGACTCAACCCGTTCTGTATATTTAGAGGCGGAGAATAATGACGAGGACTTGGGTGCCACTATTCAGAGGATGTGGCAACGGGATTCTGAGAGGCTGGAGGTAGCCTATCCATTTGCTGATTATATTCTTCTTTCCCATGGGTATCTGGCATGGATAATGGTGGCTGCCGAGGGGCCGTCCCGTGTTATCAGGCGCGGATTGAGGAACTTGCTGGGCCGTCATGTTACTAACGGGATAGATGCTCGCCTGATGGAGATAGGCGAGGATATTGACAGTTTGGGGTTAGTTGTCCCTCAGGCTTTGGAGGCAGAGTTCAGGCGGGTACATGGTCTCGGTGCCCGAACAGCCCCTGGACCGAATACTGCGGGTCCCAGCAATGCACCCCGCAGATTAAGCAATGCTAGCAGGCAGCACAACCCATGGGAACCGGAAGTAGCTGCTCCCCCTCCCTAGACTGGATGGGGCACGACTTTCAGAGCTGGCGGTAATGAGCCTCCTCGGCTGAGCATCGCGAGTTGGCAGGATAATCCGTGGGAACAGGAGGAGGCCCTCCTCCTCCGCTGGATGGGGTTGGAATGATGGAGCTGGTCCGAGCAATGCAGCTACCCAGGAGAACGGGGATGCCGATGATGAAGAGGATGACACTTTTGGTGGCTCACACGCAGGTGAGACTAGAGCTTCTTCTGCGCCTCGCAGGAGGAGCATATGGGCCCGGCTAGGCAGACGCCGCAGACATTGATGGACCACCCTGGGGCTTAAGCTGCAAAAGAGGGGATAGTTTCTGGGAAAACAAATGGGGATATAGGCAATATATAGATATGTACATGCAATTAATGTATAATTCAAATGTCTTAATAAATATTCCTAAGTTGCACCGGAGGACTTGTAAAATATTATACTTTAGTGTTTTATTGTGAGCTCTCTGTCGTGGTTTTTCTTTTTTTTCCTGTCAGTCGAGCTTCCCGTATGCTGAAGACCGGATGTGATATGCTGAGGACTTAAAAAGTGCCTTCTCTCTCCTTTATCTCCTGATTTTTTTTGATTTTTGTATATGCTCTAATTTTTGCCTAGGCCGCCCTTTCGGGTTTTCAACCTAGCGAGCCCTTATTCCTCCTTTTATTGTTGTTGTTTTTTTATGCTCTAACTTTTGCCTAGGCCGCCCTTTCGGGTTTTGAGCCTAGCGAGCTGGAGAGGGAGGCATCTGCTGGATAAAATAGCTCAAGCATAATACCTTTTGAGTTTGTCGAGGTTGAAGGGCTGGACAAGGTCTTTTCCCTCCTGGTTTGTGAGAAGCACGGCACCTCCCGACCGGATCTCCTTGACAATATATGGACCCATCCATGGAGACTTCCATTTTCCCCTAGTATCAACATAACTAGGAGGTTTTTCTCGAAGCACGAGGTCTCCGACTTGGATGTCGCGGCCTTTGACTTTTTTATTGAAAGCCCGGGCTATGCGCCTTTGATATGCCCGGGTATGCTCTAGGGCTAGCAGCCGTTGTTCGTCGATTAGGGCCAATTCTTCGAATCGCCCTTTGACCTAGTCAATTTTTGCTACGTCAGATTCCATCATCACTCTTAGTGATGGAATTTCGACTTCTATTGGCAGTACTGCCTCCATGCCATATGCTAGAGAATAGGGGGTAGCCCCAATGGGTGTGCGGACTGAGGTGCGATAGCCCCAGAGGGCTAGCGACAATTTTTCTGGCCAGTCTCTTCCCGTGTCAGCCATTTTTCTGATGATGTTTTCAAGCGTTTTGTTGGCTGCTTCAACGACACCATTGGCTTGCGGCCGGTAGGGGGAGGATTTATGTCTTTGGATCTTGAACTCGTCGAGTAGACGGTTCACGTCCCCTTCAAAATGTGAGCCGTTGTCTGAGATTATCTCGAAAGGTACTCCGTATCGATATATAATATTGGTCCGGATGAATTCGGACACCTTTCGAGCATTTAGAATTTTATAGGAAGAAGCTTCCACCCACTTTGTAAAGTAATCGACGGCTACCAGGACGTATTCATGGCCATTGGATCCCTTCGGGTGAATTTGGCCTATGACGTCGATTCCCTATGTTGAGAAGGGCCAGGGGGCTATGGAGTTATATAAGACATGTGGGGGCACATGCTGCAGATTGGCAAAGCGTTGATATTTGTCGCAGTGTCGCACCCACCGAATACAATCGGTTTCGAGCGTACTCCAATAGTACCCCTGTCGGATAATTTTCTTGGACATCATATGACCATTCATGTGGGGCCCGCAGGTACCACCATGCAGTTGATCCATGATTTTCTCAGCTTTGGCCTGATCGACACATAATAAATTGAGGCCTTGATAGTGCCTCTTAGATAGGCTGCCACCACTGAGTACAAATTGTGAGGCCCACCTTCGCAGGGAGACTCTTCCCCTTTTATCTAGGCCAGGAGGATAGAGACCTTTCTGAAGCAGATTTAGGATATCAGCGTACCAAGGCTCGTGATTTGCTTCAGGGGCTGCATTAATTTTGAAGCAGTATGCCGGAGTGACCTTCTTCCCGACTAGGAATGGCTAAACATTAGTTTCTGCGGGAATTCGGACTAGCGATGCCAGAGTGGCTAAGGCATCGGTGAATTGATTCTTATCTCGTGGCAGATAATGGAACGAGATAGAGTCAAATCGGGCGACAAATGCTGTTAATTTGGCATGATAGAGCTGCAGCCGGGGATCTTGGGTTTTCCATCTCCCTTCGACTTGATTTATGATCAGGGCATAGTCTCCATAGACTTCGAGATCTTTGGCTCTTCTTTGGAGAGCTTCTTCCAGGCAAGCAATGCAGGCTTCATATTCCACCGTATTATTTGAGCATTCGAATTCTAACTTATGGCTAGCGGAGTATGAGAATCGGCTAGGTCGATGAGCAAGATTCCTATGCCAAAGCCTCTTTTGTTTGCGGCTTCGTCGAAGAACATCTGCCAGCTGGTGTCATGGTCAATGATTTCCAGGACACATTCGTCTGGGAAGCCAGGCTCAGTTGCATCTTTGGCCTTCAAGGGCAAATCGGCTAAGTGGTCTGCAATCACGCTCCCTTTGATAGATTTGAGTGTGATATAGGTTATGTCAAACTCGTTGAGAAGAAATGAGCACTTGGCCAGTCGGCTGGACAGTGATGGCTTGCCAAAGATGTACTTGATAGGGTCCATTCTGGATATGAGTTTGATGGACCGTCCTTGAAGATAGGTCTTGAGCCTTTGAGTGGCCCAGACTAGGCCGGCTTTTGTCCTTGAATAGTTTAGCTTGCTTCCTTCGACTTCCTACTTATGAAGTATATAGCATTTTCAATGTAGGAATTTTCTTTCTCTTGGGCGAGCATAGCCCCTACTGACGTGTCTGTTACGGTTAAATATATGAGGAGAGGTTTTTGACTTTATGTGTATGAGGTGGAGCTAGCACAGAGGGATTGGTAAGGTAGGCTTTTATTTTTTCGAAGGCCAGCTGACACTTTTCGTCCCAGACTTGGTCAGTATTCTTTTTTAGGAGTTTGAAGAGGGACTCACATGTGGTTGTCAGCTGCTGAATGAAGCGGCTGATATATTGCAATCGGCCTAGGAAGCCTTTGACTTCGGTTGGAGTTTTTGGCCATGGCATCTCTAGGATAGCTTTGATCTTTGCTGGCTCGATCTCGATGCCACCTTTCGGATCATTAAGAATCGGGACCTTGCCTTTGGTAACCCCAAATGTGCATTTGGTGGGGTTAAGCTTCATTTGGTGCTTTCTCAACCTTTCGAAGAATTTTCGAAGGTCTTTGATATGGGCACCGTTGGCGTCGCTGGAATGCACGATCATGTCATCAACATAGACCTCCATTTCTTTGTGGATCATGTCGTGGAAGAGGGTGGTGACAGCCCTCTGATAAGTAGCCCCAACATTTTTCAGCCCAAATGGCTTGACAGTATAGCAATAAGTACCCCAGGGAGTAGTAAATGAGGTCTTCTCCTGGTCTCCCGCTGCAATTTTAATTTGATTATAGCCCAGCATGCCGTCGATGAAGGATCTGACTTTGTGGGCAGCGACGACATCTACCACAATATCAATATTGGGTAGAGGGAAGTCATCTTTGGGCGACGCCTTGTTGAGTTCGCGGAAATCTACACAGATCCGGACCTTCCCGTTGGGCTTGGGAACGGTCACTATATTGGACAGCCATATCGGGTATTCAACTACCCGAATGAAATTGACGCGCAACTGCTTCATAATTTCTTCCTTAACTTGTAGCGACCATTCCGGCTTGATGCGGCGGAGCTTTTGGTTGACTGGCAGAGCATTCGGATATATGGGGATCCGATGTTCGACTATGGCTGGGTCTAGCCCCGACATATTTTCATAGGACCAGAAAAATATGTCCACGAACTGTTTGAGGAGATCAATGAGTGCTATTCTTGCAGAGCCTTGGAAGTAGTTGCCAATTTTGACTTATTTTATTTCATTGTCCAGCCCCAGATTGATAGTGGACATGTCTTCAGTTGATGCTGATGAATGGTTCTGCTCCTGGTGCTCGACTGACTTTACAAGCTCAAGCAAATAATTTTTATCTTTTGAGTCCATTTCATTAAATGACTCATTATCATAATTATTATTATTTAATGTGTCTTTTAATGTAGGTGCAACTAAGGAATAAGTAAAGACATTCAAATTATTATTAAAAGCAAACTGTACAGGGTTTATTACATTATTGAGGACCTGGGGTTTGAGGTCCTCAACTTTAGATAACAGATCGGTAGATGACCAATCCGTAAAGCTAGGGGAAGGAATAGGGATAGTATATCCAAAGCGGTCCACCAGATCTGCGGGCGTCAGGAGCGGGTCGGTCGTGGTATACCAGTTCTGCAGAGGCTTATCAGTAATAAACTCAAACTCATCAGGGAGCTCTTTATAATAAGTGCCTCCATCTATCATACCCAGGAAGCTGTCTCCTCTCTAGACCTCCTTGGCTTGATCCGTTTCAAAGATTTTTGTGCCTGCCACCGTAATTACCTCGTTGTCAATGAGATCCTGAATTGCATCTCTGAGTGTATATCACTTGTCGGTAAGATGACCACTGCATCGATGATACTCACAATACTGGCATGATTCCAGGTAATAGGTAACGGTTTGGGTGGTCGGTAATTATCAATGGGTTTCAGTATTCCATGGGCCCACAGTGTTTGGAGTATTTCAGATCTTGGGGCAGGCAGGTCATCATAATGCCTTGGAATTGTTTCTTTTCGGCCTCTGGGTTTGGGCAAATGGCCAGATTGGGATTTGGTCAAGCAACTGAGTGGGGTTTTCTCTCTTGGATAATATTGTACTGGAATGGGTTTGCCTGGACCTAGGCCCAATAGGGATTCTTTTTCTGGTATACAAATGATTTCCTTTAGAGTCTCTGGGGTCGTTTGCTGAGAATAGGTATTTGAGGGATCAAGAGGGAGATAATTCTTTTGGTTGTAATAGCAGGCATTCAGGTGAGGGAGATCAGAGTTGATTTCTGGAGGATATGGATTAGAGTTATGGGCACCGGAAATCATATTATTTTGGGCAAGAAAGTCATTATTTGGCTGGTGGTTGGCAATGGGTGGCTTTCCGGAGGCTTGGAAAAGGATATTTTCTGAGGTATCCAGGCAATTTATTTCAGGAAAGTGGGAAGTATTAGGGACGTGTTTTGAGATCTTGGCTTTTTGGGAAAAAGCGGCAAGAGTTTCTGAAAAGCCTGCTAGAAGATCATTTACTACCTGATTCGTTATTCTTTATGCATGGGCGTCCAGTTCCTTCCTTAGCCAAGCCTCAAGCCCAGGAGGAGGTGCATACACATGAGTTTCTCTTTCTGGTTCCCAACTGTTCCAGTTGTCGCTAGCCCCTATCATAGCTTGTTTATTTTTTGCCGCCATACCGCTCGGATCGTACCTGCATGCGATTACGCCCTTGTCCGATCGACATCGATACCATTTGTTCTGATTTCTGCACTAATTTTCCGTATCAATCGGCTAGTACTATCTCTTCCTTTCCAAATTCGGGCCAGGTTTCTGAGGAAAATGGGTTTGGAGGTATCAGCCGACTGGCTGAAGGCTTTCTGGGCTTGGAGTACAGCGTGCCTCTATTAGTATATTTTATTATTATTTATTTTCCCTACAATTGACCGGATAAACACTTGTTTTATTTTGACCGTCTCAGGACTTTTCCTGGAACAGTTGATTCTTTCTCCAGAGTATAGGACCAACGTATTCCACCTGCCTTTCGACTCCCCAAGATCGGACTGATCCCAGGCGAAGGGCATATACTCTTTCCAGGATCCACCATTCGAAATGGTCTAGGTCGAGCATCAAGAAATAATAAATCAGCCCCTGTGTATTTATTATTTTTTTTCCTCGCACATCTTATTTTTTTATCATAATTATTTTTTTATAACTTGCGCATTTTTTTTGACTATATATATATATATATATATATATATATATATATATATATATATTTGACTTCTTTCTTTTTATCATTTATTATTATTTTTTTGACAGGGATTGACTCACGATTCAAAGATGCAAAAATCGGTCGGTCACTGAAGTGTCCTGAGAATCTATATACATTCTAACGTTGGCTTATGCAGGGGGTAGGCTGGCCATGGTGTAGGGTAACAGTTCGGAATATACCTATATACGTGCACGTGTGTGCGGTATCTAAAAAGCAGTAAAATCTTTACTATTTTCAGATATATAAACATGAAATAAAACATATATGGGCTGTCTTGCTGTTACGCGTGGATTTTCTCGGCTTTTTAGTTTGAGCGCAAGCAAGCAATCACATCACATTAAGAAATAGAAAGAAAAGCGGAGAATCTATCTATTCCTATTAATTACAAATATTGTCCTATGTCCCCAAAATAAAATGACAGAATGAATGCAAATATGTACAAATTGAGCAGAATAATAAAAAGGAATAATAAACAAAAAGAAATAATAATACAGAGCCGAAAAATAAAGCAATATTAAAAATAAAGCCTCGGCCATTTTATTGTGCTGCCCGGAATTTTTATTGTAAACATATATATATATATATATATATATATATATATATATATATATATATATATATATATATATATATTTTTTTTTTTTGAAAACTTTTTTTTTCGATTTTTTTCGATTTTTTTAAAAAAGAAATATTTTTAAATATACATGCAATGCTTATCGGAAGCGAAAGCTGCGCAAGATGGAGGATCATATCCACAAATATAGATACGGATGCATAGGAACGCAATATTCAAATGCATAAATTATTATAACAAGCATACTTTAGCCAGAAACAAAGAAAAACAATTTTTTTTTTAATTTTATGAGTCTAGCCCTCCATTTTATTTAAAATAAAACGATCTCCCTAGTAGAGTTGCCACTGTGGGTTCCCGGGACGTGCGCCCGCGCCCCGCGCGCCCTTGGATAGGGGTGCGCGTACGTGCGGATGGGGGACACCACTGCTCTCATTCCATCCTCCATTTTCTACGGGTAAACGAAATTAAAAGTACGAGAGGAGTGCTGTCTAAAATAGCACGTTGGAATGCGTCTCGGTTGCCTTTAGTGGATTTTTGATCCAATATGAGAACTTTTGGGTTTCCCGTATCAAGTTATCCCTTGTTTAGGGGATACCAGGATATGAGAATGCATCACCCTTTCATTCTCATTTTCCCTTTTTTAGGGGAAAACGGAAAAGTGCAAAAAAGGATGTTGCGACGCCCCCACGATGTATTTTATAAAAATAGCCTTATGGCCTATTTCGGATCACTATGGGAGATTTGGGTTTCCCGCATCAAGTTATCCCTTGTTTAGGGGATACCAGGATATGAGAATACATCACCCTTTCATTCCCATCCTTCCTTTTTTAGGGGAAAACGGGAAAGTGCAAGAAAAGAGTGTTGCGAGGCCCCACTGGATCCAAAATGTTTTAGAGTCGCCATCTTTATTTTAAGGCAAAAATAAAGCAAAATAAAAAAAAAAGAAAAAATGGAGATTGTAAAACGGGTTCGGAGGCTAAGTTACGAGTTTGGAAGGTGCTAGGCACTCAACTCGTCCTTTCGGTCTCAAAAGTGGTTTTTGGCTAAAGTATGCTTATTGTTATATTTATTTAGCAAATAAACAAAGCATTTAAAGACAGATAAATAAAAGCAAATACATCTGTGGCTACATTATTTACGGACTTGCAGCCATTTCTTTACAATAATTACAAATATATTTAAAAATATTTAGCCATTATAACGACTCTTTTACATAATATTTTCTAACTAAATCCGGGCAGCACAACGGCTTATAATTGCTACATTGGACCGGATTTTAAATAACAACTTTATAAATAAAACACCCTTAAAGGCTATTACCTTTTAGAGTGGAGTGTGCTCGCTCTGTCCTTCAGGGAGAGGGAATCTTTTTTTGTTGTTGTTGTGTTGTTGTTGTTGTGACTCGGGCAGAATGACCGCTTATTTCTGGTGGTTTTGGCTCGCTCACTCGGGCAGAATGACGGCTTATATGTGGTGGTTTTTGCCTTTTAAATCGGGCAGAGCAACTGCTCTTTCCACGATTTTTGGACCGGGGAAGTAGGGTGGAAACCTAGCTGGGGGGCTAAGGCTCACTCTAATCGGTGGGTTTTAGGTTTAGAGGAGTTTTGGCAGGGTTTTGAGGCTTTGGGTGGATCACTCACTATCTCACTTCGCTCTCTGATCTTTCAGCGTAACGAGAACGCGGAAAGCTTTGCGGAAGAAAAGGTGTGTTGAAGGCCGACCCTGAAGCCTCTATTTATAGCCTGGGATGAGGACTCATCGGGGAATAAAATTCCTTCCTGCTTCAGCTCATTGTACAGGCTGCGGGAAATGTGGGACATTACGACAAACTGTAGCAGTTCTGTAGCGTTTGTGAGTGTACTGTAGACCATTCTGGGCGCCACCCACATGAAGTCTGGGCGCCACCCCCATTTGAAGCATGGGTGGCGCCAGTTTAGCTTTGGTTCTTTCATTTTTGACATTTTGACCCCTGCACTTCACTGTTTTGCGCATCCTGCTTTGTCCTTTTACATTTTCAACCCTGTAACTTGACATTTGTTAGTGTTTTAACAGGTCTTGATATTTTATGTCATGTTAAATACCAGGGGTACGAAATTGGGGTGTCTACAGAGTGGATGAACAATAACGATAAATAATGATATCAAATCAAATTCCATAACACTTGAGTCGGCCAAATGTCCAAACCTGCAAAAGAAATGACTCAAACATCAAAGTGTCACTACAGATGCCACTTTGACTAATAGCCGCAAATATAAATACAAACAACCGATGATGGAACAATCAACTTGTGACGCTATCATATCGTAACATAGTAACAACTCAAAGTGTATATGACGGAGTAGCAAAACAAATACGAATGATTGATTTCAAATGACGTGAACGAAGAAACGATAACAAGCTCAAATTCAACTTGGTAAGAACGATATCAATTATCAAAGGTTTCGAATAACAAGAATCGAATGGTAACTAGGTTGACAAGAACCCTTACCTTAGCACGAGACAATCCAAATACCCAACCAGCTAATTTACTTCAGTCTAAGCATATAACACAATGAAATGATTTAAGAACCAACTTAAGTACCATGCTTTCAACGATAAACGTCAAGTATAATCACCTAAGTTACAATATGCAATAATTAATCACAATTCAAAATAGACACGAAATCTGATTCTAAAAATAATTCCATTAGAGAGTATTCTAAAAAATAGTCAAATTAGGCTTTTGAATCACTTAATTCCAATTTAAAATGATTAAGATATGACCATTTAAAGTTAGTAACATTTTATTAAAACTCAGAAGGGTCATTCCGAAAATTTATAAAATATGAGGACCAATCTGCAATTCCAACAAAATCTTGCAATTTTCTACCTTTAGACAACCCAGTTGATCTGTAATCATTTTTGCTTTTCAATTGTCATCCAATTATGTCACACATATACATAATTTCCCATGTAATTAGACACATTAGTAAATTCATATGATATCAATACTAACTCACGTGCAAATAGATACCCAACACTCAAGAAAACATACTGATTATTAACACGAAATAATTTAAAAGTCAAATCAATACCAAAGATATATCGATAACAATAGACACGTTTCAATAACAAGAACATGAATCAAACAGGAATATTTTAGGGACAATTACGTAAATAAACTGACATAAAATTAATACTACATAGTTTTCCTTACCTCAAAAGAAGATACTATCTATCGATAAAAACACGCTAAAAGCCTTCTATAACAATCCTCAAGACAAACCTGTAACATCTACGGTGTTAAATGTAACCATCTTAGCTTAAACCTATAGAACACACAACACATATACGCATACGGTTTCTCTCGTCTATCTCGAACGGTGATGAAGAAGGAAACGAAAATATTGCTGCTTTGTTATAAATGTGTAACCTGGGTAGAGATAAATGTCAAGATGGATAATTCAGAAGTTATAAAAGTATACTGCCACGAAGGAACTCATTCATCCAAACATTTGTTTTATACGACTGCATGTTATCAACTTTAAGTATAAGGGAAGTGATAATTTGAGATTTGATATATGTAATTGAAGGTAGTATGATATATTATGAATGCGTGTCTAAACGACAGATTTAAGAGAGTATATATAGGTTACAAAGTAGAGATCCAAAAGGTTAAGGAAAACAAGAAGCATAATCCTGCTAGGAGAAGGATAAGAGAACTAACTAATTTACTTCGCTAATTTTATATATGTCTGAACCTTATATTGGTTGGGTTATTGGCAGAGGTTTCTAAGCTTTTCAATTCTTCTGGTACCACTTTATTACCTTCGACCTGTTCTATTCTTCCTGCTGCTGCTCGATTCTTGATTGAAGATCAACGTATACACATTAGTATTTCCGTTGATAAGCCTTGCTGGTCTAGATCTCCTTCGGGAAAATTTTCTCTTGCCTCCGCTATGGTCCTCGTCACTCCTGCAACCTCTTTTCTTCTATCGGCTAAGTATATGTGTCATAAACTTCTGCCTAAGCACATTGGCATTTTTCTTTGGTGTCTTTTTCATAGAAGGCTCCCCATTGATGAGAGAACTATTTTAAAGGGTTTTCAGATTACTTCTCGTTGTCGGTGTTGTCCTCAACCTAATGTTGAAACTTTCAATCATCTCTTTATTGGAAGTGCGATTGCGTCCACGATCTGGACCTCCTTTCATAACTCTCATGCTCTTCCAATTAATGGGGAATCTGTTCAGCAGCGATGCATGTCGGGTTGGTGTTCTTCCAAGTCCATTACTAATTCTTTCTTGCCTTCCCTCATTCTTTGGGATATTTGGAAGTTTAGAAATACTGCTACCTATGATGACTCTTATAAGTCTACCTCTTCCATTATTTTTTACATTAACCATGATCTCTCTACTATTATGCACAATGGCAACTATTTCGGTCTCAATTTATCTAATGGTATTACGAATTCCTATGCTTCGAAAAAGAGAGTTTCTATTTGAGCCATCTCTTGGGTTAAGCCTCTTGCTGGTAAAGTTAAGCTTAATACTGATTTCACCTGTCGGGGTAATCCTGGGCTTAATGGGGGTGGTGGTATCATCCGTAATTCTGATGATGGGATTATTCATGTGTTTTCCTCATATTTTGGCTATGCAACTAATACTGAAGTGGAATTGCGTGCTCTCTTCCAGGCACTGGCGGATCCATATAGGAACTAGGGGTGTTCATGGACACCGCCCAACAAAAAAAAATTGGGAGTAGGTTTGTGATATTTGACAATTGGATCCCTCCAAAAAAAATTATTGGACCCCTCCCAAATTCTCTATAAAAAATATTATCAAGACGGATTTACGAAATCGAATGTCCGATCAATTTTTAAATGATTCTCTTGTATGTTATATCGAAAAAGATATGTTAATGAATGTTGGTGATGATAATATAATTACGCGTTTTCAACGTATGAAAACGTGTAAAGGACAAATTGTAATTTCTAAATTTTTTTATGTAATACTCACTCCGTCCTAAAATATATGACGTTTTGGGAGAATTTTTTTGTTCCAAAACAGATAACACTTTGTAATTTTCAAAGAACTTTTTTCCTTTTTTTCTCAAATTCTACCCATATTTATTGACTTCGTAACATGTGTTTGGTTCTTTGGGCAAATATTAAGACACCTCATTAATGTTTGGATAGGGGCAGTTTAGTCTTTACAATATGTTTCCTTGGTTTGTGTGAAAAGCCCTAAAACGTTATATATTTTTGGACGGAAAGAGTAGTTAAAATTTTGGACACCGGTCATTATTATTTCTGGATTCGCCACTGCTTCCAGGGTGTTTGTTGGTTGCATTATTCGTCATTTTGATGTTGGGATTGATTGCTCAATAATGGCTATTGTCCTACTTGGTCTCTTGCTTATTATGTTAACGCTATCAATTCTATGAAGCATGATCTTCATTTCTCTATTCGTCATTGCTTTCATAAGGCTAATTTGGTTGCTGATGGGCTTGCCAATTTAGCCATTGACTCTTGTACGAATTCGTCTTTTTACATGCTTGCGGAGTTACCTCGATCTATTAAGGGGAATGTTATTCTTGATGGCCAAGGAATCGCTCGTATCAGAATATCTTGGTCTTTTTGTTTTCTTTGTTTGTCTTTTTAAGTATTTCCTTTTTGAGGTCAGACTCCTCCGTCTTCCCATTTATAAGGGCCAGGCTGGTTGTCCCCCTCAAGTTTGTATCTTTTTTTTATTTTAATAAAATCTAGCAGGGTGCCGTCCCTATTTCCTTAAAAAAAGTAAAATCAACAACAAACTATTGCATTTTCAACAAGAAGCCTTCGTGTTATAGATCAAAACCATGGCGAGTCCTACTTTTAACATCAAATAACAATTCAAGGTTTTGTTCAATTACACACACGGGTCATAAAACCATTTTTGTACTTAAATAATTAAAACACGAACTTTGACTTTTCATGATAAAGTAAAACATACTAATATTATAAATCTAATATTTTGGTTAACAAAATATTACTTAGTTAAATTAATATGCCAAAAGTGATAGCAAATTTGTTTATTACTTACTAGCCCAATGACAAAATTATCAATATTATATTTTCAAAATAAAATCAATAACATGATATAAACGAATCATTATTAATTACTCAATTACAATATCAACCCGTATGTAATACAAGCTAATAATTATCAATTGGAATCAAAATTATACACAATTAACATGAGTCAAATAATTGTTTTATAACTTCTTAATAATTTAGCAGGATACTATACTAACATAAGCAACCCGAAAACCACATTTCAATTTAATGTTCGAAACTATTGTACACATAATACAATTAAATAATGCACATCTAAAAGAACCGAATAGCCGGGGTGTTACAGAAAGTCCAGGTTAGTCTGGAGAAGTCATCCACAATGGTGAGAAATGAGTTGCATCCATCATAAGTAGTTTGTCTATAGGTTCCCAAATGTCACAACGTAGGAAATGAAACATGGTGGTGCTGTGAGAGGTGCTTAAAGGGAAAGGTTATCTTGTTTGTCTGGACATGTGGCAGATATCACATCAGAGTTTATTTTTGAGGTTGATATTGAAGTCTATAGTTTTAATATGTTGTAGAAAAGATAAAGGGACATGGCCAAGCCTTGTGTGCCATAGATATAACTTGTCAACAAATTTTGTAAGCACATACTCATTGGTGACAGTATTGTAAGCAGTAGAAGGAGTTGTGGATATATCTGTATGAAATTTGTAGAGGCCACCAACGAGTTTACCAATTTCTCTGACCTTGCATTTGTGAGGATTCTCAATTAAGCAAGAAGTTGAAGAGAATACCAGAGAGCAGCCTGTGTCAGTAGTGATTTTGCTGCCAGGGATAAGGTTGAATTGGAAATCTGGAACACTGTAGACATTATAGAGGAGAATATCTGTAGATAAGATAATTTTTCCTTTGTGTGTGATCATGGAGGTCTTGCCATCGGGTAGATAAATGACAGAGTTAACAGTAACAGGATTGATAAGTAGATCAAATGAGATAGTAATGTGATCACTAGCTCCTGTGTCTATAATTCATTCTTTGCAGGTAGGTTTTTGACTGGCTAAGGCTATAGGATAAATAGTATAGTTCATGCCTGCAAGATGAACTTTAGGATTATCAACGATGGCTGCAGAACTGGTGTCTTGATTGCTATGGAGGAGATTTATGAGTTGTTGGCATTGTTCAAGATTGAAGAAACTGGAGTCACTGTTGTTGCCAGTGCTAGGCTTCTGAATTCCTTGAGAGGTGGCAGTAGCAGAGATACCAGTTTTAGGTTTGACTTTGTTTTTGGGCATTCTAGAAAGATCAGGTTTGTCACCATACAATGGTTGCCAGTCTGGAAAACCATGAAGATAGAAACACTTGTCTTTCGGATGAGAGTCTCCATGGCAGAAATCACAAAAGAATTTACCTTTTGTTGGGCTACTTCTAACATTCTTCCCTTTAGTATACTTGTTGTAGTTATTCCCAGTTGAACCATTGATTTTACTGATCAAGGCAATAGGTGTACTCTTAGTGTTGACATATTGTCTTTGCCCTTCCTTTTGAGCTAGCATAGAGACATCTTTGGTGATGGTTGGAAGGGGTGACATCCTTAAAATCTGCCCTCATATTTATGAGTCAGATAGCCCCATAAGAAACTGAGTGAGCTTTGAGAGATGCTCATAATCCTCTTGTAGTTCAGTTTCCTCACATGTGCAATTGCAGGAGCATTTAGGTAGGTGCAGGAGGTTGGATAGTTCATCCCAAAGTCCTCTAAATTTAGCGAGGTAGGCACTTATGCATAGTCCTCCTTTAGTACATAGCATAATATTCTTTCTAATTTGGAAGATTTTTGGGGAATCACTTTGAGTAAACCTGGTTGTGATGTCTTCCCATATATCATAAGCAGTAGTGAAGTAGACAACACTTTGTCTGATTTGGGAATTAACAGAATTCAGAAGTCATGATACAACCATGTTGTTGCATCTTTCCCAAGCTTGAGTGTATTTGGATTGGGATGGGGGCTTAGTAGTGGATACATTGACCATTCCTAATTTATTTTTAGCAGATAGTGCTATGGTGACAGAAAGTTTCCATTGTGTGAAATTTGTGTCACCAAGAGTTTTAGTTTCGAGGTTTATGTCTGGATGGTTATTAGGGTGTAAGTAAAGAGGGTGGCCAGAATGCAGTTGAAGATTTAATTCTTGCAGATCATAGATGTTAATCATGGAGGTTTAAGGATCCTTGTTTTTTTGGGTTTTAGTTGTGTCTTGCTTTGATTCATACATAGTGTGAGTGCCCCATTTCACACCGGTCCGCGCCACTGAAAGGCCGGGTGGTTTCAAAACTTCGAAGCGCATAGAATACGTTCGGCCTCAATTTGTGAACTCAAAAATGTGTTAGAGAGTCACCACCTCTATTTTATGGTTAAACAGAGAAAAACCAAACATACCAGATTATATGGGTTCGGGGCTAAGTTACGAGTTAGAAAGAGGTTAGGCACCCAAGTCGCCATTTCGATCTCACAGTGGGTTTATCAATATGTTTGTTTTATTTTATACACTTTGGCTCAGAACAATACATTTATATACGACAGAAAGAAATAAAAAGAAATAACTTTGCATTCATTAAAGAAAATAAAACAAAATTACAATTGAAATAATATAATTTAGAGAATAATTATAACATTTTTATAAGCTATTTTAAGAATAAAATAGTTATGCTAGTACAAAATTTATTTATTTTTATACGTATAAGTGATCATGTTTTATTTTAATTAATTCCTTGCAAGTGCACAAGACTATTGTAAAACATCTTGGGAAGCAAGGGTCGAACCACATAGACAAGAAGAATACTAATGACAAGTAAATCGGTAGCAATTTAAACTAAGGGGGTTTTTATTTATTCTATTTAATCTAATTTTATTCTATTAAAACAGAAAATTTATTTAACTAAGCAGCAATCACAATTTATAAAGATCTTATGAAGGAGAGAAATCTAGGATGGGGTTTCACTTGCATCTACTCTATTGCTTTTTAAGTATAGTATCAATCAATAACTTGGGTTCGTTCACGAAAGATATATATAGATCGTCAAATTATAATTCAGTCTCCATCCTAAATAATTCATCCAATCTATATCCTAAGAACAAGAACATATGGATCCTATCTGTCACTTAGATCATATATATGAACCTGACCCTAACTTATCACTCTCGTGTATCGATAAGGTCAATTTATCACGATGGTGAGTCAGTGTACGACATATGCATTTGGCCATGCAGCTATCTGCACCTCTAGGCCTTTATTACTTGCGATTCCACTCATTTGGTCAAAGCTAGATAATAAAGGGGTTAATAAACATCATGATCATCAAGAATTGAATGAATAAAAATATATTAAGCAATAGATTCGATACAAGTTACCTCCCAATTCCTAGATTAATGGGCGGTTAGTTCATCCTTGACGATGAACCAATCAGCGGGATGAAGGAATACATGAATCGATCTTCAAAACTATAATTACAATGACTAAATTATGTATTACAAACTAGAATCGGTGTTAGAACTGTTTCCTAAGAATTTCTGGATGTTCTTTGGCTTTGGCTACCGTCTTCTATATATACCAAGGTGTTTTAGGGGAATAGGAGGTTCAATCCAGGTGAAACACCCGTAAAGGCGGTTTCTGGGGACCTTGTGGCCGCATGGTGTTTATACCTTGCATCCGCAAGGGTCTTGAAAGGGCCAGACTGTTTACTGTCTACCTTGCGAGGGCAAGGCCTTGGAGGCTTGCGGCTGCAAGGTGTCCAGATGCCTTATGTTGCATCTTTTCAATGGTTGCACTTTGCACCCTTCCTTGAAATCTTCAATAAAAGCCCTATAAATTCCATAAGTTCACCTAAAACCCTGAAACTCTCAATATAGCTCAAAAACACATATTAGTAGCCAAAAGCCTTGTGGAATTGCTATTTCTAAGTCATAAAAGTACTCGATAAAGACGTATAAAATACGTCTATCAAATACCCCAAAACTTAGACTTTGCTCGTCCACGAGTAAACAATACTTATAAATACAAAAGATAAAGAAATAAACAAAATCTCTTTGGAGGGTGACACTATTTACACTCCTCTAGAAACCCACAAACTCAAGGAGACTCTAACGAGCGACTCGACTATGCAGATAAATACAAAAACTAATAAATACAAAAACAATAAATACACAATAAGGCAAAAATCTTTTTGGCTTCAATCTCAAGTTGCTAAGGCATGGCATATCAAAGTTGTCTCAGAAAGATGCTCACCACATATGTGCAGACTAATTCACATAACAATGCTTAACTTATACATCCATCCCATGCAATTCCTATGTATGACATTCAATGCATTCATACCCCAGTTACTTGCAATAACTAAGATTATGCTAACACAGTGAGCTTGCGAATAATATGAATATGTGAAGTGAGGATCAATTTACATGTATTACAATCAAATCAACAAACACAAGCATTGATAAGAAGATCAATAGGTCTTTAATAGCTTGTAATGTAAGGCCTTAGTGTTGGGGGATATGATGGAAAGGGAATAGAATACAAAGTGAGAGAGCAAGATTACCCTTTATCCCAAATACTTCCAAACAAAAGGAAGTTTTTCCCAATTAGGCTAGGATTTGCAAAGACCACAAGTGGGGACTTTTCCCCCAAACTTGTTTTGTACAATATATCAAGCTAAAAATAACTAGTGTTCTATTTTCAGAAGAACTTTTCTAACATATTTTTCTAATGAAAGCTATGCTTCCATTTGAATCTTCTTGCACTCTTCTTCTTCCGTTTCATTCTTCGTCGACTTATTTCTTTTCTTTTTTTTTTTCTTTTGAATTATCGACAGGGAAGAAGAAGTCTTCGGAAAACTTTTCTAACTGAAAATTGGTCTCATAAAATTAATTCCCCACCCACATCCTACTCTTTCAAAGGGTAGGCTAAAGTGTATAGGCTAAATAGGGTTAAGTTAATGTGGGTTAAAGAAACAAAGTCGAATGGGGGTTCAATGTGTGCTTAGCACACTCCATTCTTTTTAATAAAGCTCAAAAGGGGACACTAGGGATATTTTTAGTAAGGTCGGGAAATATTTAGGCTCAAACGATCCAAAGATGGCCTATATCATATCTCAATGCCAAAATACTCATGTAGTTTTTTAGAAAGTAAAACACATAAATATCATATCCACTATGAAAGCTGTGGAATTGAAGATTTAGCATCACTGGATTTCACATAAGCATTCGCTAGAAAAGATGTAGGGGCAATCAAGACTAACATGCAGACACAGTTCAAAAGTGTGCTTGAGATATATTAATAAGAAAAATCCAAGGGATCTAACTTATCATGCAATTGACCTAGAGTTACAATTAAATGCAACAATCATGTTAGGATGGCTATTCATCATATTCTTGTGCATATCTTGCTGCTAAAATGAAATGTGTGCTATAAACTTAGTAAAAATGTTCAAATCAATCCATAATCATGACTGGTATAAGTGCACAAAGATTTGGAGAAAATCAAGAATTTTGCAGAATCAAGTAAATTCCAGAATGATCTATGGAAAAGTTATGTGGTTCATTACATTAACTCCTCATCGACTGAAATGACCATACCAGGACTCGAGAATGAAAATTTTGAATAAAACATTTTTCATTTTTTTATATAAATAAAATGGAGATGAGCGATGATGATGACTCTTTTGATGGGTCCCCGAAGGAACCAAATATTAATATATTCTGGTCAAGGCAACATCTCCTAAAATAAGAAAATATAAAAAGCAAGAAAATAGAGTGAGGAGAAGAGACGATAGAGGGACATAAAGTTTCCCTCACCCTACAAAACGTGGCCCAACTCCACTCTTCCTTAGGCTGGGACCTGCAAAGGCCCTGGGCTTAGAATTCCCCCCCCCAAACTTAAATTTTATTTTGTCCTCAAAATTGAGGAATGTCCTATGAGAGGGTTGATGGAGGAGAAATATCAAAAATAAATAAGTGGCCCGCCTAACGAAAGAGGAAGAAACTTGAGCTTCGACTCATGGTGAGTTGGGAGGAAATAACGAAGGAGGACGAAACTCAGGGATCGTGCCAGGTGGCATCCTATAATATGTGGAGACATTTTGCCCCACCTGGTTAACCCAGCCAAAGAAATTAGTCTGGTTGGTGCGCATTTGCGCGAACAACCGCCGATCATCTCGTGCTCTAACAGGATCTCCTCTGCCTATTGAAGACCGCCTCCAAAGGATCCTCATCCTCTTGAGGCTCCTCACGTGGGCCTCTCTCTCGTGGCTGGCGAGGGTACGCAAAAAGAAGCGCCCTAGTAATGTCGGGGACTGCCCGAACTCTTTCCGAATCTGGAGTCCAAACGACTCCCCAAATTTCACCCAGCCCCAGAATCAAACTCGGGAAAACAAATCCCGAGTTAGTCGTACCTCTAATAAGGGTCTGAATCTGGGCATTGATCAGACGCCCAACATCAACAGACCCACCGAACAACATGGTGTAGATCAAAATGGCGATATGGTGCGGGGGCCAAACGGTGGACCTTGATGGAAGGTCCAAATCGCGTCAGGTGTTACGGTAGCCACATTTAACACTGGGAGAGGGACAACATTAGCGATGTGGATACTGTACTGGTCAGTACGACAATGAGTGCCGAAATAATGGTTAATACCATGGGGTGAAAAGTCGACATTCCTACCCCTAACAGAACTGATATCATGCACCTCGCTAGAAATGGAAATACGCTCGCTGGCGTAGAATTCACGGACTAAGGCCACGATGGCCACGCCCGGGGTCGCACAAAGATTGCCCCACCTACGACGGGCGAAGTGGGCAGGGAGAGCAAAGTCCTTAGCCTTAATCCCCTCTCAGGGATTATGCTTTTGGAGAGCTTCCTAGTGTAGCTCTCCGATGCCTCGAAAGATACAAACCTATAGGGGTCATAATTTTGCTCCTCCTCTTGGGAGTGGGACGAGGACGGTCCGGTGTTTCTATGCTTGGGGGCCATTTTAGAAGCACAAAGTATAAAATCTACTCTGTAAAAAAATTAAAATTAACCAACCAAACTAAAACAAATAAAGCATGCACGTAGACAATAACAAATTAATTCTAACACCCTAGCATGCAAAATTTTGACGAATCAAAAATTTAATGGAGAAGGATAGAAGATACGTGGATTGCGATGCTTTAATGTGATGGTGGGTTGGCCGGAATTCCAAAGCTTCGATGTCGACAAGAATGGTGGCTTCACTTCTTCAAGGCTTGAGTGGAGTGAGATGGAGGATGAAGATGATGAGGGCGCTTGAAGAGGGGGGCTCTGAGCTTGAACTTGGCCGGAATTGGTGGAGCTTCGCCTGAATTCTTGAGGGAGAGGGAGAGATTGCCGGATGCTTGGAAGAAGAAGAGTCTGTTTGAAATGCGGATCTCGCTATGCCGCCTGCCTCGTTCACGCTTATAAAGAAGGCTCTTGATCCGCAGGTACCCGATCAAATAAAGGGCACGGATGTCGATGCGGTCACGGGGCTTGCGAGGGCATGGTCTTTTGGGCTTGCCGCCGCAAGGTTCACACATTTATTGCCATTAATACGGTGTTGCATCCGCAAGGTGTTTTAGACCTTGCGTTCGCAAGGTTCACATATTTTATGCCTTGGGAGTTGTTTCACAGATTTTGAGTAGTTTTCGTTTTAGTCCTTCCGTTAAGTTTCGTTAAGTCCGTTTCTTTCCTGCACTCTGAAAATTTTACAAAATTTCTACTCTAAAATATTAGAAACATATAAATACAACACTAAGATGCTTTTCTCCCCCAAACTTAAATTATGCCAATACTGGAAAACATTTAATTAAAATGTCCATAATTAAATAAGACGGAGAATAGCATATTTAAATTACAGTACAAAAGCAAATAAAATTTCATCAAAGTGGGTTGCCTCCCACCTAGCGCACTTGTTTAATGTCTTTAGCTCGACCCAACTGCAAACCTATTCTCTTGGGGGTTCGGTGTCAGAGAGACGAATGAGTTCAATTGTTCTCTCAACTGACATGGGTTCAAAGTATGGTTTGAGTTGGTGACCATTAACTTTAAATACTTCATCAGTCTTTGGATTCTTAATATCGACGGCTCCATGTGGGTAAATTCGTACTATAATGAAAG
>CM028377.1:141911877-141968734 GCA_013146195.2 Codonopsis lanceolata
TTCTTCCTCTACCCGCAAATCACCTAAAAGCCCCTCAAAGCCGAAGGTGTATTCTTTTAAATTCATTTCTAAGACAACAAGGCCATTACCCTTAGAGTCTGTATAGCTTTATTTTCTGCATGTATTTTGAATATGCATTTTATTTTATCATGTCATTTAAAATTATATTGCATTTCATAATTCATGTTTGCATTGCATCTTAAAAAAAAGGAAAAGAAAAGCTAATATGTGCGTGAAAGAAGCTAATAGCCAAAGATGCTCGCTCTGCCAAAGCCACCTCCCCGACTCGGGGGCCCACTGCGTCGCCGTCCACGTATTCGCCCCCGCCTGGCGCGACTCGATCCGCTGCCTCGCATCATCGCATCATCATTACGACGCCCGGGTTCTGCCGCGATAGCATCATTGTTCGACAAGAAAAATCATCCATTAGCCGCCGATAAAGTTTGTTGATGCTAACAAAGCCCCGCAATGCCTCAGACGTAGACACTTTGACCCGAGAAGGCAAAAAAAAAAAAAAGAGCATCACCAAATAAAAAAAAAAAGAGCAACTCAATAAAAAAAAAGAGAAAGGAGAAAAAAAAGATGATGAATATACCGCGGGCATGATCGTGGACGCGATACTCCTCGTGATCTCGAAGACATCGGAAGGACCTCCTTTATGAGCCTATCATCTCGCCGCCGATATTGGAAAGTCGAAAAGGCATCATCGGGCATGGAAAACTCCAATCGCAAGCATCCGTAGTGGAATGAGAAGACCCACCTGGGCACCAAGAACAGATGCACGCCTTCCAATCGCAGAGAGGAGGAGGAGGATGGAGCATCGCTCCCTCGAAAATCCTCATATGCTATGACCGAAAAGTCACTGTGCATCACATATTTGGATAAATAACGATACCCAAGTGCTAGGCGTAAGATACGAGGCGATTACGCTCGGAGGAGTGTGTGAGGTGCCACCGAGGAATCGAAACTAGAACATGTCAGCGGTCAATTGACCTTCCACCCATGTACAAAGAATCACATATGATCGATACCATCAAAATCCCAAGAACGACTCAATACCATAGTCACCTCAGACGCCCTATCGATTCCTCGCCAAGGGACCATAAGTGCACTCGAACCCGAGGTCGAGCTCGCACTGCCATTACGCAGCCCCAATGACTCAATGAAATGGCCCTTGACATCCTTCTTTTTCCGATTGGCATTCACAATTTGGCCGCTGTAAGCGGGTCCAGAACGCCGCCAGGTAATGGGCCCTGACAAAGTCAAAGACGAATAAGCCCACACCGAAAAAAAAAAAAAGAAAGGGAAGCAAAAGTCAAGAACAAAAAAAAAAAGGAGAAAAAGAAAGAAAAAAAAAAATGCCAAAAAAGGGGGAAGAGAAATATACCTCCCAAGCAGAGCAAAACCGGCCATAACATTTGAGTCATTCGACCAACCTATCCATCGAGGCATAGAGCTCACTAGACTGCCGCCTCGCCTCAATCATAGTCAATCACATGATCCAGATCTCGAAGGCACCAAAGAAAGAAACCCTCAAGGAAGTGGAGGCATTGGCAAAAAGGGATGTTCCCAAGAAGAAAAATAAAATGTCCCTGCAATCTCGTTGGCCACAAGAACGCTATCCCCTCCCGCAACACGCCACAAAGAACGATCAACTTGCCCGGCATTCTCTAGAAGCCACTCTTTTCACACCGAGAATGGTGACCTCATCCCCTGTTTTATACGAGGGCTCAAACCTCTGTAAGATCCTCCACCACGCCATGGTGCTCGCGAGGGTGTAATCGTGCCAAGCGGTCCGCCTAATGCCGGTGGATATGCCTGTAATGGCAAAGAAAGTCACGTGGGGGTCATGGTGATCTCTCCCGCCTAAGATGAAAAGTGTGGGTGGTGTCCCACCAAAAATCCCGCAACACATCAAAAATGGCTCTATAACTGCGAAAGGGGGTAAAAGCCCGCATAAATACCCCAAAGCCCGTCTCCTCCACTAAAACCCCCGGGTGCGTAGCATTAAATGGAAGATATCTGACACCTTAGCACAAGTAGCTCGGACCTTGTCCAAAGGCATGCGCTCCTGAAAAAAAAGAAAAGAGAAGGAAAATAAAGGTAAGTTTCTCACAAGCCTCTTCTTCTTGCATATTTAACACATTAGTTTTTTTTTTAAAGAAAAAAAAAGAAAAAAAAAAAACATTTGTACATAAAAATTGTTTTTACACATAAATATACGTGTTGGCATTTTAGGTGTCATAAAAAAAGAGAGAATATATACTTTGCATTTAAATATACATGTCATACTTTATTTTATTTTCACATTCATGTTAATATATATATATATATATATATATATATATATATATATATATATATATATATATATATATATAGATTAACCATGCATTCACATCAAAAAAGCATTTCATGTATTTTCAAAGATCACATTTGCATCAAATAAAGTAGTACATGCATCCATTATTTGCATTTATTATTTAATAAGCTGTATTAGGAAAGCGCTAAAAAGAAAATAAAAATGCCACCCATCATGAAAAAAGAATATCTCCTTGGCATTTCTTATATCCCTACAGCATTAGCATGCATAAAAAATAAGTTCTGGTGCATAAAATATATCTGTTTTGTTTTGCATATATCCGAAAATGTGTCCGGAAAATTTTGCATTTCATTCCGAAAATTCCGTATTGTGAACATATGTCATGTAAAAATACATTCAGGTCTAAAACATGCATCATATAGCCTTATTTGCATTAACATTATAAATCATGCCCACCCATACCATCGAGACACCAAGAGTAGGGTCAAATAGTGACTACTAGTTCAATTGTGCATCGCAAAATAAATTGCCCAAATTTCATGCATTATTACCAAAATTGCATCATTTTAGCCCATAAATCACATGCATAAACATCACAAGCAGCATATATATACTCCAAAATTCCAAAACAGCACATAAATTGAGCAGATCTGAAAAATTAACCAAATGGGTGGAAGAAAGATTATACTCACATCGGGATCGGGGGGATTTGAGACATGCTTGTACCAATCTCGCACCAAGTTACTCCCAACAGTTTTGAATAATAATAATTGACGTGGTTCCGAACCAAGGAGGAAGTTCCTTTCCTTTCTTCGCCTCGATTCTCGATCCATCTGCCTTTCCTTTCGGGATCTAGAGGAAGAAGCCATCTCTGAGTAAAAAACAAAATTTTTGGCTGAAGAAAATTTGAGAAAAGGAGAGAAAATGAAAAAAATGAAAGAAGAACTCGCTCCGTCGGCAATGGCAGAAGCAAGGAGCAGAAGAGAGAAAGAGAAATGAAGACTCATGTCTTCACCCCGTAAGAAGAAATGGAGAATTTGAAAGTTTTTCACTTTTCCCCCTCCAAGCAACTCAGAATCAACACTTAAGTCCTCAAAATTTCATTCGAGTTGCAAAAGTGGCCCCTTAAGACTTATGAAAGTTAACAAAAGCAATTTTGTTAACCACATTCGACGGCCTTTCACCCAAAAAAGCAAGGAAAGCTCATGTCTCCAAAGAAGTCACCGCCGACAAGCGTAAAAGTCGAAAATTCGATGGCAAAGGTAAGCCCCCTTTCTCTTTGAAAAAAAAAAGAAGAAAAAAAATCAATCAAAAAAAAGGAAAAAAAGAAAAAGAAAGAAGAGTCAGAGGAAAAATAAAGTCATGAAGAAAATCAAAAAAAAAACAAAAACAAAAACAAAAACAAAAACAAAAACAAAAACAAAAACAAAGAGAAGGAAGAAAGAAAAGGAAAATCTTTGTCGTGCCAAACGAGTTTCGATCTTGATGCAAGCCGAAATTTGAAGAAAAATTCCTTTGTCGTGTTCGACGACGCTTATCTGGCCGAGCGCTTTCGAAAATTTGAAAGTTTTCTTATTGTGTTTGGAAACCGGATATATGGCCGCCCGACATGATTTTGAAAATGTCTCTTAACGTATTTCAACGACATGTATTTTTTGGGTGAAATATGGTTTTCGAAATACACAAAAATCTTCATACCGCATTTGACAACGGTTTTCGGACCGGAAGAATACGACTTTTCGAAAAACATTAAAATCTTTCTTTCGTTTGTGTTCTCGGATGAGTTTTGAGCCCAAATCACCGAACATCAAAAAGCATAAAAAGGTAAGAAAGGTAAGGTTTTCTTATTATACTTTCGTAAATAAAAGAAAAATCTTTTTCAAAAGGTTTTTGTTTCAAAAAAAAAAGGAATATTCAAAAAACAAAAACAAAAAAAGAAAGGAAGAAGAAAAGAAAAATCTTAGTTGTATCCAACCGATTTCGATCAGCTTGGATGCGTTTTGGAAAATTTGAAGAAAATTCCTTTGTCGTATTCGACTACGCTTATCTGGCCGAGTACGCTTTTCGAAAATTTGAAAGTTTTCTTATTGTGTTTGGAAACCGGATATATGGCCAGCCGGACATGATTTTGAAAATGCCTCTTAACATATTTCAACGACATGTGTATTTTCCGGTGAAATATGGTTTTCGAAATACACAAAAATCTTCATACCGTATTTGACAACGGTTTTCGGACCGGAAGAATACGGCTTTAAACTTTTAACATGAAAATCTTTTTTCGCTTGTGCTCCTGACGGGTTTGACCCAAAAAAGAGCACAACATCCTTGTTGGTTGTTTGTTTCGGCTTGAGGCCGAACTACGTTTGGTCTGATTCCTTTTATTAAGGGATACGTAGGCAGCCTACATTAGTAGGTCCGACCATCAGATCACTTAATTTGCATATCTGCTTAAAAACTGCGATAACCTGCTATAACCGACTAAAAATGTCTAGGATATGGAGGTTTGTTTCATGTTATAAATTGTTGCATTATAACTGCTACCTGTTGCATCTTTCTCCCTCGCTTTGTAATTGAACGAAATTGGAGAGTCTATTCTTATCAACGATGTTCGCCTATCAAGAAGCTACGGGTTGCAGTAGACTCCATCGTTGAGGGCTCTGTAGACACCCCAATTTCGTATTCTGGCTATGTGACATGTCATAAAATATCAAGACTCGTTAAAACATTAACAAATGTCAAAGTTACGTGGTCAAAAGTGCAAAAGAACAAAGCCGGATGCGCAAAAGGACGAACTGCAGAGACCAAAGTGCACAAAAAGCAAGAAGTTTGAAATTGGGCATGGCCACCATGAAATTTGGGCATGGCGCCCAATTTCATGGGCTGCGCCCAATTTTCCTCTACGCTGCGCCCATTTTTTCTCTCCATTCGCCGTAAAGCCCAAACTCGTTTGCAAGTACAAGCCTGGTGAAGCATGAAGAAAAGAATTTTAATTCCTCATGTGTCCTCATTTCCTCCTATAAATACTGAGGGTCTCGGCTCCTCATTCAAGACACACCTTTCCTTCGATAAAAAATTCTCCGTCTGCCGTTATTACTGAGAAATAGTGAGCGAAGTGAGATAGTGAGCGATCACCTCAAAAAGCCTCGAAACTCGCCAAACCTCCTCCAAACACAAAACCAACCGGTAGGAGTGAGCCTTAGCCCCCGGCCTAGGTATCCACCCTTTTCCCGGTCCAAAAATCGTGGAAAGAGCGTTGCTCGCCCGATTTAAAAGGCCAATCAGCCGAAAATAAGCCGTTTTTCTGCCCGATTTTTGCCTACCTCAAGCCAACAAACAACCAAAATAAACAGTTACTCTGCCCAAATCCCAAGGCCAAAAGTAACTTTCGAAAGCACTCACTACGCCCAAATTCACACAACACACAATACACAACAACAACAAAGACTCCTCTCCTCAAGGACGGGCGAGCACACCTAGGCCGTCGGTAAGTTTTTATTTTAAAAGCTTTCATTTTGTAAAAGTATTATTTCAATCCGGCCCAATGTAGATATATAAGCGGTTTGATTTAGTTAGGAAATAGTACTAAATGTAGCCGTTATTATGGCCAAATATTTTCAAGTATATTTGTAATTATTTGTAGAAGAGACAATTGCAAGTCTGTAAATAATGTAGACATAATGGATGTATTTGTAGGCGTTAATGCTTTATTTATACGTTAAATAAATATAACAAAAATCATACTTTAGCCAAAAGCGTTTTGAGACCAAAGGCGAGTTGGGTGCCTAGCACCTTCCCAACTCGTAACTTAGCCTCAGAACCCATTTTCATTATCTACGGTTTTCTTTTTTTTTGGTTTTGCTTTATTTATTCCTTAAAATAAAGATGGTGACTCTAAAACATTTTGGATCCAGTAAGGCCTCGCAACATCTCTCCTTGCACTTTTCCGTTTTCTCCTAAAAAAGGGAGAATGGGAATGGAGAGGTGATGTATTCTTATGTCCTGGTATCCCCTAAACAAGGGATAACTTGATGTAGAAAACCCAAAGCACCCATAGTGATCTTAGATAGACCATAAGGCTATTTTCATAAAATCCATAGTAGGGGCGCTGCAACATTCCTTCCTTGCACTTTCACGTTTTCCCCTAAAAAAGGGAAAATGAGAATGGAAGGGTGATGCATTCCCATATCCTGGTATCCCCTAAAAAAGGGATAACTTGATGCGGGAAACCCAAAGCTCCCATATTGGATCAAAATCCACTAAAGGCAGCAGAGGCGCATTCCAGCGCGTTATTCCGACAAAGACTCCTCTCGCACTTTTGATTTCGTCCTCCCAAACAATGGAGGGTGGAGCGAGGCGTGGATGTCACCGCATCCGCACGTACGTGCACCCCTATCCAAGGGCGCGCGGGGCGCGGGAGCAATTTCCCGGGAACCCACAGCAGGGTATCCTGCCAGAGGATAAAAACCAAGCAAGAGTCGTTCGAAACCTACTTTGTCGATACTCGGTGGTCGGAGGAGTGCTATACAAGCGATCAAAGGTGAGGCCAATGGTTCACTATGTTCAGCCAGAAATGACCGAAGAGCTTTTATATGAGGTTCATCAAGGGGAGTGTAGGGGTCATCCAAGTGCCCGAACATTGGCGCAGAAGATTTTGTTCGCAAGATACTATTGGGTCACACTGAGAAGAGATGCAACCTTGTATGTACATAAATGCGACAAGTGTCAGAGATTTGCAGATATACCCAGGTTGCCTTCAACCGAACAGACGTCAGTGGTCGCAGCCTGGCCATTCGACATGTGGGGGATAGACCTGATCGGACCTTTTCCTCTTACACGATCTCAGTTCAAGTATACAGTAATGACAATGGATTATTTCACCAAATGGATTGAAGCAAAACCATTGGCCACCATCACTGAAAACAACATCATCAACTTTGTGCATGACCACATCTGGTGTCGTTTTGGGTTACCCAGAGCTATTGTTTTCGATCATGGCACGTAGTTCTCTGATAAATTTACGGCAAAATGTATGTCAAGCACTAGAAATCTTCAATTGCATATCCGTAAGGAAATGGACTAGTTGAAGCCGAAGACAAACAAATCATGCACGTATTAAAACGAAATTTGGATAATCGAGTAGGGAAATGGGCAGATGAGCTGCCTGCTGTTTTATGGTCGATTAGGACAACGGTAAGGGGCTCAACAGGCGAAACACCTTTTGCTCTCACGTATGGGTCTGAGGCCATAATTCCAACAGAAACAGCTTTCCCCAGTTATAGAGTTGCTCACTACAACAAACCGGATAATCAGATTGCCCGAGCAATCGATCTTGACTTGCTCGAGGAACGCAGACTAGAAGCTCGTATCAAAATGGTTAACTATAAGCAGAAGGCAAATGCTCATCACGACAGGAGGGTTCGAGGAAGAGCATTTCAAATAAGGGATTGGGTCCTCAGAAAAATTGAAGTCACAGGACAGCGACCAAAGCGAGGAAAATTGTCACCTAATTGGGAAGGGACATTTAAGGTCACATGAGTCATTAGAGAAGGCCCTGCAAAATCAAGAAGGCAAAGATTTGAAGCATCCCTGACACGTTGATCATCTGAAAAAATATTACCATTAATTTGTCAGCCATTTTTTCTTTTGTATTACATTGGAGGATTTTTAATAAAAAGTTTCTTGAAAGTTGTTTGTCAAAATTGTTGTTTTATAAAAATTACTTTGTTGTTTGACAAGTTTTGCTCGCACAACGAATAAGTTGGGCCTGCCCAGTAAAAGGATAAACATACTCGAACTAATATGAACACAACTTTGCCCGATACATCGAGCAAAGTGGGGCCCTGTCCGGTTTGTATTTTAGGTTTGAACTAGTATTTCACCCATGCGATGCACAAATAGTTTATAGACGAAAAAACATATATTTAAACAAAGATGAAAAAATAAAACAAAAAACTTCTTCAACACAATAAAATTACAGACCACCAAGTAGTTGATCCATTAAGCAAGAATATTGAAATACATGAGTCATACTCTAAGGCTCCGTTTGTTTCACGAAAAATGATTTTCACAAAATGATTTCCGGAAAATGAAAAGATTTCATTTTCAGGTGTTTGATAAATCTTTTGAAAATATGTCGAAAAACATTTTCGGATGTTTGGCAAATACACGGAAAATATTATAGAAAACAATATATGAATAAATACAAAAAATATATTCTAATATTAATACACATATTGAATATAAAATAGTGTTGAAGTTTAAGTAATTTTCTTTTAATAACCATCAATTTATCATTAATGATGTCAAATCAATAAGGTCCATCTTTTTTCAAGCTCACAATTTTTTTTTGATAATTGATATGAAAAATTGTTTTAAAAATAAAATAAATTATATTTGGGACGTCCTTAAATAATAATATAATATAGTGAACACTAACTTTAGGACGTAATGAATATTTCTTAAAATTATAATTTATAAATAATGTGCACAAACTCCATTTATATTTCTAAACAGTTTATTTGTTGAGTGAAATATTGTACATGTATGTAAATATGTGTAATTTTGGAAAGGCGCAGAGGGATGCTCGAACATTCGGAAAATGACTTACGAAAAATAAATCCACAAGTCATTTTTCGGAAAAGAAAGCTTCATTTTCCAGTGACTCGGAAAAGCTTTTACGTTGACTATATTTTCCTAAGGTCACCAAACACCGAGAAATGAGGAAAATGTTTTTGAAAGTTATTTTCCGAGAAACAAACGGAGCCTAAATAGTAAATACCTCATTATGCCATCATATATTATTAATTAGCCAGACACTTCCAGTTCAAAATTCAGTACAACTATCTTGATATTCAAGAGAAATAATTACATAAAACATCTAATCTAAAATTTTCATACTTATCAAAATTTGTGAAAAAAAAGCTATATCACATTATACAAAAGAAATAAACAAAGAAACAAACAAAAAGAACCACTATGATAGCCCTCATATAACCATTACTGAATGAGATGGACATTCAAATTTCAATTTGAATAAGACTGGGTCATTCAAATAAGTGAATGGTTTTTGAGAGATGAGAGAGAGAGAATGAGCAGGGAGATAATGAAGAAGCCTTAGATAAGTCATATCATGAAGGACAAATGCAACTTTTCATATCAGGAATGATAAATGCAAATTGGAAAGCATCTTTAGTAACATTAGAACCCTCCAGGTCAAATAATCAAAAAGACGAATTTGTTTCCTTGGAATGGAAGTCCATCTATCTTATGCTTAAAATTGTATTAATGAAGCAAGGGAAATTTCATTTTACCAATTGAGAACTACAGATCATCAGTTTTAATCAAACAAAGAAAGATAAACCACTAAGTTCTTTTGAACAAAAACAATAACATAAAAGTCGCACCCTTTTGCAGTCCCAATGGCAATCCTCATTCGTATATCCCAGGTTAGCCCCCTACATCAACATGTAACCATTGTTCTAAATTTCCATTATCTACATACTCATACACGAGCAACCTGCGTGAGAAGCAAAAGAGCCGCACACAGACGTATTTAGTCAAAGGGAATAAGATGACATATTTTCAGTTAAACTCAATGAGAATGAACTGCAAGAAAAAACTGCCTTCGAGCCCCTTCTGGACAGAAGCAAATCAAACCCACCAAGTTTTTATGTCTTACTTTCCCGATGGCTTCAACTTCCACCTTAAAATCCTTCTTTGCCTAACGCCTAAGGGGAAAAAAACATTTTAATGTCAGATTATTTTTCAGGTATAAGAATCTACACAGGTTACATTTAAAAGGCAAAAGAACACCAACAAAGAAGTTAAAGCTGCAGGGTTGAAATATGGTGAGAACAAAATGACATTTTTTTTGGGGGGGGGGAGGCTACTTCTCTGGGAGAAATTTTTGACTTGTAAGCACGATTAAGTACTCCATTAAGATCACTGTTGTATGCGCTTAAGATATGGTCAACAGTGAACCATTAGCTTTTGCAGTGCAATGGCTATAGATGTAGTGTATTACACTTGTGATTTCCTACCACAAATGGAATCTCTTCACACTACCCTTCTTTATGGAGGATCGTCTGGTCTTCCCTCATTTGGGAGTATGAGCATTGTGAAGTGCCATGATCCCAAGATCCCATTTGCATGCTAAGTTTCCTTTTCTTTTTTTGGAAAAAGGAAACTATGCAGGAATATGACATTCTATTTTTTGATTTCTTGATTTATTTAATTTTTTGTGAATATCAGTTGGGGGTCTAAGTTTAAATCGTTTGCTCTCAGTTTGCTTTAGAGCAGTCTTTGGAGGCACCGCAACAGTCCACAGAGCTAAATTGAAGCAATTTGCATGAATTACCTCCTACTTTCAGTTTTTGCAATTAATACGAATTTACATTGTGACCCAGATACATAATCGAGCATATGTGACACTTTGTTCCTCAAAGTGTAATTATATTCTTTCCATATTAGTTCCCCCAACAAAATTCAGCATCCTTTAGTCCAACAAACACGAGATTGCATTTCAAATCATATTCAAGAGATAAAATACCAATGTAGATCAGAGTATTAAATATTCCAATTTCCGATCACCTAATGACACTGATAAAAATAAACAGTCAACTTTACAAAGGAGCAAAAAAAAAATGTAAGTACCATACAATCTAGATCTAAGAAGTTTTTATTGCATGCCTCTCCATAAACAATCATGCAGACAACAATGATCATTCTAACCATTTATTAAGAAGAATGAAAAAAAAATGTCAAAAAATGAACTTAAAAAGAAAATAGAAAGTATTTTCAAAGATTCTTGATGGGACCTTACGGTAGCTACCATTAGCTTATACCAAATAGGAATGCTCGAAAGAGACAGATCAATGATTTGAAACTCAAACTCAAAAGAGACGAAGAAATATAAACTTACAGTTTCCGGCGGAGAGGGCAACAAACCGGTGGCGGCGGGAGCTTTGATTCATTTTCTGTGGAAAAAGGCACAAAATGGGGAAAAAGCTTTAACCAAGTAATCACATAAATCTCAAGTAGTTTAAAATCTATAATATAAACCATGGTTCTTCTTGAAATGAAATACAGAATATTGAAAGCTTTAACCAAGTAAACAATTGCGAAAGAAATAATGACAAAATGAAGGGAAAAAATTGAAACCAAATACCAGTATAACAATTAAAAAATCTCCCAAAACTGAAAGAAAAAATACAAAAGCAAATAACTTACCGTTAATGGAGTCGCGAGATCGGAGAGATGGAGAGGTGAGGCGAGAATACCAGTGGAACAATTAAAAATCTCCCAAAACTGAAACAAACAAAATACAGAAGATTGAGGCTTTAGAAATCTCAATTAGTTGGCCCCAAAACTGAAAGAAAAAAAGCACAGAAACCAAATAACTTACTGTTGATGGAGTCTGGGTCGGAGAGGAGCTGGTTGGAGAGATGGAGAGGTGAGGCGAGAATACCAATATAGAACAATTAAAAATCTCCCAAAACTGAAAGAAACAAAATACACAATATTGAAAAATCTCAATTAGTTTTCCCCATAACTGAAAGAAAATATACATAAAGCAAATAACTTACCGTATGTGATCCGATTTTGATTATTCTGTATTCTAATAGCTATAATAGTTACATTATAAGTTTGTTTTGAAGAGAAATGAACCTGGAGAGATCAGGATCGAAATCATCTTCAAGGATCACCGATTTTGAAGCTTCCAACTCGGAGACTCGCTTCTTCAAGCTCGCTTTGCCTGTTGACATTTTTAAACGCACAAATTGTTCAACATTCAGTTCCGCAAATCTCGTGTTTTTCAGCTCTTAGCTGAAGATGTGTATGTGTATGTGTGAGACAGTGAGTGAGAAATCTCAATTAGTTTGAAAAATACAGAATATTGAAGCTTTAAAAATCTCAATTAGTTTGCCCCAAAACTGAAAGAAAAAAATACAGAAACCCAAAAACTTACCGTTGATGGAGTCGCGGGGGTCGGAGAGGTTCGAGTCGGAGAGATGGATAGGTGAGGCGAGGGAAAGGTTAAGATATATATACCGAGATGGAGATGAAGAGGGAAACAAAAAAGGAAAAGGTATAGACTACAGAGATGGAGATGAAGAGGGAAAGGAAAAAAAGGAAAATGTATAGATACAGAGATGAAGAGAAACAAAGTATGAAGAGCTCATCCTGTGACAGCCCGACCCGGACTCCAATGCGGAATCCCCAAGGTCGTGCCGTCAAGACAAGCTAAAAGACGGACAAGCACCCGCTAAGCGTAGTAGTGCGAGTCCAGGGTCGAACCAACAAACACTGAACAGGAATGAAAAGCCATAACGGCAAAAACCGAATATCCAAAAACTAAAATCATGGAAGCAAATCCTAAGGGACCAAAGCCTATAATTATAAACTAAGGAATACAAGGCTGAGAGACGACTATCTCTCGACAAATCTACGACTCGCGTGACGCAACATTGCGCACGGACAACAAACCATCGGCAACCTAAGGCCGGCGAAGCAACAAGAACCCAACCTGATAAACCACAACTCAACGGCTATAACATGCCGGAGGAACAAATCAACTAAAAGAACAAGATATTCAAATCCTAACGACTAAACCCAAGTCTCACGACTAATGTCGTCGGAGATGACAATACCAACAATACTAGAAAAAGTGAGCTAAAGCATGCTCGAAATAACAAGGGAATAACATCTAAAAGATACAACAGCTCGACCAACGAGTCGGCTACCAAAATAATACAATAACGAAATACTAACATAACTACCCAAGTAAAGTTTACATAACTTCACATCCGTGCCTCACAAGATAATAAATACAATAATACTAATAAACCCAAGCTATCACCCTAAGACCACCTTATCGATCAAGCCCGAAGCTTCAAGCAGCGTACTATCGAGCTTCGCAAAAACTAAGGAAAACAAACACACGAAATGAGTCATAATGACCCAGTAAGTTACTAAATGCAATGTATGGCATAGCATGGCGTGGCATGGTATAATGCACAAGCATATATAAACTCATGGCATCTAAATCGTATATCAACAATAAACCTGTATTAAGTCATCAAGTATCATGAACTTCATAATTCACATATCACGTTATCTTTCATATAAGTGCTCATAGTAAGCCACATAAGGGATAGAGAAGATACCCAAATAGCTCCGTTGTGTTGCTCCTGCAATACACAATGTTACTAGTTCGTGCCACCGATGTTTGTGAATTCATCGACTTTCATCGAGTTTTACTCGATATCATTAGCAAGCCAATGCGCACTTAACCGATACGGCAAGGGCTACTTCCCCATTGCGGCCACAATGGAGGGTGTGTGGAGTCCCGGTGCGGCGATCCATAGCGAGCACGAATCCCATAATTCGTGAAGGCGATGCATCGCCCCACCACCCCGACTTGATAAACAAACCAATTAATGCCACCTGGACTCAATGCAATGCACAAGTAGATATTTACTCTCATGCTCAACAAGAACCAAGACCAATCATAGCGGACATATCAAATCATGTAGGACATAAAGTTCTACACACCAAATTAACAATGCACATATTTGCACATACTTAACAAATTCAACCAACTTATAAGTTTAGTCATGGAACCACATAATGAGGTACTCATAATCCTCAAGTCATCAACAAATCGAAAGTAGCATATAAGCTCAAAAATCACAATATGAGGTCTACTATAGCCCTCTACTCGGGATTAAACCAAAGACCATTATTTAGTCTAAAAACAATCATAAATCCATACTTAGCATTTATCCTCACTTAAAGGTACACCGGACTTCAATCAAAGTCCCAACGGTCATATATGTTCGACTCCTTCAAAGTCAATCTCACGGGTATCAAAACTAAGCCGTAGTCATAACCTCGCAAGTGCTTTCATGTGCACGCGACCCAATTCCTAAAAGAGAACTCATTCAAATAATCATCCCTTAAAGTAATACGAGATCATAAGTTGATCTCTAATGCTCCGTGCTCTACGAGCACGCTCTGATTAAATCCCCAATAAGCTTCTATGTCATTGGTGTCACAAATGGGACACAATTCGAGATGCTCGGGTACTCACAATCAAAACCAACCAAACCCGAACATCGTAGGATTTTAACCTAAGGCTCACCAACATAATATTGAACCTATAACAACTCTATCGAGTCTTAATATCGCATTTCATTAAATACACATTTCATACAACCCAAACTTAGCACATCATTCAAGTTTATAGAAATTATCCCAAAATTAATCCGGGCTTATTTCCCAAGCCTAAAATCCAAGAATTCATCATAATCATAATCAATCAAAACCCAAATGTCGTAGGGATTCAACCCGAGTTCATTAACACTCTAGTGAACTTATTTCGACTCCGTTGAGTCTAAATACTAAGTTTCATTTCTTAAACCTTTCATCCATGTCAACATTAATACCCACTTTATTTAACAACAATATATCCGATAATTCGGGCTTAAATTCTCAAGCCCTAAAATTCACAACAAAATCCCAACATAAATCAAAACCCATTTCATAAATCTCATAATCCCACTTGAATGTTCCTACTCATGATATCATGTGAGTTCATACATCCAAAGCCCCAATCATAGGCATAATTCCACAATAAACCCAAATAGCATATAGGCATGATTTCTAGCATGCTCAAAAGCCTAGAAACACAAAATGAAGAGTAATAACATTTTCAACAATCATAGAAATCACTCTACAAATTCTCCTAACAAATTCATACTTCCAAAAATCCCCAAATTGGGCAAACATAGCATACAAGTGTTCATTGCCCACAAATAGCATATAGATTGTTTTCCTTAGGGCCAATGAACCAAAATCAAAAGGAAGTAACTTACCTAGCTTGAGTGAAAACTCAAGAGAACACAAATCCGATCGGTGAAGTTGTTCTACTCGTCGAGGGCTTCAAGATTCCGAAGTTTGAAGGAAATCGGGTGGGTGGATCGTCTTGGATCGAAGAGAGAAGGAAGCTAGGGCTTGAATCTCCCTTGGACTCTCTCTCTCTATAATACGTATGAATGAGAGGAAGAAATGAAGAGATTTGGCTGAATTGGGAAGAGGTTAGGCTATTTATACTTCCACAACAATAAGGGCACAATAGACTTTTCCTTGCACAATTAGTAGAGATTAGGACTAATCAATCACTAATCTAACCTTAATTAACTCCCAACTAATGTTAGTACATGTTTAGGGTTAAGTATGAGAGGTTAGGAAGGGTTTAGAGGGGTTTAATGAGGGTAGAATAGGTATAATCGTCCAAACACAAAACAGGGGCAAAATCCGTAACAAAGAACCGGAGGTTGAGGCGGGCGCCTCACCCTCTCCATGCGGCCGGCTCTGTCCCGCACAAGGATGCTCTCAGTACTTGAGGCGGGCGCCTCACTATGTGCCAGGCGGGCGCCTCGGCCCCTGAACCTTCAAAACTTGGTCCGAACATGTTCTAAATGGTCCCAAACTTATGGGCAACCATTCTAAGGTCTAACCCAACTCAAAACAAGTCTAAAACACACCCGAAGAACTCTCAAAACAACTCGGAGCGTTTAAACCGGAAGGGGTGCAACAACGTGCAACCGAACGACGAACCAACTCGAGAATCGAACGAGCAAGAAAGAGACTTTTAAGGCAAGTCTAAGGGCTAATGAAGAAGCTTAAATACTTCTAGGAAGTTGAATAACAGCTAGGGAAATAAGAATCCCAAAGGAGAGACGATTACGCGACTCGATTCCCGAACTACGCGATAGAGACGAACGCTATCTCCAAAACTTCCAAATCATCGATAGGCTTAAGGAACACCTCCAACTTGAAGTCTAATACATCTAAACATGTTAATAAACCATCTTAAAGAGGTCTAGGACCCAAACCGAGTCACGAGCCCAAAAGCATAAGCAAACCCTCAATCGTCGCGTTCGACTATCGTCAGTCACGACTTGTGACTTTAGCAAGTCAACAACTATATGAAGTCTCTTAATAACGTTTTGGTCTTAATATGGTCTCTCAAAAACATCTAGACCCTCTCCCAAACCAAGTATACAGTCAACAAAGGAAGAAGTGCAAGTATAGCACGCAAACCGAGATAACGAAGGAGCGGGGCGTCACACATCCACTGCTACAAACGACATTGATACATAGAGTTTTTAGGGTAGCTTTACTCCTCGAAGAAGCTCAATGAAGATGACGATGACGAAGCCATAGTCGGTTGTAGGGGAAGCATGGAGTTGGAGGGGGGTTGGAGGGATTTTTTTGTGAAACAATGGGTTGGAAATCAATTGGTTTTTGTTGTTGGTGAGAAAACCATGTGCTAGGATGGGAGTCAAATTGGTAGTGTATATTTTTGTGAGGTTTCCTATGACATGACATGACCTGACCGACCACAAAACTTGTGGACTGATTCAAGTATTACAAATTTACCCTTCCATAATATAAGTAATTACATTCTATTTTTGGTAATGGATTTTTGGCGGGAATTTGCCTAATTTAGAAACTTTTTCCTTTTAATAGATATATAGATGCCTCGACGTGAGAAGGGTGATAACCCACTGCCTGCTATTGACTTGGCGGCTTTGTTCGCTAAGGGGACAAGGGGAGAAAAATCTCGATTCAAGTTAATATCCTGCCTGAATAATAAGCTATTAACGGTTTGACAAACCAAGGGCCATGCCTAGTTAAAGCGGCCAAACAATTCTGCCCGATAAATCAAGCAGCTAGCAATTATTTGGATGCCTGCGAAAATCAGCAGAAGGGGCCCTGCCTGACGATATTTTTTCTTTTATAAGTCATGACATCAGAAACAAGCAATCAAGAAACAGGCAATCCAACACAGGAACAAAAGAACAATTGTTATTCATTCAATATAGTGGAAAAAATAACATTTAAGGAAAACAGAAGAAACTATTACAAAATATTAATTTCCTTCTTGCTCAGTGATTCTTCCCGGCGTTTCACTCTCGGCAAATATTCTATCCATTTCAAATTGCAAGTTTGGAGGAAGAGGGAGCTGAGTCGTGTCTTGTCCGGAAGGAGGAGGCATGTTTGTTTCCAGACCGGTAGGAAGCAGCGGGTTGATTGTCCTCAATAACTATAACAGTGGGAGCGACAGGCTGGGGAGTAGGATCGTCATCTTCATCCTTATTGGCCTCATGCTAAAAAATATCGTTCATTTGGTCAACCACGTTGTTGGCCAAGGGAGTTGGAGGAATCCACTCGTGCTAGTCAGCTTCCCGGTCATTGGTCGCAATATTCCCCAACTCATCATCATTATAGGGGACCAAAGCATGGCTTTTCTGAGCCTCATCACACTAGGGTGAAGCAGCTCCCCACTGCGCAATCATTTCATGTGTTATACCTGGAAGCCCGCTGCTCGCCAACATGCGAAGAACATGGTTACACCCTTGTGAATAATAGGGGACCAACTTCGTATCCACAAACTGGTCGAGCTCGGCTGACTGCTTAAAGTCCTCCACAGCAGCAGTCTTGGCAGCAATGACTTCCCTTGCAAGCCTTGCCTACCAGGCTCTCTCCTTCTGCTCGGGCGCGACCTGAGCATCCTCAACTTTCTTCCTCTCCTTGCTCAAGGTCTTCTGAGCAGCCACTTCCCCGTTCTGGGCGAACTCGACCTGAGCCTTCAAGCGGATAATTTCTTCTTCGAGCTTGGTTAGCTTGACAACCTTTGCAAGGACTTCTTTGTCCTTGACCAGCAGATCCTCCTTGTATGAGCGGGCAGCCTCATCAGACTTTTTCTTCTACTCGAACAAGGCACCGGCTTTATCTTTATACTCATCTGCACGTTTTGCAGAAGAGTGACCTTGGAGGCAAACTGAAAAATACAAAAATAAACAAGCATTCTACAAATCAACATCAATTATAACTATGAAACAAGAAGCACAACGTACCTCGCTGACCAATAACCCAACTTCCCCGAGCAAAAAGCTATTGGGAGTTTCGGCGTCGCGACAAAGAATGTAAGGCTGAACAACTCTCTTTAAAATTCCTTGCCCGCACACGACACTCATAGTTCCCCTCTCATGAAGATTGATTCCTTCAAGTGAGGGAACGGTAGCGAGCTCGTCGACCAATCCCCTGGTCCCTTCTCGGGATAAGGGCATCACAAAGTCGACCCTCAACCAACTAGGTGTACCACTCCGTAGTGGCTCTTCGTGTCGAGGAGGAAGAGGTGGCAATCCCGTGACCGAGGGGGTCAGAATAGCAGAAACATGCAAAGAGCTAGACCCCCTTGAATAGTTTCTTGGGGTGCCTCCCTAGTTGTTCGAGATCGGGTGCTACGACTTCCCCTCGAGAATTCAATACAACTGGTCTCTTCCAAGACACATGCTCGGTGGTCGGCGCCGTTACGAGAGGAGATTTCGGCTCAGAAGTAGAACCAGGAGCCCGGAATGATTTCCTGATCTTTTTCAGCGAAGGGAGCCTTAGGCAAGGAAGCATACGAAAGCTGCTTATGACCAATGAGCTCATCATGGCGAGCAACGGATCTCGCTTTGAAGTCAGTCTTACGCTGCCTCAATATATCCTTCACCACTTTCATAGGAAAAAAAGGAAATGAATCAGAAAACAACATGATATATTTTCTCAAAGGCTCAACAAACAAAGCATATACCAGCATCATTAAAGTCAAAATAAGGGGTACAGTCTCCCGCCTGATCGCATAGTTCGCATTTACCAAGGAACTTGTTATCATGACAAGTCCCCCAAAAAGGATGGGCAGGTTCGGGTGTAATGGAAATCAAGGGTTCCACACCCTCCATGGGAGCATGATACATCCCGACCAGACGCAAGACTTTTGAATCCTACACGATTGATTTCCATTCAATCAACCATTATTGACCCTGCTCGGTCACCCCCAACGCATCCCTCAACATTGCCATACACCTATCTTCTCCAGTGAAGGTGACAAATCGATCATAAGTCAGGGGCTTCATTTCATAAGGGGTCGGGGCAAAGGGCCATCCAACCCGGGACTCCACAACAATGATCCTCTTGTCCCACTTGTCGACCTTGTGGGGAAACTCAATAAACAACTTTAAAGCCCCAGCCTTCGAGCGACCATTAATCCTGCCCGATCTATTATCCTTTGTGAGTTGGAAGAGTTTGCGGAGTATGGTCATTTCTGGTTCAAACCCGACCAGCCGGCAGGTCGCGCTAAAAGCGATAAAGATTAACATAGCGGTGAGTTGGAGATCACATGGAACAGCGTTGGTCTTCCTCAAGAACTCGATAATGAAAGGGTCCAACAGAAAACGCATCCCGATGCGGAAGAAGTCGTAGAAGAAGACTATTCTTTTCGTCTTGCTTCTCATCTGAGCAGGAGTCATCTCGGACTCATAGGGAACTCCTCGATAATCTTCCTCGGAAATCCCAATTGAGCTAAACCAATTCCCGACCTCTATTACGAAATCAATTGACTCCCAGTAAGCAAGCGAGCTCAGGTTATAATAATCTTCATTACGGTGTCTCTGTCCTGCTCGAGGTCGCCGGACCAATTCCTCATCGCTTGGGATCCCACTCGAGCTTGCCTCATCCACCTCATCTTGATCGGTGGTTACATCATTCACAAACCTTCTAGTAGGAGCTTGGCTGCTCGCTTCCTGGGTACTCCTTCCCTCAAGAACACGTACATCATACCCAGTCTTTACAGAATCTGTTGGTACATCGGTTTCTTGAGCACCGTAATCATATTCGTATGCCTGTTGTTCATGATCAGAACCCTCATAAAAAAAGTGAAGAGGATAAGACATTCTACAAGTGATCGAGGGAAGATCTTGATTAAAAGACCTTAACGGAAATGATATTTTTCCCCGAAATTCCTCGATTTCCCTGAGAATCACCCTAATCTAGAAGAAAGAACCCAGAAACTCAACCCAAAAGAATGAATGTGAAGAACATACATGAAGAAACCCGGAAAACTTAGAAAAATTCAAGGCAAATGAAAAAAAGAGGAAAATTAAAGAAAAAAAGAGGACACTTACTTGTGCGTTGAATGGGGATGAGTTTGTCGGAGGGAGAGATTTGATAACGGTCCAATTTGTAGAAATGATTATTGGCCGGAGCAGCAAAGTTCACCAGAAGAAGGCACCGACAATTAGATAGAGTTTGGAATTGGAAATTCACTAAAAAAAAACGGAAACGATTAGGTTTCCCCCTTTTATAGGAGACAATTGGGGAAACGACGCCCAAATCATGCGCCCAAAAGCCATTCGAATTTTGAATAGTGGCGGTTGCGACACACTCGATCAAACCCGCCATTAATGCAAACCTCGAAAAGCCACGTTCCATGATGACTCTGCCTAGCCAACGTCAGCATACGAGAACTTTTTAGCTCCCTGCAACCGTCGTTTCAAACACACCAATTGTCACCAACAAAGCAACTCATCTCTCTTGGATCACAACAAAAATAGACAAGTGTTCTACTCCCCAGCTCAAGCTACAACGGATAATTATAAACATGTTCCTCGCACCGAGCATAAATTCTCGGCGAACAAGGAGCATGGGGCCACTAATGAGCTCGGCCCAAATCCTAGTCACGAGCCAAGCACACGTGCCTTCACGTAATAAGCACGTGAAAGACAGGGACTAGGAAGGAAGTCACCCGAGCAGGATAGCTCGGGGTAAACATCCTACATACATCCCGACAGTAATCTTTTTATCGATCTGACCGAGCAGGGAGCAAAGCTGCTCGAATGAACCAAATATTCATTCCAAACTCAACCCGAGATTTAAGCCACGACTCCGTCAGTTACGCGATCAACCCGCATTTATGGTCATAAAGGCCTATGATCTCTCCATAATAATGACTCAGCCCGGATTTCACTCCCAAAGGGCTATATATACCTTACAAAGCTTCATTTGAAAGGTATGTTCACTTTACGCATTGAAACTCTGTCATTTTGCTTTCTACAAGCTTAAGACTTACTCTCATATCTGAGGGGTTTTGCGATGTCCTGCCTTGTATTCCTTCTAAGGTTTCTTCTTTTGACAGGTGTTTTTACAAGATCATATCTTCATATAAGCCCAGATATCCTATACACCGCAAGGAACGGCCCAAGTCCAAATTGTGTAACATCAATAATCTAGTCAAATGTTTTTTCTTAAACCGTGCGTCAATTCCACTAAAACGATAATTTTGGGACGGAGGGAGTAATATAGAGAGATTAAATTCACGTAAACACGATCTGATTTTGAAAGCTAGTAAGTCAATCCCGAATAAATGTTACTACTAACATAACATAATGATTAAAAAATATAATTATTGATGAGTTGTAAAATATGTTGTGATAATAATATACATTACACACTTTTTCATTAATTATGACCCATTACACTCACTTCTATATATATATATATATAAGCAGAGTAGTCTATATAGGAAAAAATATCGCTAAAACTTTATTTTCCAAAATATAAACTCCTATTAACAAGAAACAATTAATGAATTCTTTAATTAATTAATTCAAAAACTCTTTGGAACTTCAACTATCAATTATCCCAATTTGCCTAGTTTTTCAATTCTCGGTTGTGTCAAACGGAAATGAATCAACACATTGTAAATGATGATTAATGAAAATGGATTAGTTCACAACATGAATCTATCAAATATTGGCATATTATTCTAAAAAATCAATTAAATCAAGAAATACCCAAAATTTGAGATGTAAAAAACCATTGACAAATTCGAAGTAGTATAGAATAAAAATCATTAGAAAAAATTATCTTTCGAGAATACTAAATGATTAAACAAGTTCGGAGATTTATCTAAAAGTAAATACAAAAATCGATGTATAAAAAATATTAACAAATTCACAGTAGATCTGAATATCAAAAATGAATTTTTATACGAAATAATTAAACAAAATATTTTTATGTGATTTCATTAGATTCAAATGAAAAATCACCGAAAAAATATAATCAATATTTTTCCTTCAGAATAAAGTTGAATATTAGACAAAGAGAGATGTATCGAGCGAGATATGGAGCGAGAGGACGAGAGTTACTGTGGTGTGGATGGTGAGTGTAAGACAGATCGTCAATGAGAATATGATATATTTCCTGAGACTCTGAGAGGGATGGAGAATAAAGGAGATTGCTAGTTGGGGCTTCCTATTTTCCGCTTCTTCCTTCTTCCTTTTTATTTGTTTAGTTAATGGGGGGATTATTGAGAAACCACTATAACGTTTAGATTTTTTCATAATGTTATTATTTTTTGATGTAATTCTTTATAATTAGCTTCTCTTATTTTGTAATATATTCCTTTAATTGTTTATTACTTTTCATATAATGCAATTACTATATGACCATATATTCACCATATTTTAATTTATAACAATTCTAGGTTTGCAACTATTTTTAAAATTATTGTTACAATTAAGATTTAGTGAAGGACAAAGTTGTCTTTATTTTCTAAATTTGATTTTATTTTCTCAGATCTTAAATATACAAGTCTCTAATTTTTAAATCAAAACAATTTTTTTTAAAAAAAATCGAAAGTAGTTGTCTCCAACAATTTTTTTGAAATTTTGTTTTTCTTCTTTGTTTCGCTTGAGTATAAGTTAATTAAAAAAATTGTATGGCCGTACATTTAATGCACATGTGTAAAACTAGTTCTCATTAATTATGACTAATTAAACTAACTCTGACACTTTCCCAGGGATGTGCAATAATATGGTATTAAATGAAAAGATATATTAAGAAAAATGATATAAACTTTGTACACCAAAAGTCTTTAGAAACATTAATTGTGATATTCCAAAAAGTAACAAAAATATGAAAAAAAGTTGGCAAGAGTTGTGAGACCAAAAAAAGATAGACCAAAACCACAAACCAAATTACTAAATTAGCTAAAGAGAACGGACGTGTGTTGGTACTTAGATTATAAATACACTTATTTTCAAAAATAATTTTATTTAAAACATGTATTTTAAAACAAATGACATTAAACAAAAATTAAATTATAGGTCAAAATCATACTCATTAGTACTGGTAGTGGTGACCGCCAGCGTAGTGAGTATCACCCCCATAGTGGTGGGCACCTATAATTTTTTTAAGCACAGATGCTAATTAAACCAAGGCAAAAATTTGTGTACTACGGTCTTACGGATTTTAAATCCGTAAGACGGAGCCCTATTTAACAATTTGCGTATCAAAATAAATAAACATGTTATTAAAAATCATAAAAACAAATTATCCAAGATAGTCCAGAGTAGGGGTGGAATCGGGACGGGACCCGTCCCGATTAGCCTTATCCCGATCCCGACCGGATAGAATTCAGGATTTTAATTTCCTTCCGATCCCATTTCCGATAAGTGTTGGGATCCAACGTGTCGGGATCCCGACAGTTCGGAGATAAAAATCATGTAATCCCGACCATAATATTTATGAACAGTATCTCTGACACTAAAATATTTTTAAAATGTCTCCATCATGATTATGATTTCACATTGTATATTTACAAATATACTTGAATCTTTAATTAATGATGTGTATTGATGAATCTGTCATTATGAATAAAATGCACCTCTCACTCGCATGAGAAGAATTGCACTAAGTGCAGAAACTTAATAGACAAAAAAAAAAAAACCACAATATTGTGAAAATAAATTTAACAAATACCATTAAATGATTTCAGCAAGCACAAAATAGACATTGTTTGAAAAATAGTCTCTTGGCTTGGCAACACTATACACTCAAAATATTAAAAAAAATTAAAAATTTTTTTAAATGTTTTTAGAAAAATTAAAAAAAATAGTCGGGAATCCCAACGGGATTGATATATTTCTCAAATCTCATCCCGAAATAAGTCGGGACATGAAAAATCACGACAAAGTTAGGATCGGGATTATGCCGGGTCGGAAAAATGTCGGGTCAGGATCGGGACGAGTGTCGGGTCGGGACGGGAAAACGAGACTTTTTGCCAGCCCTAGTCCAGAGTTGATGCTTAAGATTTGGTGAAAGTATTGGCTTCGAGTCAATTAAATTTTATTGCGCATTAATGAGAAGTTTCTCATTTTGTTCCGAGGCTCCTACACTTTCAAGGTTTGCCGTTGAAATTCATATGTTTCCAATGCCTTGTAGTTTAATCATCTGTCAGCCCGTTAGCCTTATTTGTCTTGGGATGCTTGACGGACTCTAACGGACTTTGACAAAATACTAAGTGACACGTTTTAAGGTTAAAAGTGACACTATAAAGGGAAATTTATTATAATTTTCATTAAAATATAAAGTGACACTCTTAATACTAAAAAGTGAATAATTTAATACTAAAAAGTGTCACTCTAAAACTAACGGTGACTGCCAAAGGTGACACATTTAATACTAAAAGTTACGCTTTCAATGCTAAAAAGTGACACTTTTAAGGTAATAACGACGTTTTTTTATTTATAAGGCAAAATGACACTTCTAAGTTCAAAAGTAACACATTTATTTAATGCTAAAAAGTGGCACACTTTTAATGCTATATAAAGTGACACTTTAATGTCAAACATAATTGTTTTTATTTATTAAAAATTACATTTTTCAAAGTAAATGTAACACATTTAAGGCTAAAAGTAACACATTTAAACCCAAAAAGTAACATTTTTTAGGGAAAAAATTATAATTTTCATTAAAAATGCAAAGTGACATTTCTAAGGCCAAAGATGACACATTTTATACTACAAAGTGACACTGTTAATAGCAAAAAGTGACTAGCATATATAAACATGAGGGGTGACGCTATAATTTTCAAAAACTAAGGGGTTGCATTGAGATTTCTGAATTTTGTCACATTTAACTTGGATAGATCCGTCTTACGGATAGAGATCCGTAAGATCGTTTTACAGATAAAGATCCGTAAGATCGTCTTACGGATAAGGATCCATAAGACCGTCTTATAGGAGACCACCTCTTTTTGACAAAAACTTGTGTAAGATGGTTTTATATATTTTTTTTGTAAGACAGATCAAAACTTGTGTAAGATGGTTTTATATATATTTTTTGTAAGACAGATCATCTTTACCCAACTGATAATGTGTTAGTGGGTTAAGTTGTGAGAGACTGAGACTGTCACGACCCGACCCGGATTCCAACACCAAATCCCAAGGTCGTGTCGTTGGAACAAACATAAGAAGAGGACAAGCACTTGTTAAATAGTAGTGTAAGTCGAACAGCCGAGCTAACAAGCTCTAAACATGAACATAAAGCCGTACTAAAATACGAGTTTACAAAAATCAAAGATGCAGAAGCGTTAACCAAATGAAGTCCCGAGCTATGAAGCTCGAAACCAAAGCCAAAGAAACCAAGGGAGACATTATCTCTCAAAAGGAGGGGGGAAACAAAACTTGCGTGCCGCAACATTGCAGACGCTGAACAAACCATCGGCACTTCAGGCCGGCGTTTCAACAAAGAACCAACCTGATATAACAATTACCCACGGCTAAAGCATACCGGGGTTAACCAACAACTAAAACAATTTAGAATAAAGAAAAGCCCCAAAGCTACTGCGTGCCCGGGAGACAACTGAAATAAATACTAAAACCACAAACAAGGCACGACACAACATGTCGGCCCAAGAAAGAACCAATACAAATACCCAAGTATCTACCCGACCGTAAAGTCTAAATAACTTTACAAAATCGATTTCACAAGAATAGCAAAGTACATAATATGTGTGATGATGCTAAAAAGAAATAGGACTCCACAAGCTACTACTCGAGGAAAGTCTGCTGCAACTAGAACGAATCACACGATCTAATCTCGATCTATCGATCAGCTGCGTTCTGCTACAGTCACGATCTACTCGACCTCAACGCGGCTACCAATTTACTGCAACTAGAAACAAAGTATGAAATGAGTCATAATGACCCAGTACGCTACTACAAGAGATATGTAACATATAATTATGTGACATAAAAATAATCATGGTGTCATTTTACAAATGACAGAAAAACCCGTGAAGAGGCGTCGTATCGTTTAGATACTCCACAAGATAACCATTTCTTCTTAGTTACTAAACCATCCAAATGAACCAGGGTGTAATTCCCTATTCAACTACAAATTAAATAAATTAGAACGAAATTCCCATAAAAACATTATATGCAAGTATATATATAATTATATATATACTAATCAAACTGTTCATAAAACCATTAAGTATAAGTGTGCATATTTATATATATACACATCAAGCCTTTCATACAATCATCAAGTAAAAGTATGTATATATAAATATATACATATCAAATCGTTCATATAATCATAATGTACAAGTATGTATACTTGCAGATATACACCTCAAGAATTTCAATAATACACAATCAAGATAAACACGGTCAATTAGATCTCATGTTCAACTAACACTTTGTTATCACATAAATGCCCATAGTAAGCCACATAAGGGATAGAAAAGATACCGAATCAATATCGTTGTGTTGCTCTTGCAATAACAACCGTTAAACTATTTCGTGACTACGATGTACGTGATTGATACATCGATGTACTGAGGACACCCCTCAGCCGAATTAGCATAATCCATGCGCTCTATTGGTTACGGCAATGGGCTAACTTCCCCACTGTGGCCAACAGTGGAGGGTGTGTGAACTGTCTCCGGTACGGTGATACATAGAAATCACGAATCCCATAATTCGTGAAGACAATGCATCATCCTACCATCAACATATAAACTCAAATAATGCCAGCTAGACTTATATGCAATGCACAAGTAGATGTTTACTTGCCATGAAACCAAATAAGGAACGAACACCTCGTCCAATGTCAAGTAGGTGAATTACTCTACTACATATTCATGATTATGCACATAATTGTAAAAATAATTTAAATCACGTTTGAAGCTCATTTGAGTCTCGAAAGCACAAGTGTCAAGTTGTCCACACTAATCAATTCAAGTTCCAAATACTAGTAATCTAGTCAAATGGAATCTAGTTAACATAGGATCTCACCACGATCCCCGTAAGGTTCAATTGTTCCTTAAGCTCGACTATGTTGAGTCCTTACTACATTTCCAACCAAATAGGGTATAAATGCTATATGCATTTCTGGCCCTTCTATGTTCTTGTTTGAGTCATAGCTAGGTTCTCGTTCCATTTAGGAACCCTAGTTCACGTATCAATAAGTCAAGTAGAAGATGGAAGCCTAAGTTGATTAATATCAAATCAAGCCCTAGTTCAATTCAAGTTCATAATCCCACCTATTAGTGGAATCCAAATTTCATTGCAAATTAACAACACAATAGTAGAACATGCTTGAAGGCAAGAAACACTATATGCTTTATAAGTCATATTCATCAAGTATGGAGAATCAATCCTTAACAAGTTCAAATATTAAAAATCACTCGGCGCAGCAATCTTTCTAATTGCATTAAAAATTCCTCTCAACACAAAATGTACTGAATCTTACTTATTCAGAAAGTAGACTCTTTAAACTATAACTTAGCCTTTTAAATCACTTCATTCGGACTTGTATTCATCAATCTATGATCATATCAAGATCAAGCTAATAATCTGTTTTTCTGTTATGATTATTCTGCCCAGTCGACTTATAAATTCGACCATTAATTCCTAAAAACTCCAAATGTCATGAATTTTATATATTCAGAAACTAGACTCTTGGAATTATAATTTAGAACTTTAAATTACTCTATTTGGACTTGTATTCATCAAGATACAGTCACCTCAAGTCATGTTAAAAATATGGTTTTCTGTTATGACTTATTCAGCATGACTATCGTACAAAATTCACTAAAAATTCTATGTTGATCCAAATGACACATATTTTACATTTCCAGAAACTATAATCTTTTATCTATAGTTTACCATTTTAAAATACTCCAATTGGACTTGTATTCATCAAGTCATGGTCCTCTCAAGTTCATGACATAAATCGGATTCTCTGCTATGACTTACACTGAGCATATATCATATAAAATTCACCAAATATTCCTCATAAATCCAAATATCATAAATCTTACATTTCCAGAAACTAGACTCTCTGAAGTACAACCTAGAATTTTAAAATACTCAATTCAGTCATGTATTGATCGAAATATGGTCGCCTCAATATCATGTTAACAGATTGACTTTCTGGTAACAGCTTACTGGAACAGCCACGATTTGTGACTAATGAAAAATACTTACTTAACTTCAAAATTTATGAAACTTTACAGAGAGTTACCTTACATGTATAGGTATAACATACTACATTTTTAGAAAATTCCCTTTAGTAGATTAGTAGCAGTAACTTCCCAAAATTTGCCCAAAACAGAAACTGAATTTGTATTGTTTGTTTTCCAACAAGTTCATGAACAACAATGATTCCAAATCAAAGCCTAAACATATTTCAAACTAAACCCAAGACCAAAATCATCAAGTCAAGATCCATGGAAAAATTTCCAGATTTCATAGAAGTATCAAAACATTTTATAAACTTGATAAAACTCTTCCTTAGCATGATCTAAACAAGTTTAATGAAGACTAGCATGACAAACAATCTAGCTTACAAAATTCTGGAAATTTGCAGCTTACCTTAAGTCCATTAAAAGCTGGAGAAAATGAAAACAAACCAAGGATTAGTAGTCTCCTCATCGATAGCTACGATTGGGTGGTCTCGAATCCAAAATCGGGTGGCCGGATCTCCGGGAAATCACAAAACACACACTAATCTCACCAAGAATCTCCCACACACAAGCTCTCATCAATGGTGGCTGAATATGAGGAGTGGTAGGAGGTGTAAGGAGTGGAAGAAATCAGATATTTCAAGTCACAAAGGTTAGGGAGTGAGTGGAAAACAAGTGTCAAGCCCTTATAGGTTAATTTTTAAGTGGGATTAAGTCCCTAATTGAGGACTTAGTGCTAAAATTTTAACTTAGGCTTAATCCACTCTAATTAATGTCTAATTAAGGTCTCAAGTCAGATTTAGTGAAATTCATTAAGGGTCTCCATGTAAATCCAATAAACAAGGCAAAACTCAAATTTCTGGAAATACCGAGAATAACAGATTCAGTCAACTTTAAAAATGCGTATGTACTGAAATACAACTCCTAAAATTACACAAGAGGTATGATTAGAAATATCTTGAAGTCTAGTTTCTAACGCATCAAACGGATCTCAATTCTGAGTTGTCTACAGAAAACTATGGTCAAATTACTACAGTCCTATCATGTCCGAGGCGAATACACAAGTCACACCGGAAATGAAACACGAGCGTGTTCAAACTTAAACACGACCAAACCAAAATAATACCAAGTTAATCCCCAAGGTCCCCCTGTGGGTTCCCGGGATGTGCGCCCACGCCCCGCGCGCCCTTTGTTAGGGGTGCGCGTACGTGCGGATGCGGGACACCACTGCTCTCGTTCCACCCTCCCTTGTTTAGGGGAAGACGAAATCAAAAGTGCGAGAGGAGTGCTGGCTATGATAGCGCGTTGGAATGCGTCTCGGTTGCCTTTAGTGGATTTTTAATCCAATATGGGAACTTGTGGTTTCCCGCATCAAGTTATCACTTTTTTAGGAGATACCAAGATATGAGAATGCATTACCCTTTCATTCCCATTTTTCCTTTTTTAGGGAAAAACGGAAAAAGTGCAAAAATGGATATTGCGACGCCCCCACTATGGATTTTATTAAAAATAACCTTATGGCCCGTTTCGGATCACTATGGGAGAATTGGGTTTCCCGCATCAAGTTATCCCTTTTTTAGGGGATACCAAGATATGAGAATACATCACCCTTCCATTCTCATTTTCCCTTATTTAGGGGAGAACGGAAAAGTGCAAAGAAGGAGTATTGCGAGGCCCCACTGGATCCAAAAAGTTTTAGAGTCGCCATCTTTATTTTAAGGCAAAAATAAAGCAAAACCAGAAAAGAAAGAAAAATAAACCAGAGGAAAAGAAAATGAGTTCGGAGGCTAAGTTACGAGTTGGGAAGGTGCTAGGCACCCAACTCGCCCTTTCGGTCTCAAAAGAGTTTTTGGCTGAAGTATGCTTATTGTTATATTTATTTAGCAAATAAATAAAGCATTAAAAGACAGGAAATTAAAACAAATACATCCGTGGCTACATTATTTACGGACTTGCAGCCATTTCCTTACAATAATTACAACTGTGTTTAAAAATATTTAGCCATTATAACGGCTCTTTTACATAATATTTCATATTCTAATCCGGGCAGCACAACAGCTTATATTGATTACATTATGCCGGATTTAAATAACAACTTTAAATAATAAATAAATGAACGGGTAAATAAATAAATAAAATAACGCCTTTAAAGGCTTTTTACCTTTTAGTGTGCTCGCTCGCTCGTCGCCGGGGAGAGGAGTCTTTTTTGTTTGTTGTTGTGTGGTTGTTATTTTGATTCGGGCAAAGTGGCTGCTTATTTTGGATGATTTTGGCTCGTTCACTTGGGCAGAGTGACGGCTTATTTTAGAGGGTTTTGGCCTTTTTGGTTGGGCGAAATAACGGCTTAGTTTTTGTGTATTTCAGCTTATTATTCGGGCAAAGTAACAAATTACTTTGAATTTTTTGGGTTGGGGAAGTAAGATGGATACCTAATTACTAGGCTAGGGATCACTTATAACCGGTGGATTTAAGTTTTGACGGAGTTTGGACGGGGTTTGGAGTCTTTGGTGGGCTACACTCACCTATCTCACACCTCTCGCTAACTCTCGGCGTTGAAGGAACGCGGAGAGAATATCAGAGTTTCGCTGTGATTTTTCTGAGCGATTTCTTGAACACTAGAGAAGGAGCCCCTGCTCTCTTATTTATAGGTGGGACGAGGGAGTCATCGGGGATTTCTGGATTTCTCCAGCCGGCTTCAGCCACTTGTACATCCGCCTTCGCGAATTGCACAATGCGTTAAGTCTGAGAGCTACAATAGCCCCTCTGGCGCCGACACATCCTTCCCTTGGCGCAACGCCCAGACCTCTTTTAGGCCGCGCCATGCCACTATTGAGGTTTCAAATTTGACACTTTCACCCTTCGCGATTCACTGTTTTGCGTATCCTGCTTTGCCTTTCGCATTTTTAACTCTTATAACTTGACATTTGTTAAGTTTGAACAGTTCTTGATATCACATGTCAGAGTCACATACTAGGAGTACGAAATTGGGGTGTCTACACCCCCTAGTCATCCAGGGCCAAACCTAGGATCAAAATAATACTAACCGAGTAATACGACAACATGGGAACTAAAATCGCGAATTGGGGAATCAAACTTACGACGACAACTACTATGAACGTCGTGGCCACATGTAAACTTGTAAACATGGTTATTATGAATGTAAATTAATCCGAGAAAGTGCATAAGGATTCGGGGTCTCACAGAGACTCCGTCTTACGGATCTTAATTCGTAAAACAATCTTACAGGAGACATACTCAATATTTGTACACTTTGAGACCAAAGTTCCTCGCTAGCTTCATTAATAAAAAAATACTACTCCCTCCGTTCCTAAATTACAGTCTTGTTTGACTTGACGCACGGTTTAAGAAAATACATTTGACTAGGTGTGGCAAATCGGTCGTGCTGGGCTGTTATCGGGCCGACACGATAACAACACGACAAGATAAGCACGAACACGAACACGACACGATAAGCTTATCGTACCTACTATTAAAACTCAAACACGACACGATAAAAATACAAAAAGCACGACACGACACGATAAGCAAAAAAACACGATTTCTTTAGTCAGACCCGCTAAGCCCAATAAACATTATAAAACATATAATTTTGATTTTTTAATACATATTTTGAAAATTTATCTATATAAATAGTCAAGTAGTTTAAAAGTCATAAATTTTCAAATGATAAAATTATGAAATAATCATGAAAATAATTCGAAAGAAGTGAATAACCCCTAGTAAATTTTTAAAAATATATTTTTAAAACATATATATTTTAGTTATTGTGTCTTATCGTGCCTTACCGTGCTTATCAAGCCAGCCCGATAACAACTCATTTTTTATCGTGTCTTATCGTGTTGGCCTTATAACGGCCCGAACCCGATAAGCCCCAGCCCAAACCCTATAATTTCGTGTCGTGTTTGTGTTGGTCAATCGTGTCGTGCCTCAAATTGTCACCCCTACATTTGACTGGATTATTAATATTAGTTTGATGTGTAGTTTACTTTAAATCTCGTATGTATGTAACTCATAATTAAAGGCAGATGAAAAAGTAAAGGTAAAGTGATAAAAATGTTGTCCTAAAAAGAAAAGTTTCAAATAAGATAATTATTTTGAAATTGACGAAAAAAAAAAATAGGATAATAATTTTGAGACGGATATATATTTCCCCACATTACAAGTAGTACTACATATTAGTATATTACTATTGGTTGAAGCCGTAAGAGAAAAAAGATAAATGTGTTATTATTAATCCGATCGACTTTTTACATATGAAATGATAGAAATCCTTCTGAAAAACAAGAAAGAGTGTGAGAGAGAGTGAGAGAGAGAACCAAGATCCAAGATAGTGAGCGGACAAAGATACTACATATATATTGATTTATTTCAACTAAGTTAAGCACTTGGTATTTGAATAGGTGGCCTTAATATCATGTGAAGTATGGTGCTTGGGTGAGATTGCAGCAAGAATTACGACACCACCAAGCAGGGCCAAACCAATTCCTAAACCGTTGACAATCATGGACTCGCTACAATGCTTTAATACAAGTCCCCTTGTTTGCAAAAACGTCAACTTCTCAAGAAGCCCCGTCTCTGCTGTCACGACTGCCAAACCGTAAGTGTAAAGACCAAGGAAGACGTGCCAAGGCAACACTCGTAGTCTTACTGTGCGCATCTCCCCTCTGTGCCAAAAGCTTAAGAAGCCCATCAACCACTGCATCAAACAGAATTTTCAACATCAAATATATTTCTTCTGGACGTCACCATTGCAAACAGTCTATGATATATGTATGTGCAAAATGAAGAAAAGAATCACAGGTTTTGCCGATGATGGATCGAGAATAGAAAGGATTGTGAGCCTATGGGCTATGGCATGCTTTTCCTATAGAGAGAATTAATCTTCAATGAGCTTGGTGGTTGAGAACATTGTTAAGGATAAAATTCAAAGTCCCTTTCAAGAAGATTACATGCCATGTTTCAATCTACAGTCTACTCCATGCATGTAGTTCAACAAAACATGCATTATTGATATATGATTTATATATGGGTGGGCCGGCCTGGCATGTAACTATACTATTATCAAGCGAATTATTAATATAGGTAGACTAAGCCCACCAAAAATGTCACATTGCCTTGAACTTCATATCCTCCATCTCTTCCAAAGAGTTTACCATACTATTTATTTTAGGATATTTCACTTTAATATTCTATTTTCAAAAAAATTATGTTTATCATCTTCGTAGCATTATAACTTTACCCTCATATTTGCTATAGACATATATTGATTATGCTAAAATATATTATCGTAATAATGATCAACTCTAATGCTAGCTAGTTATATATCCCTTGATAATTAGACTTTTCAAACATAAACTTTTTGGGTAGAACAGAGGGAGTATATAACTAACATTAGATTTAATCATATTTACAAAAATACTTGAGCATAATCAATCTGTTACTATTAAATATGGAGGGTAAAATTGAATTGTTACATATATAATAGATATTGTTTTTTAAAGTAGACTTTTAAACGAAACATCTCAAAATAGTATAATGGACGCTTTCCCTTGACTTACTTCTACATGGGCATCATAGTATACAACTGCAACATATAAATATTTAATAATAAAATTAATTAATTTTTTTAAATTTATGTGGCTAATCAAATCCTGAGTATTACTATTAATTAAGTATGAACTCTCTTTAGGAACCGAATCAGTATACCACTCTTGACAACTTTGGTACAAAATTGCCAAACCCTGGTGTAAGGCTCTATATATAATTATATATGTCCAATGTAATAATGGTAGACAATAATGAAAGTGAGTATCTTTTCCAGAAAGAGAATGACAATGCCCATGGGACAACCCACAATGTGACAATGGCATCACCCATGGGCGGATGTATAGGTTCAGGCTCAAGCCCTACTCAAAATTTACCTAGAAATAAAAAAAAAAAAAAAAAAGGTAAAGAGTCCCACTATTATATGTTTCACTTAAATCCACTTTTAAAAAACAAAGTATAAAAATGTCATTTTATTATTAATAAACTATTAAAAATATCGTTTTATAAAAAAAATTAATTTTTAAATAAGGACTCTTTGGTCTTTACCCAAAAGTTAAAACACGACAGGAGCATTTGTTTTAGACAAATGATATTACGAGCTAGAGCTTGTGATATTAATACAAGCTTTAGTGTTAGAGCCGTTGGATGATTAAGTTGGTGGTGATTTGAAATATCTACATCATTATTTAGAAAATACCATATTTGATCTAATGATGTAAAATTTTCAGTAGATTTGATCTAACAGCACTAACACTCAAGCTTATAGTAATATTACAAGCTCTAACTCGTAATATCGTAGATCTTTGTTTTATCCCTTGCCCAAACTCCCCCACGCCAGCATCAAAAAAATATAACACTCTCTCTCTCCATCCCCCAAACCCATTCCGATTAATCAATTACTCTCCCCGTGTCTCGACAACTAACATTAAGGTTTATCACTCCAAGTCCAACATCATCTCAAATCTCTCGCACCCCTTCACTCGGTGTCATTTCCACAAATATAAACAATAAAAATTTATCCTTCACTCCAGTATATTTTCTATTTTCTAACTCTTCAGGATTCGTAGTAACTATTTTAGATCTTTATATTTTGTACACATTGTATCCCCAAGATCTAGACATTTAATTTAAATGTTTTGTCGTTATTTTTAAAGTATTTCAAAATGTAGTTGTTTGTGTTAAAAGTAAATTTTATATATTTGTGTTTCTTTTGATTTAGTTTATTTTCTTTTAAAATGATTTGAATATTGGTTCTCTAAAAAAATGATGATTTTATGATTTTAATATATGTGTGTTATGTAAAAGTAAAGTCATTTTTCATAAATACCAAGTGAGGTGCCTTCATAATCCTGGATCAGCCCCTGGCATCACCAGTTCACCACACACGATTCTGTTGCCTAAAAGGAGATCAAAACATGTAGGTATATTCTGAAGTATAACAGTCTGCCAGAGCTAGCTGCATTAAAATGACACAAAACTTACTTTGCGAAGGCAAAATGGTTTCCCAAACTTATTAAGGAATGAATTTCACCCAGAAATGATAAGAAAGAAAATACTAGTAGAAAATAAGATTTTTATTATTTTATTTTATATTTTGTGAAATTTGAAGGACAAACCTGAGCTCCAAACAGAGATACAGAGAGTATTCCCATCCAAGAATGCAAGCTATAGAAATTGGCCACAACCCCATCAGTCCCTTGAAATCTGGTCCAAATCCCAAAAATAGCAGAAGCCAAAGCCACCCCTTGGAGGCACAAATGAACTGATTTCTTCAAATTCCCAGAACCAGGCAACCATCTATGCACCAAAATCGCTAAAAAACCAAAAACAATAAACACACAATTATCAACAAAACCTGGCCACTTTCCAAAACTGAATTCTTGCACCCAATGGATCGTCTCTTTACCTTCTCCACTGATGAGAATAAAGCCAATCACCATCAGTAGAGGATGAAGTACCTGCAGTTGAAATAGACAGACAGATCAAATAAAACAAACCACCAATTTAAGCAAAATGCAATTCACAAAATACGCACTTACAGAGTAGATGAGATCTTCAGGGGGACGATGGTGGGGGAGGAAGCTAGCTGTGAAGACAAGAGACCAAGTTACGACAAGAAGGGCAACGACGAGAGCTGAGAGTCTGGCAAAGAGAAGGAGAGAGAAAATGGAAGGTGAGGAAGAGAGTGAGACAAGTTTGGCCATGGCAACAACAAACTTTCGACCACCGACACTCGAACAGCTTTACATCTTACAGTATTATCTTAACCAGGGTGGTGTGGTACGGTACACTCAAGCAGCAACAACAATGTGAGTGAATGAAGCCACTACTATTGATGTTGATATCAAAATATTATACTCCTATTTTAATAGTACTGTTAGCAAAAACAAATTTACCACTTTACTATTCCTTTCATTTTCAAATTATCGTTCACCTTTTCTTTTTCATTCGTTTTTAAATAATTATCATTTTATAAAATTTTTCCTTTAAAAAAAATATTTTTATCATTTTATCCTTATTTTTTCTACTTACTTTAATTATAACTATATATTTAAGGATATTAAAAAAACTACATATTTCACCAATATTTATAATATAATCAAATATTTTTTTTCTTAAACGGTATGCCGCGTTAAAGTAGACAATCTTTTGAAAACAGAGAGAGTACTATTTTTTCTACTTACTTTAATTATTAACATATGTTTAAGGGAATTAAAATCAATATTTATATTACATTCAATTTTTTTTCTTCTTAAATGATGTGCTATAACTACTGTCGTATCGGATCAAAGAGGATAATAACTACATATTAACTCATGTCAAAAAGGATAACAATTTAGAAACTAAAGAAATTTATACATTCTCTACTCCTAACATAGTTTTTTATTTTAATTTTTTTGACTAAAACATATTGTTTTTTAAATAAAAATTTGACGCATGTATATATTTTTTTAATTTTTTAAGTCATAAAACATGTACTCCATCCGATTTTAAATTGTCATCATTTTTAACCGACACATCGTTTAAGAAAAAGTAATCGTATAATAAATATTGAGTGTAATGTGTGGTTTCTTTCAATACCCTTGAGCATGTGATCATAATTAAAGTAGTTAGAAAAAATAAGGATAAAGTGATAAAAATATTTTTTTTAAAAAAAGTTTTGAGAGAGAATAATTATTTGAAATCGGACAAAAGAAAAGAACGATTATTGAAATCAGAGGGAGTAATACGTTGTGCTTAAAATACAATAAATATTACGTGTTTTAAGTTTTTGAAATAAAAAAAAATATTACTCCCTCCGTCTCAAAATTATCATCTGGGTTGATTTGGTGCATGGTTTAAAAAAATATATTTGGTTAGATTATTAATATTAGTTGGATGTGTAATTTACTTTAAAGCTCATATGTATGTGACACATAACTAAATTGGTAAAATTGTTGTTCTAAAAAGAAAATTTTCAAAAAAGACAATTATTTTAACGGACGAAAAAAAAAAAAGGATAATAATTTGGGACGGGAAAGTATAAGTCAAATTTTATATTAGGAGTACAAAGTAATTTGATTACTAGTATTTTATTGATAAAAAGTCAAACGGAAACGTAATCATTAAAGAAAGATTTAAGAAGCACATCAAATTCATCAATTTTTCAAGGGGCAACATAACAGACTACAAGGGCATCACTATGGTAGGATTTTTAGCGAACTTCATATTAGGAAGAGTAATTCATTAAGGTTAATGCTATGATCACTCTAATAATATTTAATTTTAGGTACTAAATGATGTGGTATTTTATGTATCATATTATTAAGATAATTTTTAATTTATAGTGGAGTGGAACCCATAAAATGCCAAATAAGATGACACATTAAAAACCACATCATTTGGTATACAAATTTAAATGCTCTTCGAGTGGCTTTAGCATTACTCATTCATTAATATTAATAGTGAGATACTTTTTAAAGAGTTATGTAGGATCAATTAGGAAAGAGAAAAAAAAAACTTCTTATTTAGGAAGCTCAAATTGATTGTTTGTATGTGAGGAGGGGGGGAGGGCGGCTGTCTTTTTTTGGGGATGGGGTGGGTGAGTGGGTGAGAGAGTAGATGGGTTTTTAATCTTATCATTTTATGTATTTTATCATTTTATGTATTATGTTTTATAGATAAATTATTAATTAAATTATAAATTATAAAATTTAAAAATAATAATGTAATTATTATTTTTAAATTAATTTATGTCTTAATTTATAAATTAATTATTTATATAAAATATTTAAGTATGAAGTATATTAAATAACGTGAAATAAACTTATTTATTAAGAAGTATAAAAATAAAAATGAAGTGTAAAGTTAATGATATGACAGTGAGACCCAGTTAAGAATATGTTAAGAATAATATATAATAGAAATATGTATTCTTAAATAAGTAAAAAGAGAAAAATATATAAATGATAATAAGACCCAACTAAAAAGTTGCGATGAAAATAAACATCGGTGATGCTCAAACACAAGGAATTAAGGTCATCGGTTGTTACACTTAAATGTTCTATACTTTTATTCTGGATGGGTTGACTAATGACCTCATTATTATTTGCTAAAAAAGAGACTAAGATTAATGACAAGGGTTACTAGGCATCAACACCATTTACTAAAGCATCGAGCCAATGTGATCGAACTGAGGTTAGGGTTTGTTTAGTTTTGGCCGAGTTTTTTTTGGGTCCAAACTTTAAAATATATGGGCTAGGCTAGGGGCCAAAGGTGGCCAATGCTTAAATACGAGCTTTAAGTAAATTCGTTAGGCGGTATATTAGCGTCTAGCGCCTGGGGGTCGAGGTCTAAAATTAAGGCATAATTATCATTTTTTTGATAATTTATATAAAATATCAAGCATATTGAATACAAATTTAAATTTTTTTATATTTGTCATTTTATCAAACACTTGTTTATATTTGTAAAATAAACAAAAATATACAAATCTACCATTAATCATAATTCTCAACAACCCCAAAGCAATAAACCAGCCAAGTTTAGAACAAAAAACACAAAAGATATTACTCCAGTTCGCCCCCTATTACCTCCCCTCTATGTCTCACCATTATCACTCTCCCTTCCTTCTCTGGTCACCGCATGCCACAAAATTAAAGCTACAAAAATAAATTAAGGTCGGTGAGACTTGGCGTAGATGTCGACTTGGTCGATTAGGCGGCGACTAAGAAAATCGCGGTGGTAGAGAGGGGTCTAACGCCTAGCCGGGGTCTAGGCGAAGTTAGACGGGGAGTTTTAGAACACTGAAAAAAAAAGAAAAATTCTGGTCAGTTTTTTTTTAAATTCCTAACCCCAAAAGTCTATTGTTTTTTTTCCAATCCCAAAAGATAACTTTTCGAAATATTGTTCCAAAAATATCATCGTCTTCTTCAACAGCTCCGGCAACACACTTTGAATTCGAAGATTACGATTGTTCGCAATAGTTTTTTGATTCATGAAATACGAAACTATAATAGATCTGTACTGGGTTGAAGAATTTTTCAGTTAGGATGAAGGCGGAGAAAGAGGAGGAAGAAGAAGACTTACGACGAAGGAGATGGAAGAAGCAAGTGAAGGAAGTGGTCTGGTTCTTTATGATTTTGTATCGCAGTTCAAAAATTAATGCACTAAAATTGATGAATCGCGGTTCAAAAATAGACTAGCAATTACACTATTGAACAGCGGTGCAAAAATTAATGCACTAAAATTGATGAATCGCGGTTCAAAAATAGACTAGCAATTACACTATTAAACCGCGATGCAAAAATTATTACACTAAAATTGATGAATCGCGGTACAAAAATAGACTAGCAGTTACACTATTGAACCGCGGTGCATAATTAATTCAATAAAAATTGATGAATCGCGGTTCAAAAATAGACTAGCAGTTACACTATTGAACCACAGTGTAAAAAATAATGCAATAAAATTGATGAATCGCGGTGCAAAAATAATGACCTTTGTAGTGCGCCTGCGGTTCATTAAAGGTATCGTAGTCATTTTGCTACTAAAAGTGATTTTCTCCTGTTGATAATAAAAATAGTTTACTTTAGCGATTAAAAGTTTCAAAAAGTAGACCGGCCCGCAATTTTTTTCTAAAAAAAAGTAAAATTGCGGGTCGATCCCCTTTCCAAATTTTTATGCGCTAAATTACCCTCTTTTTATTTTCAATCACAAAAAAGTCACTTTTAGATGAGAAAAGACTATATTACCCTTAATGAACATGAGACGTGTGTAATAGTTGACTAGCCTCTGAATCGCGGTTTATAATTGTATATACCGCGATGTCGAACCTATACTTCAAATTTAATTTGTACTGCCATATATAATAATGTTGTACCACAATATAAATACTTGTTTACTTAGATTTCTCTATTCAAATACTGAGTGAATTACTATTTTTGTATCACAGTGTATAGTTTTCTATATATTACGGTGCAAAACCTATATTTGAAATTTAATTTGTACTGCAATATATAAAAACTATGAACCGCAATATATAAAAAGCTGCACCGCGACACAAATATCTATTTACTTCAATTTTTCTATTAAAACTTAAATAATGAAAAACAATATATTTATAAACCGCAGTTCAAAAATATATATAATTAATTGATGAATGAAACTTTGCACCGCAATATATAAACTTATCGTAGTGCGCCTCTTGCTCATTAAGGGTATCACTGTTTTTTCGCGTCTAAAAGTGACATTTTTTGTAAAAAAAAGATACTTCAATGATTTGAAACTTTATAAAGTGGACCGACCCGAATTTTTCCCTAAAAATGGGTTGAAATTCAGGCTGATCTCCTTTGATACGTTATTAATCGTTACAGTATTCTACGGTTTTTTCATTTGAAAAATAGACATTTTTGTGGGTAAAAAGATTACGATATCATTAATAAACGAAGACACGCTAAGCATCAGGAACATTTGAGCATCGCGATGCATAATTTAAACATCACGAATCTAATTTGTGCATCAGGATTATCTGCATCGTGAATCTAATTTATGCATTGAGGTTTGTGCATCGTGAATCAAATTTGTCATTTCCATTTCATAGTGATGCATCACAATTCTAAATTGATGGATCTCGATTCAAATTAGTTTAATATGCATCTCTTCCGCCTTCTTCTTCCTCATTCGTCAATACATAATCCTCCAACCTACCCCAGAAATAAGAATCTCCATTTTAGCGACTGGACAGGCAGGTCAATCGCAATTATGTTTCTCCCAACAATTGTGAATTTCAAACAATTTTGGAAGGATACACTGGAGTTGTAGAAGAAATGATGATCAAAGTTGTGAAAGAAGATGATCTAAACATTTTAGTAATAATATTTCAAAAGTATCTTTCATTGGTTGAAAAAAAAGATGACTACAGCGATTAACAACCTTAGAAAAGGTTCCATTCAACAATTTCTCTTAAAAAGAGTTAATTACAAAAAAATATTAAAAAATCGTCCTATTTCACAAATTTCAAATTAAACGTTGCATTTTACTTTTATACCTTTTAGACTTCTACCTTGAATTTTTTTCATCAACTTACACCTTCTTGTCAGGCGTAAAAGCCTAGACGGCAATCTAGTTGTTTGGGTCCCCATCAATGTCACTCGTTGATATTTCAATTAATCAGTATTGTACATGTCACGCAGCAAGGAGAATCAATCAATGAAATCAAATATCCTCTCACTCCTAAAATTATCGTCATGATTAATTTAACGTACGATTTAAGAAAATATATTTGACTGAATCGTATATTTATTTCTAAAAATACAAATCATCTTCAACTATACTACTAATAATTTGTTCAGTTGCGATGCAATCAACTTGAAGATTTTCATTATTTTCTTAATTATCTTTGAGATCAAAGGAAAGAGACAGTAAATTAAAATCCTTTCCATACAGCCAGCTTTACAATGTTGGATTGAATAATATATTACATTATTTCCAAAATTGTTTTTATGTTTGACAAGACACAAATTAAGAAAAACCAATTGTCTTGATTATTAATATTGTATAATATGTGATTTCCAATAAAGTTTATGTATATGTGATTAATAATTAAAATATAAAATAGTGGTAAAGGTAAAATGATACTCCTCCGTTTTACTCAAAGAATCCATGTTTAAAAAGTTTAATTATTAAAGGATATATAGTAGTATTAAAGTTGGTCATAATTACAATATTGTTTAACCATAACCAATATGTTAATATAATATGTGGAAGATAAACTTGAAATGTTATGGAGATGTAACACAATTTTTAAAAGTGAACTCTTAAAAAAAGTATCTCAAAATAGTATGATCGACTCTATGCCCGGAATGGAGGATGTAAAAGTATTGTCCAAAAAAAAAGTTACAAACAAGACAATTATTTTTGAACGGATGTAGTATATCTATCTCAGCTTCGAATCATTAACCCGTTTATACCATATTAATCTTGTATGATGAAACCGAAGTTTGGGCCGTATAATATATGATGAAACTAGTATCCAAAAGGGGAAACTCTCCTCCCGAGAGCCCCCATACCCCAATCCTATGAGAATGTGAGAAGGAAAATCACGGTAACTCAGCGATTAAGTAGCTAGGAGGACCCGTGCCTAGTACCTACAAGGAGCCACCCCCTCAAGAGGATGAAACCCCCACACTGCGGTTGTTAGGACTCGATCTTTGGTCCTGTATCCAAATCTACTGACTCTTAACCAACTGAGCTAAGCCCGTGAGGACAATATATGATGTAACCAAAATATGTTTCCTTGTGAGAATTTGGACCTACTAAACGGCTAAGAATAAGACTGATTTGGTAGTTGTGGTACTTCCAAAATTGGTTTGTTTCATAAGGAGCTACAAACTAAGTTGTAGACTTGAAGTGCTACGTATTGTCTTTTAACGGTTAGGAACAGCCTTTACATCCATGTGTGATACGATTATCCTCTCTTTTTTTCCTCACCTAATTTTGATTCCAATTTTGAGGGGCGATTATATCAACTACTCCACCTCCCCTATAAAACATACGTACCCCCCACAACTCGATCATATATAATTACCCAACAAATCTCAGGCAGGAGTCCAAGAGAAAGAGGAGAGAAGCCAAACCAATGGAGTTCACTTGCAAGGAATTTAAGGTAGGGAAATGTGAGGGGGAAAAGCTGGTAGATGGGGAAATTATGCCACTAGTTTTGACGCCACCAGAGCCAGCCAAAAATGGCATTGAGTCCCTCCTTGAGGCTTTGAAGGATAATAAGGAGTGGTTTGATGAAATGATCACTAAGAATAGTGCTGTGCTTCTCCGGGGTTTTGATGTTAACAACGCCGTTGAGTTCAATGATATCGTGGAGACGCTCGGGTGGGAGGATATCCGATATGTGGGTCCGGCACCAAGGACTCATATCTATAAGAGGATATGGACCGCTAATGAAGGTCCGCTCTCCGAGTTCATCTACTACCACCATGAAATGGTTCTGGTGAGTCTAATTACTTAACTTACTTTCTGCAATTCATTTAGACATGTTTTACGTATGCAAACGAGTTTTCTGATCCATCCTTAAATTAATCTTCTTCTTCTTCTTATGCATTTGATTGATGGATTTATATTGGATTGTTGGATTAATCAAATGGCTACTAGTATACATAATACCAAGGCCGGCCCTGTAAAATCTGGGGCCAAGGCCAATTAGGTTGAACGGGCACATCCTTTGTAGCATAAATATTTTTCTAATTTTTAAAAAATTAAAGGAAACAAAGGTTACGTATGTTATTTTTTTAAAATCTTTTGAAAATATGTCAAAAAATATTTTTTGGTGTTTGGCAAACACACGAAAACAATATATAAATAAATACAAAAAATATATTCTAATATCAATGTTCATATTAAACATAACATAAAATAATGTTTTACTTTAAGTAATTTTCTTTTAGTAATCCTTAATTTATCATTAATGGTGTCAAATCAATAAGGTCTATTTTTTTCAATGTCACAAATACTTACTAAAAAATTGGTAATAATGAAAAAACTTTTTAAAAAAGAAAATTGATAATTTTTGGGATGTTCCTAAATAATATAGTGGACACTAATTTTATTTCGTAATTAGTATTTATTTAAATTATAATTTATAAATAATGTGCACAAACTCTAATTATATTTTCTAAACAATTTATTTGTTGAATAAAATATTGTGTGTTTGTAAATATGTATAATTATTGAAAAGGGCGAAGGGGTGCTCAAATATTTGAAAAATGAATCTGTAAATCATTTTTCTGAAAAGAAAGCTCCATTTCCCGTTGACTTGGAAAACTTTTATATGTACTACATTTTTCTCTGATTACCAAATACTGGAAAATGAATTTTTTTTTCTTTCAAAAGTCATTTTTCGTGAAACAAACAAAGACTAAGTCTTTTTTAAAATTAAAATAAGATATTTATTTTATTTTTTTAATAATGTGTAGAGTTTTTATAAAAATCTATCCTTATGACAGGCCGGCCTTGCATAATACTGTCTCTATAACCTCGTTGTTATCCTCTCTCTCTCTCTCTCTCTCGTTGACTGAACAACACGCTACAAGTTAAGACACAAGGAAACAAATAAATAGTAAATAGATAAATAAACAACTATGAAAGTGTTCTTGTTTGACTGTGGTGCAATACTAAATATAGTTGTAGACGTAATCTATACAATTACAAATGCATGGTGCCACGAGGAAAAAGTCTACCGTGACATCACTGACATGTATAAGTTTTTTCATTTATAGTGGTGCTTCAATAATAAACTTCAATTTTCTCAACAAAAATATAAATAAATTATGTAACACATTTAATACATGCGAGAGCTCAGCCTAGACAAAATCAAGACTAGTAAGTAATGCCATGCAACCAGAAAATTAACCTTGCTGGGAACTACGAGTATTAATTTGAAGAATGTAGAAATGAAAACGTAGTACTTAGGAATTACATTAATGTTTAATTTATGATACATGAGTGAGTAGAGCTTCTTGCAGCTATTTGATAGTTTTGGTTTGCTTGTACAGATAAAGGAGTTTCCGAAGAAGGTGATACTTTTCTGTGAGATACCACCACCTGAAGGGGGAGAGACACCATTTGTGCCAAGCTTCAAGGTAACAGAACGGATGGTAGAGGAGTTCCCAGAGTTTGTGGAGGAATTGGAGAAGAAAGGATTGAAATACACCTTTACTGCTCCTAGCAACAGCGATACCGGTTCTATGCGAGGTAGAGGTTGGGAGGACGCTTTCGGTACATCTGACCCTGCCGAAGCTGAGAGAAGGTACATAACTACATATAATGTCCGTGATTGACCGTGTGGGTGTGCAAGACTTGATCACCAAAGTCCAATGACCTAACACAAAATCTTATTTTTGGGAATTACCTCGTGACAAGAATGCACTCCCTAGTCCCTTGGTTCCTAAATACCCGTCCTCTTTGATTTAAAGAAAATCTCACTTTCTTAAAACTATCTTTTATGGCCTATTTTTCTATGAAATCTCATAATACCCTTACAAAGTCGATTAAATGACTTAATGAGTTGATCAAAATGACTCATGAGTCAATTTAAATGACTCATGGGTAGAAAGGAGTTGAGGAAAACCTACTTAAGGTTGACATCATCAACACCATGAAAGCAATAAAAACGCTGGGACATTAGATTATAGTAGATTAATCGATCCATGAATCAATTCACTGGGTTTGAAGAGAGAGAGAGAGAGAGAGAGAGAGAGAGAGAGAGAGAGGAGCAAGGTTACCCCGTCGGCAGTGACGAAGGAGCCTTTGACCACGCCTGACGATGTGGAAGACGGAGAGGTGGATGATGTGTGCGCAATGGGGAGGGATTAGAGGCGGAGATTGCGATGGGGAGAGACAAGGGCGAGAAAGGAGAGAGAGGAAGCAGAGAGGACGGCTCTACTGATTCATGTGCAAAGATTGAAATGGCTACTTAAGGTTTGGGAGTTTCTAAGGGCTTTTTGGGAAGTTAAAAACTTTTTTGGTGAAGAGACCATAAAAGATAAAATTTTGGGTCAAAGGGCCATATTTGATAAACATCACTTGACATACACTTGATCGTCAGATTAATAAGGGTAGCGATTGAAGTTTTAAATGGGATTTGAATATACCTATATTTGTTGCATATCCCATCCAGGGGTCTATATATGAGATTTGTTTTATTTTATGCAAATTACTATTTTTCTTAAACCATAACTTTAGTTTCATTAATCTCGTAAAACATCATAATCCTAGCACTAGCGCCTAAGTTTTGGCCGACTCCTTAATTAAGTAGGAGTATTGTAAAGTACTTATAATTTCCATGTCATAGTTAAGAAACCTTATTTATGAATTTGGGATGCATGCAGGGCTAAGGGTTTAGGGATGGATATGGAGTGGCTACCAAACGGAGGAGTGAAGACGGTACTAGGGCCGAGGTGTCCAACAAAGGTGTTTGAGGGAAGAAAAGGGAGAAAAATGTGGTTCAACACCTTGGTTGGTATGTACGGGAAAGAGATCAGCTCAGCCATGATGGCAGACGGAACCGAGATACCAGCCCATATAGTGAAGAGATGTGAAGAAATAATTGAAGAAGAGAGCATACAATTCAAGTGGGAAAAAGGAGATGTGGCTTTCTTTGATAACTGGGCTTTGCTCCATGGTAGGAGGCCTTCTCTTTCTCCCAGAAGAGTCCTCGTTGCTACATGCAAGTAACCAGCTGCTCCTCTTCAAAACATAAATCAATAATGCTGGACTGGACTATTTGCTATTTGCTATTTGCTATTTGCTATTTGCTAGTGATTACTGATTACTGATATAAATAAATGGACATTTCTGGATATTAAATGTCGTTCAATCAACCACTAGTATGTATCAGCATCATATCCATTTTACTTCTTTTTTATTAAATTGTGGCGTTTGAAATAGCTCTACTTCATATAACTATTGCTTGACTGGGACTCTTGTTTTCTTATCTTTAATTTAAATTGAATAACTTCTGGCTTTATCCCCTAATAATTTGTTTCAAATAACAAGAATGTATATCATATGAAATTTCATTTCCTGATGTTCATATTCAACTGAGATTTTTGCTTGGAAAACACAAAATGGGTTGATTTCTAAGTTTTATTTGAAATGTAATGCCTTCAATTATTTTTGTGCATCGCGTTACAACCCCTTGCCTTTCCCATAATCGAGTTCAAGAATAAACACATTAAAGTTTATTCCAGGCTTCAATTCAGTAGGACTCGAGTTGTGTACTATACATCAGGCCCTAGTCAGTAGTCACAGTGATGTGCTCGACCCAAACCCGGTCACGAGTCAAGCACGAGCAATTATCACGTGCCAATCACGAGCTCAGTTAGCATGGGACCTACCTTGTCTAGCGGACAGAAATAGTAAGGTATCGAGCATAGAGCCAGAAAACTCCCGTCTAAACCTAGTCGAGCGCAGGCTTGGCCTGCCCGACCAGGGGCCATGCCCGAGAATTACACTTCATCACCAGATTTACGTCATATAGTCGGGCAGAGCCTTGCTCGCCCAAGCAAGCATCGAGCAGGGAACCTCAGAAACTTGCTCTCCAAGACAGGTCAAAAGCTTCCTTATCTGAGCAGGACACTTACCTAATCTGCTCCTATATTCTCGCGGCCAGCCGCCTGTCACGCCTATAATTTAGGAATTTCCTCATAAACTTGCTAGATATTTATGGAAGTCGAATCCCACAAGGATTCTATGTCATTGGGGGCATATAAATACCCCTCCATAAACCCTCAACAAGGTACACACACTCTTTCTTGAGCCTTGAACCTCTATCAAATTCTTTTTTGACTCTCATACGATACTTACTCTCACGCAGAGTGGTTTCGCGAGGCCAAGCCTTGCACTCCCACTAAGGTGATTTCGTGCTCTTAAACAGGTTCAAGGAAGTAGATCAAACCCAGATATCTTACACATCAATCGGACGGCCCAAGACTGATTTTTTCTCACATCAGTTTGGTTCCGTTGCCGAAAAACGAAACTTTAAAACTCTCTCATCAGTTTTTTCGGTAGCTTTTGGACAAGCAGTATTATTTCAATGGTTGGTAAAGGTACGCTACTGGATAAACAATGATTACCGACGGAACATTTCCGTAGGTAAATTATATTTTCCGTCGGTAAAATTCAATTACCAACGAAATACCGACGGATAATTTCGTCAGCGCAAACCGTTGTCGGTAATTGCTGTCGGGGGAGATTTTCCGTCGGTAATTACCGACGGAATCAGTGTTTCCGTCGGTGATTACCGACAGAAATGTCTGTCAATACTTTGCGTCAGTAATTTTATATTCCGTCAGTAATTACCGACGGAAATTTCCGTAGGTAAAATTATTTTCCGTCATTAATTACTGACGGAAATTTCCGTCGGTAAAATTATATTCAGTCAGTAATTACCTACGAAAATTCCCGTATGTAATTTTATATTCTGTCAGTAATTACCGACGGAAATTTCTGTAGGTAATTTTATATTTCGTCAGTAATTACTGACGGAAATTTCCGTAGGTAAAATAATTTTCCGTCAGTAATTACCGACGGTAAAGTCCGTCAGTATTAAAATTTCGAAACCTATTCAATAAACCCAGCTTCCGTCGGTAAAATTGAAAAATATTTGCAAAAAAATATGAAAATTTTGTCGTTTTGTCATTTTTGGTACCTGATTTAACACATTGTATAAAGGAAGGAGATCGAATTCCAAAAACATAAAACATTCAAAAGATACAAAAAGTTAATATCAATCCCTAACTTACATACCCTTAACATCAAAATGTCATCATAACATCATTTCCTTAACAAAAACTAAAATAGTATTTGTCCAAACTATGGGGGTGGAAACATATCTCGCATAAAGGAAGAAGGGGAGGGAGTACTAGGTGACGAGGAGGCCAATCGGTTGTTCATGAATGCTTCCATATGTGCCTTTATCTCGGCCATCACGCCACCGTTAGCAACCACCAGGCTGGAAGCCATTTGGTTGGAAACGACCCACTGCTGGATGATCTACCATCGAAGGCTCCCCATCAAGGGGTGCAAATAAGGAATCAGAGGATGGCTGCTTGGCATGCAGCTCATAGCGAAGACGTTCCTTGTGTTGAGGAAGAACTGTCCCAACACTCCAGTCAGGTTCAAGCGTGTCAGTGAGATGCTCGCGAAGTAATCAACGAGCGGCGGGATCATGCTCGTGACCTCAGGACTCAACTGAGCCGTCAGCGAGAGAATGAACAGGGTAGCTGGGCGGCCTCACCCGGGCAGAATAGGCCGCGGCCTGTTATACGAAAAACACACACGGGCAAGATTACCCGGTCAAACAAGTAATACAGTGATAAAGTAAAGTATCGAACCCACGAGGAAGCAATTTGATTGTTTTTTTTTTCTGAATACCAAACACATTGCAATCTTGATTATATTTAGACGATCGATTTTGTGTGAATTAACTAATTAATTAAGCTAAAACAAAAAATCAAATAAAGCAATATTAAAATGAGATTGACTTCAATGAGAGAGGATCTAGGGTTTTGATCTTCAATTGGCTCTTCCGTTATGATTTAATAAGAGATTGCTATTAAAACTATTCTATTTTTTTGGAAGTCGGGGATTCAAAAATCACCGTTAAGAGCTTTCGCTTCGTATAACGATGCTAATTAAAAGTATAAAATCACGGGCTTTTGCTACATATGAAATTAACTAATTAATCGCTTTCAAACACAAAACCCCAATTGACTATCCTAAAAAGGATTACTAGCATTGACTAACCCAACTCAAGGACAACTATGTTGTATTTTCCAAAATTTCAAAATCATTTTCATGCATTAAGCAATTTTTAAAATCATGTAAATGGTGATCAAATCAATATAAGCATTAAGAGCACAACATAATACCCAAAAAATTAGTGAATAGCAATTAATAGAAACACCCCAAATTAAAATCACAACATCCAAACCAATTTATATCAAAACCCTAGGCAAATAATTTAGTTCATCATGTTAAGGAAATAAATCATGTCTTCAATCAAAAGTATTATCATTTAATAAAAATTAAAGTGTATAATACTTTACAATGGAGGAGATGATTGAAATTTCTTAGCTCCCTTGGCTTGATCCAAAATGAAGTGAAATGGAGGATGAGGAAAATGGGAAATGGCGGTTGCTTCCTCTTGATTTCCTTTCTGTTCAGTTGTTTTTGATGTCCGAAAAATTCCCTTCCCCTCGAAACCTTTCAAAATTTTGCTAGGGCAATGAACAAGCAAGGAGGGGCAAATTTGGAAGTTTGATGGAGTTTTGGGGGTAAATTGGGGAAGGAAATAGGAGTCGGGTCACGGCTGGGGGTGGGCTGGACCAGGTGGGTTGGACGCGGGGCAGCCCATGGGGAAGTCAGCGTGGATGTGAGAGAGAAAAGGTTTGGGACGCGGGTTGAAGGAGCTGGATTGGGTCGGATCTAGAGCTGGGTCCATAGAGGATGACGCGGGTCAAGCTGGGCTGGTGGAACAGGCGGCGACACGTGGAGCTTCCAGAGGTCGACAACGCATTAATGAGGAAATCTAGAAATAGCACTGGCACCCCCTTCCTTTCTAAGATGTGCTTTGGAGCCCCTGGCTTCTTCAATGCGGCAACCGAAGACCCTCTGCTCCCAGGCTTCACGATTAAGTCATCCGTTAGCCTCGTTAGCTTCCGTTAACCATCCTTTGCCCTTGAATAACTAACAAACTTCGACGGATTCTGACCGAATGGATCCAAGCTCAACTTTAAACTCCGAAATTGCCTCGATTTGCCTGTATTGAGCCTTGAAAATCTTAAATATCTCCGAGATACCTACATGAAACACAAAATACATAAAAATAGGACCTCAAATGCAATGAATCATTAACCAAAGCTCAAAATAATCAATAAAATTTCTGAAAATAATGAAAATATTGGAAAATTTCCAAATTTATCACTGCCCTACAAGTGCAAGCGGACTACTATGATAAAATGTACGCGCTCAATCAACAGCTGCTCGCCTTGGGCCATATCCGCTCAAAGGGCTCATCGCACACTACCTCTTCCAGACTCACAATCGATGCCGAGAAGCGGTTGGCCGACGAAATGGAAGCCATAAAGAAAGAAATGGCCGAGTTAACCGTGGCCAATCTCGGTTTCGGAGCCACAAAGTTGCTAGAAGGAAGCTCCTTCTCCCCGGAGATCGAAAACGCGCCACCCACGCAAGGAATTACCTTTCCGCAGTTCGAAAAATACTTTGGGAAGGCATGGGCAAACGATTGGCTCAGGTCATTCGAGGCTTAGATCTGGATGGTCACAGACATCGAGGCACTTTAGATGAGAGCTTTTGAGGGTGCTCTCCAAGGCGAGGAGCAAGAATGGCTAGGGAGAGTCCTTCGTAGATCGATTGGCAGCTAGGACGACCTCAGATCTCATCGAGAACTTCAATTTGATATGCGGCGGGCCCCGTAATTCATCCGGACACGAAAGTTATGCTCCGTTAAAGTTCTGTCGACCGTTAAATGATTTCTACTAGTGCATAACGGAAACTAACGGAAAAATGTAAAAACTACCCGCTGAACCAACTTTCAGAAATTGCCACTGGACCCCCTGAACTTCGAACTCTTCCCTAAATCCTTGTTCAAATACGTCCCGACCACCTGTTCTACATCAATATCATTCCCAAATTTAATACTTTAATGTCATATAGATTAACCATGTAGGGTCAATTATAATACTGCAACACTTTTTGGGCCACAACCGCTAATTATTAATTAGCCCATAAACATCAAATAACAATTTTTTATTATCGCATCGTAATATTTATATGGGTATAATCATTCCCCAAATAACTATAATCATCATAGGAGTTAGTTACACTACCCCATATAATTTATTTCCTTTTTCTCCCCTCCAGAGTCCATTTCAGTAACTAAAACCCCAAGTTTACCCAAATTTTAAATTGGCCCCTGATGTCTTAACAGATACTTAACGGAAGTAACTGTCATCAACAAAGTTAACGACCATCTATCCAACATCCAACAAATCAAAGATATCCTCAGCAGAATGCCAACCTGCAAGCAAAAAACAAAGGGGAAGAGTATCTGCATTTTACTTTATCTGTCACATGCATTTTATGCCATGATATTTCATTTGTGTTGTGAGTCCTTCCCACAAGTGGTGTGAACCTCGGGTTTGTGGGAATACGATGTTTATTTTCATGTGTCCCACCATCGTGTTTTGCAAGGGTTTGCGGAAATGCAATGTTTATTTTCATGTGTTCCACCATCGTGTTTTGCGAGGGTTCGCCCTTGAAATGCGATGTTTATTTTCATGTGTCCCACTATTGTGTTTTGCAAAGGTTCACCCTGGAAAAGCAATGTTTATTTTCATGTGTCCCACCATCGTGTTTTGCGAGGGTTCACCCTGAGAATACGATGCTTATTATCATGTGTCCCACCATCGTGTTCTGCGAGGGTTCGCCGTGGGAATGCGATGTTTATTATCATGTGTCCCACCATCGTGTTTTGCGAGGGTTCACCTTGGAAATGCGATGTTTATTTTCATGTGTCCCACCATCGTGTTCTGCGAGGTTTCGCCCTGTGAATACGATGCTTTATTATCATGTGTCCCACAATCATGTTTTACGAAAGTTCGCCATGGGAATGCGATGTTTATTTTCATGTGTCCCACCATCGTGTTCTGCGAGGGTTCGCCCTGGGAATACGATGTTTATTTTCATGTGTCCCACCATCATGTTTTGCGAGGGTTCGCCATGGGAATGCGATGTTTATTATCATGTGTCCCATCATCGTGTTTTACGAGGGTTCGCCCTAGAAATACGATGTCTATTATCATGTGTCCCACCATCGTGTTTTGTGAGGGTTCGCCCTGGAAGCACGATATCCCACCCAGAGTTTGTTGTTAAGTTGTCGGCTTGAGCCGAACTACGTTTGGTCTGATTCCTAAAAAGGATACTTAGGCAGCCTACTCAGTAGGCACGACCATCATAGCACTTTAATTTGCATCATATCAACTCCATTCCCATCAGTCCATCGCAGCGTAAGGACATGAGATTAAATGTTGCATCATAAACTGTTGCATGTTACATTCTTCTCGGTTATAATTTCCTCGAAATTAAGGAGTCTATTCCTATCAACGATGTTCGTTTACCGGTAAATTTTGGTTTACCTATAAACTCCATCATTGAGGGGATCTGTAGACATCTCAATTTCATACCCATGTTTATAACATTCCATAAAATATCAAAACCTGTCAAAAAGGACTAACGACTGTTAAGTTACAGGGTTTAAAGTGCAAAAAGACGGAAGAATTGACAAACAGTGAATTACAGGGGGGCAAAGTGCCAAAAAGAAGAAAGAAAACAAAATGGGAGCAGCCTTATACATATTTGGGCGCTGCGCCCAAATATGCCTATGGGTGCGCCCCATTTTGTTAAAAGTATTGTTCCACTTTGCTTTTGGTACAAACCTTTCAGCGCAAGGTGCAACACGTTGAAACACGAAGATAAAATATATGCGGTTAACTTCGCTGTTAAGGATCCCCAATCTCAGTCTATAAATACGAGGTTTCAGCCAGTGCCTCAACACAATTTTACGGAGAGAATTTTACGAATGCTGTTACGCTGTGGATTTTCAAATCAAATCCCGAAGCTCTGTTAGGATGTCGAAATCACCCCTAAATACTTATACTCTCCGGCCAAAGTGAAACCTAGTTACCCTATTAGGTTTCCGCCCTATTTCACCGGTTCCAAAATCCTAAGACAAGCAATTTCTTTGCCCGAATTCAGCCATCAAATCAAACAAAAGCAAGCAGTTGTTCTGCCCAATTTCAACCTTAACAACAACAATAATCAAGCAAAAGCAAGTAGTTGTGCCGCCCGGATCCCGAGGCGAAAAGCAACTAAAAGGAGCAGTCACGCTGCCCGAATTGCAACAACAACAACAACAATAAAGAAAAAAGACTTCCTTTCTTGGAAGGACGGGGGAAGTACATGTAGACCGCCTAGTAGGCTTAAGCCCAGGCATACCGGGTTCAGACACTCACGTTCCAGGAGGTAAGTTCTGTCCCCGTAATTATTTATTATAATCTATAACTTAAATATAAATATCTAAGTAAGTTTCATTTCGGTTTATACTTTAATATAATAATAATTATAATTTCTTTTCATTTAATTAGTTTATTTTCATGTTTTTACTTTAATGTAGAAATAGTTATAGTTTCTTCTTGTTTAAATTAGTTTCCTTTCCATTCCTACTTTAATGTAATAATAGTTACATTTTCTTCCTGTTTAAATTAGTTTCCTTTCCGTTCTTACTTTAATGTAATAATATTTACATTTTCTTTCTATTTAAATTAGTTTCTTTTCTGTTCTTACTTTAAATGTCATAATAGTTATATTTTTCTTCTATTTTAATTAATTTCTTTTATGTCTTTACTTTATTGTAAATTAGTTATAATTTCTGGCAGTTTAATTAGTTTCTTTTCTGCACATACTTTAAATATATAAATAATTATGTTTCTTATTATTTAATAAGTTTCTTTCCTGTTTATTGATAGACGTATTTTATACGTCTTTATCAGGTACTTTTATGACTTAGAAATAACAATTCTACGAGGCTTTTGGCTACTAATATGTGTTTTGAGCTATATTGTGAGTTTCAGGGTTTTAGGTGAACTTATGGAATTTATAGGGCTTTTATTGAAGATTTCGAGGAAGGATGCAAAGTGCAACTAATGAAAAGATGCAACAGAAGGCATCTGGACACCTTATGGCTGCAAGCCTCCAAGGCCTTGCCCTCACAAAGTAGACAGTAAGCAGCCTGGCCCGTTCAAGATTCTTGCGGACGCAAGGTATAAACACCATACGGCCGCAAGGTCCCCAGAAACTGCCTTTACAGGTGTTTCAACTGGATTGAACCTCCTATTCCCCTAAAACACCTTGGTATATATAGAAGACGGTAGCCAAAGCCAAAGGACATCCAGAAATTCTTAGGAAACAGTTCTAACACCGATTCTAGTTTGTAATACATAATTTAGTCATTGTAATTATAGTTTTGAAGATCGATTCATGTATTCCTTCATCCCGCTGATTGGTTCATCGTCAAGGATGAACTAACCGCCCATTAATCTAGGAATTGGGAGGTAACTTGTATCGAATCTATTGCTTAATATATTTTTATTCATTCAATTCTTGATGATCATGATGTTTATTAACCCCTTTATTATCTAGCTTTGACCAAATGAGTGGAATCACAAGTAATAAAGGCCTAGAGGTGCAGATAGCTGCATGGCCAAATGCATATGTCGTACACTGGCTCACCATCGTGATAAATTGACCTTATCGATACACGAGAGTGATAAGTTAGGATCATGTTCATATATATGACCTAAGTGACATATAGGATCCATATGTTCTTGTTCTTAGGATATAGATTGGATGAATTATTTAGGATGGAGACTGAATTATAATTTGACGATCTATATATATCTTTCGTGAACGAACCCAAGTTATTGATTGATACTATACTTAAAAAGCAATAGAGTAGATGCAACTGAAACCCCATCCTAGATTTCTCTCCTTCATAAGATCTTTATAAATTGTGATTGCTGCTTAGTTAAATAAATTTTCTGTTTTACTAGAATAAAATTAGATTAAATAGAATAAATAAAAACCCTCTTAGTTTAAATTGCTACCGATTTACTTGCCATTAGTATTCTTCTTGTCTCTGTGGTTCGACCCTTGCTTCCCAAGCTGTTCTACAATAGTCTTATGCACTTGCAAGGAATTAATTAAAATAAGACACGACCAAGTTTTTGGTGCCGTTGCCGGGGACAAGCTAGTTTGCTTAGTTAGTTTGTTGGTAGCGTTGTTTTTAAATTTAGTTTTTATAAAAAGAAAAATACAAAAAGATTTTTATTTCTAGTTTTAAGTTTTTATTTGTCTTTTATTTGATTTTGTTATTTTATGCACGGTCGTAGATCTCTAAATCCCAAGCTGGCAGAATTAAATCAAAATATAAATAATCTTGTAAAGAATCAGGAAGAACCCTGATAATTTGGAAAATCGGTCTATTAATCAAGAACACATAAATAGAAAGGATCCTCTGGTTGATCCTCCAATGGATAACAACAATAATCAAAATCCTGAAAATCTGATTCCTCCGGTAAATTTAAATCAAAGAAGGGAAGAACATGCTGATAGAAATATGGAAGTAGTAATCAATCAAATAACTATAAATGATTATGGCCGACCTATGTTGAATGCAACACCATCATGTTTAGTTTTACCAGAAGCGGTAAGAAATTTTGAACTTAAAGGTCACTTTTATAACATGTTGATTTCATTCCATGGATTGCCATCTGAAGATCCAGTAACTTTTGTTAAGGAATATGGTTTTATGACTGATAATTTTCCGTTAGGAGGTTTGACAGAAGATCAGATAAAAATGAGATATTTTCAATGCGCATTAAAAGATGCGGCGAGAAGATGGTTTAGGAATCTAGCACCTATAAGTGTTTATACATGGGCTCAATTATATGATTTGTTTATGGGTAAATTTTATCAACATGCATCTCTTTCAAAATATAGGAAGCAAATTATGTCTTTTCAAACTAAACCGGGAGAGACATTCCATGAAGCATGAGATAGATTTAAAAATTTACTTATTTTGTGTCCCCATCATAATTTATCCCAAGATGTGTTAGTAACTCGCTTTTATCATGCTCTTTCGCCTCGCATTGCAAACTATGGTTGATAGTGCACGGTGGTTCTAT
>CM028377.1:141968834-141997924 GCA_013146195.2 Codonopsis lanceolata
AATAATGCCTCCCCTCTCCATTTTATCTCATATTAATTTTTCTCTTTTTTTTTTTATTATTTTTTTTATATGCTCTAACTTTTACTAGGCGCCCTTTCGGTTTTTCAACCTAGCGAGTGGAGAGAGGCATTCTTGGCCCCGGATAGAATGGCTCGGGCATAGTACCTTTTGAGTTTGTCGAGGTTGAAGGGGCTGGACAAGATCTTCCCATCGATTTGTGAAGCCACGGCACCTCTGATTTGATCTCTTTAACAATGTATGAATGGTCCATCACGTGAGACTTCCATTACCCCTATTATCCACGTAACTTCGGGGTTTTTCTTGGCTTGAGGTCTGCTTGGATATCGCGGCCTTTGACTTTTTTATTAGCTTCGAGGCGTCGCCTTTGATATGCCGGGTATGCTCTAAGGCTAACGAGGCATCGTTCATCAATTAGGGCCAATTCTTCGTATACGCCCTTTGACCCGATCAACACGCTATATAAACTTCCATCATGCTCTTAGTGATGGAATTTCCACTTCTACTATTATCTAGCTTCCATGCCATATGCCGGGGAGTAGGGGTAGCCCGTGTGTGCGGTGAAGCTTCGATAGCCGAAGGAGCTAGTGGCAATTTTACGGCCGATCTCTTCTGGTAATAAACCATTTTCGATGATGTTTTCAAGGTTTTATTGGAACTTGGCAGCTTTGGAGGCTTCTTGGCCGGCAATCTGAGGCTTCATATTTCAAGTATTATTTGAACATTCGAACTCCAACCTTATAGCCGGCGGAGTATGAGAGTCGGCGGATCGATTAACAAGATTCCTATGCCAAAGCCTCTTTTGTTTTGCGGCCGTCAAGAACATCGCCAGCAGTGTCATGGTCGGTGATTTCGAGGCACCTTCATACGGAAACCGAGGCTCGGTTGCATCTTCGGCCTTCAAAGGTAGATCGGCTAAGTGATCGCAATGACTCTCCTTTGATAGACTTGAGTGACATAAGTTATGTCAAACTCATTGAAGAAAGGACCACTTGGCGATTGGCTGAACGGTGATGGCTTCTGAAGATGTACTTGATAGGGTCCATACGGATATGAGTTTGATGGACCTTCCTTGGAGATAGGTTTTGAGCCTCTGAGTGGCCCGGACTAGGCCGGTGCGGCTTTCTCCAACGGCGAATAGTTTAGCTCGCTTCTTTGTAGCTTCCTACTTATGAAGTATATGGCATTTTCAATGTAAATCTTTTTCTCTTGGCGAGCATAGCCCCTCTTGGCGTGTGCTGCAGACGGTTAAGTATATGAGGAGAGGTTTATGTGTATGGGGTGGAGCTAGGGGGGGATTGGTAAGGTAGGCTTTTATTTTCTCGAAGGCTAGGCGGCACTTGCGTCCCAGACTTGGTCGGTATTCTTTTTAGGAGTTTAAGGGGCTCACATGTGGTGGTCGGTTGTCGATGGCTTGACGATGTACTAACCGGCCTAGGAAGCCTTTGACCGGTGGGAGTTTTGGTGTGGCATTTCTAGGATGGCTCGATCTTTGCTGGCTCGATCTCGATGCCTTGTTCGGTTACTAAGAATCCCGAGGACTTTGCCTTGGTAACCCGAATGTGCATTTGGTGGGGTTAAGCTTCATCAGTGCTTCCTTCTTTCGAAGAACTTCGAAGATCTTTGATGTGAGCACAGTTGGCGTCATTGGAATGCGATCATATCATCAACATAGACCTCCATCTCTTTATGGATCATGTTGAAGAAGGGGTGGTGGCGGCCCTCGGTAAGTGGCTCAGGCATTCTTTAATCCAAATGGCATGACAGTATAACAATAAGTCCCCAGGAGTAGTGAATGAAGTCTTCTCACGGTCTTCTGCTGCCATTTTGATTTGATTATAGCCCGGCATGCCGTCGACAAAGAGATCGGGACTTTGTAGTATGACATCTACCACAATATCAATGGTAGGCGGGGGAAGTCATCTTTGAGGCGGCGTTTTGTTGAGGTCGCGGAAGTCTACAGTTCGACTTTCCGTTGGGCTTAGGAGAGCGGTCACTATAGTTGGGCAGTAATTCGGGTATTCAACTACCCGAATGAAGTTGAGCCTTGATATTTCATGATTCTTCTTTGACTTGTAGTGACCATTACGGATTGATGCGTGAATACGTTTGGCCAGGCGAGCACAGGATATGTAGGAATCGATTGCTCGACTATCTCTGAATCGGGCCGGGCATATCTTCGTAGGACCAGGCAAATATGTCTATGAATTTCTTGAGGGGATCAATAAGTGCCTTTCTTTACGGACCTTGGAGGTAGGCTAGATTCTAATTTCTTTGATTTCATTGTCCGGCCGGAACGATGATAGAGCAGGGTCTTCGGTGACTGCGATGAATGGCCATGTTCACAGTATTCGGCTGACTTTGCAAGCTCAAGTGATAATTTTTATCTTTTGGGTCCATTTTATTAAATGACTCATTATCATAATTATTATTATTTGTCGTCTTTTAAAGTAGGTGCAACTAAGGAATAAGCAAAGACATTTATATTATTATTAAAAGCATATTTCTGGGGGTTATTACATTGTTAAGGACACAGGGGTTTGAGATCCTCACTTTAGGTAGCGGATCGGTAGATGACCAATCCATAAAGCTAGGAAAGGGTGGGGATGGTATATCCAAGCGGTCTACCAATTCTGCGTGTCGAGAGTGGACGGTCGTGGTGTACCAATTATCTGAGAGGCTTTTTAGAAATAGACTCAAACTCGCGAGGGCAACATAATCAGTACCTCCATCCATCATACCAGTCGTCCCCCAAATTTTCATTAGAAACTTCTGGTTTAGAATTTTTAAGCATCATGGTTTTCAAATCTTCGATGTCGGCCTCCCATTTTCGCGGACGGGAAGTTGGGTTTTGGTATATCTTTGTAGGATTAGGGAAGGCTGGGTTGTTTCCTGGGCGTGGTATCACGGTAAGGATTTTGGGCGGGATAAGGATTTTGGGTTGGATATGGATATTGGGTTGGATATGGATATTAGGCGCGATAAGGACTCTAGAATTTGGCCGGATATGGGTATTGGGTTGGATAAAGGTCCTGATTGGTGGATTTTGGACAGGTATAGGGATTACGGGTTGGTGGCTTTTGGGCAGTATAGGGATTCAGGTTGGAATGGGTTTTGGGTAGTATATGGATGCAGGTTGGTGGGTTTTGACGTATAGGGATTCAGGTTAGTGGGTTGGTGTTTGGTTGGGGAATTGGATTTGGAGGAACATGGAAGGTTGATGCTTCTCGGGGAATTTGCCGGGGGAAGATTTTCTCACAGCTGGATTTTAAATTTTGCACCAGATTAGCCACTTGGCTCATTATGTCCCGATCGGCCGTGCATCCAAATTTTGTCTAGCCATTCCCGTTTTGCATGCTTGGAGTCGAGAACATACCACGGATCCCCGAATACGTACCCATAGCTTCATTCACTTTCTCTTTGCCATATCGCTCGGATGCGTACCTCACCGAGGCGACTCGCCCAATCGATCTAGCTAAACCGATACCTTCGATCTCGATTTACGCACTACTTTCCCCAGTATCAACAGGCCCAAGTACTATCCACTGCCTTTCCAAATTCGGGCCGAGGTTTACGAGGAAATGGGGTTTGGAGGTATCGAAGGCCGAATTTGGGAGGCTTTACGGGCTCGGGAGTAGATCACGGCGTGCCTTTTATTAGTATTTTATTATTTTTAATTGTTCCTATAGTTGACAGGATAAGCACACTCTGCTTTTTTTGAAAGTCTCGAGGACTTTTCACGAGGCAGTGGATTCTTTCTTGAGTATAGGACCAACGTATTCCACCTGCCTTTCGACTCCCGGGGTAGGCGATCGTCCCGAGGCGAAGGGCCTATACTCTTTCCAGGATCCACCATTCGAAATGGTCTAGGTCGAGCATCAAAGAATAATAAATCAGCCACTGTTTATTATTATTTTTTGTTGCACAATTTATTTTCATCATTTTTTTCGACTTGCATATATTTTTTTTTGTTTTATTATTATTATTATTATTATTATTATTATTATTATTATTATTATTATTATTATTATTATTATTATTATTATTATTATTATTATATATATATATATATATTTTTTATTTTTATTTTTTTTTTGACAGGGGCTGATTCACGATTCAGAGATGCAAAAACCGGTCGGTCTATAAAGTGTCCTGAGAATCTATATGCATTCTAGCGTTGGCTCATGCAGGGGTAGTAGGCCATGGTGTAGTAACAGTACGCTCGGAATATAGCTTATATGCGTGTGTAATGCGGTATCTAGAAAGCGATAAATCTTTATTCATTTACAGATATATAAACGAGGAAATAAAACATATATGGCACAATGCTTCTTGTCATTACGTGTGGATTTTCTCGGCTTTTTAGATTTGGCGCAAACAAGCAAAGCACCATATTTAAGAAATAGAAAGAAAAGTGGGGAAACTATCTATCACTATTAATTACAAATTTTGGTCATATATCCCTGAAATAAAATGATAGAATGAATGTGGATATGTGCAAATGTACAGAATAATGGAAAAAAGAAAAATGAACAGAAAGAAGTAATACTACAGAGCCGGAAATAAAGTAATAATTAAAATAAAGCCTCGGCTCTTTCGTTGTGCTGCCCGGAATTTTATTGTAACATATATGTAATATTTTGTTTTTTGAAATTTTGTTTTTGATTTTTTTTTAATTTTTCGAATTTTTTTTTAAATATTCTCAAATACACCTGTAACAGTTATCGGAACGAAATTGCTGCAAGATGGAGGATCATATCCACAAATATAGGCATAGATATATAGGAACACAATATTCAAATGCATAAATTAATATAACAAGCATATTTTATTTAGCGAAACAAATAAAAACAAAAAAGTTTTATTTTATGAGTCTAGCCCTCCATTTTATTTAAAATAAAACAACTCCCCAACGAAGTCGCCAGCCGTGAGGTTCCGTCACCCTCGGCCTCGCCACGACCGGCGCCCCGCACCCTTGGATAGGGGTGCGCGTGCGTCAGATGACGGGACACCACTTGCTCTCGTTCCACCCTCCCTTGTTTAAGGGAAGACAAAATCAAAAGTGCGAGAGGAGTCTTTGTCTATGTTAGCGTTGGAATGCGCCTCGGTTGCCTTTTAGTGGATTTTTTATCCAATATGGGAACTAATGGTTTCCGCATCAAGTTATCCCTTTTTAGGGGATACCAGGATATGGGAATGCATTACCCTTTCATTCCCATTTTCCCTTTTTAGGGAAAAAGCGGAAAAAGTGCAAAAAGGAGGATATTGCGACGCCCCACTATGGATTTTATTAAAAATAGCCTTATGTCCCGTTCAGATCACTATGGGAGCTTTGGGTTTCCCGCATCAAGTTATCCCTTTTTTAGGAGATATCAGGATATGAGAATACATCACCCTTCCATTCTCATTCTCCCTTTTTTAGGGGAGAACAGAAAAGTGCAAAGAATGAGTGTTGTGAGGCCCCACTGGATCTGAAAGTTTTAGAGTCGCCATCTTTATTTTAAGGCAAAAATAAAGCAAAACCAGAAAAAGAAAGAAAAATAAACCAGAGAAAAGAAAACGGGTTCGGATGCTAAGTTACGAGTTCGGAAGGTGCTAGGCACCCAACTCGCCCTTTCGGTCTCAAAAGTGGTTTTTGGCTGAAGTATACTTATTGTTATATTTATTTAGCAAATAAATAAAGCATTAAAAGACAGGAAATTAATGCAAATACATCCGTGGCTACATTATTTACAGACTTGCAGCCATTTCCTTACAATAATTACAAATGTACTTAAAAATATTTGGTCATTATAACGGCTCTTTTACATAATATTTCCTATTCTAATTCGGGTAAGCACAACGGCTTATATTGACTACATTGTGCCGGATTTAAATAACAACTTTAAAATAATAAATGAACAGAAAAGTAAATAAATAAATAAAATAACTGTAAGGGTAAAATAGGCATGACCTATTTTAGTCTTGTTTTCACCTTTCTTGGTCATAAAGTTTTGGTGGATATTTGGAAACAAAATCTTTATGAGTCATTTTTGAAAACAAAATTTTCCTAAAGATTTTGTGGTTTCATTTTTGGTAACAAAATCCTTTATTAGATTATGGTTCATCATCTTTGGTAACAAAATCTTAGCATAAATCCTTGTCAAACCAAGATTCTTGACCACTTTCATATTTGGTAATAAAATCTCATTGAATTGGTAAGCTGTTGGATTTTCCTTAAATACTAATCCTTTTCCTTGTTGTAGAAGGACTGCTTTTTTGCGTGATGTGTAGATATCGCAACTATATATTCGGGAGAGCTGATTCGGGTTTCTAGAAGAGCTCCGAAGAAGAATAAAAGTCATACGACCGTGAGTAAGTTCGTGGTTCAGCAGCGGTTTTGATCCGAACCAGCGATGCAATCGATCTTGTCAATGAAGCTACATCGGCAGTAACATCAGAATTCTGAAACTATTTTTGTCTTCCTGTTTTGTTCAAAGGAAGCTGATTTTGTTTCTTCCCACGTTTTGTTTAACTTGTTTATGTGGGGTTTTTGTTCTCCAAGACTCATTGTCTTGTGAGAATATTTTTTGTGTGATTTCACATAGTTTTTGTAAAACAATTAATCTTTTTAGTGAAATCGTTTTGGCCATGAGGCTAGATCTACAAGTATAAGCTTGTAGATTGTTTAGTAAACTTTTGTGATTAATTTCGTGCTTTTGTACTAAGTCTTCCGCTGTTTTTTGTTATTTTTCTGTCTATTGTGACCTCCATTGTAGCTGTTTCACAAGCTACATTGGAAACTGCATTAGGCAGTTTGGAGAATCCTATCTACGTGTGTTCTTTCAATTGGTATCAAAGCCTCCTCTTGACGTCACTAAGAGTAGATTCTGGTTGTAGCCGTGATGGATTCTCAATATGAGAATGTTGTTCGTCCTCCAATTTTGACTAGTGCAAATTATTCTATTTGGAAAGTCAAGATGCGTATCTTCATCAAATCAATTGATGAGAGAGCGTGGCTTGCTGTTCTAAATGGTTGGACTCCTCCCAAAACTACTGATGATGATGGTTATGTAAAGATCACCAAAGAAGCAGATTGGTCTAATAATGATAGAAACATTGCCTCTTTTAATTCTAAAGCCTTGTCTGCCATATACAAAGCTCTTGATGCTAACACATTTAGGGTTATAGCCAACTATGAGTCTGCTAAAGATGTATGGGAGGCCCTACAAACCTTGTGTGAAGGACCTTCTAGTGTTCGTGCTTCTAAATTAAGATTGCTTACCACTCAATTTGAAAACACAAGGATGAATGAAGATGAAGATATTATGTCTTACTATGCCAGATTACTTGATATATCTAACTCTGCTCTTGCTTTGGGTGATCATATCACCAATGGTCGTCTTGTTAGCAAGATGATGTGAACTTTGCCTGAAAGGTTTAATGTGAAAATTTGTGCTATTGAGGAAGCTCATGACATTGACAAAATTGGTTTTGAAAGACTAGCTGGTATTCTTCAAAATTTTGAGTTAAACCTCAATGAGCAAATTAAGAACAAAGGCAAAGGTGCATCATCTTCTACTCCTTCCGATGATAGTATTGCTTTTCCTTACATTGTTGATATCTCTTGAATTTCTTGAATTGCATAAGGAGATTGAGGAATCGATTTTGGTGAAGAGTCAATGGATTTTTAACAACAAAGTTTAAAAATATTTTGAAAGCAAAGGGCAAAACAGATCTCCATCTTCTATCTCCAAAACAATTTTCAAACCGAGCCTAGCAAATTTCCTCCCAAAGAAAGTTCTTTTCAAACCCCTGAAAAATCTTTTACCAATCCTTTTGCTAAGCAGTCTACATCTAGAAGTAAAAATATTGATTCTATTCAATGTAGGGCTTGTCAAGGGTTTGGGCATTATGCTAATCAATGTGTTAATACTTTGAGAAATAAGGGTTTGAATTTTTCTACTACTTTGAGTGATAGTGATGATGAAGATCTAGATGATCTTATCACTCTCACTGCTGTACACAACTCTCCATCTGATTTTGCAGGATTTTCGGCCAATGTGACTCCCAATGTAGCTACATCGGAAGTCACATCGAGAGATGCGATGGGCGAAGTGATGATCTTTACTTGTTTTAACTCTTCATCGAAGATGGTGGAGATTCGATCGAATTCTTTGGAAGGGTACAAGGAATTATACAAGGATTGGGAGAAACGAGCTCACCAAGTTACATTGCTTGGTAAGGCAAATGAGCTGTTAAAAAAGGCCAATGAGGATCAGAAAGACTGCATTGCAAGGCTGGAAAGTCTGCTGAGTAAAAAGGATGTTGAGATCGAAGGTTTGAAGGAGCAGCTCACTCAAGCAAAAGAAACCATTGCCAAATGGAATTCAAGCCAACATAAAGTGGATGAAATGCTGAATTCAGGTAGCACATCCAAGGCAGGTATTGGTTTTGTTCCAAAAGTGTTTGTAAGAGAAGGAGAAGGTACGTCTGGAACTAAACAAGACTTTCAAAAACCTGAATTCTTTGAAAAGCCAAAAACAAGAAAGAAAAACTTTGTTTGTCACTTCCGCCATAAGCCTGGACATATACAACCTTTTTGTTTTCTGAAAAAGGCTATATATGAGGATGAAGTTAGGCAGGCCTTCTTGGCAAAAAATCAGATGCAACATCGAATGCAACAACCAATGAAGTCACATTGGAAGTCTCATTCGATGTCGCATCAGAAATCTCATCCTCAGAAAAATCAAACAAAAGTTTTTAAACAGATGTGGGTTCCTAAGGGTAGTAATGACAAAGGCAAGTCCAAATACTGTGAACCCTTTGATATATGTCCTGGTGCTAAGCTGTTCTATGAAGAATCTCCTCCAAAATGTTCAGAACCAGCATCTGAAACCATTGAACCTGCACCTGATCAGACAGAACCTGCATATTCTAGAAGTTCAGCCGATGTGATTCCAAATGTAGCTACTTCGGCAGTCACATTGGACAGAAACTCCTCAGATGCTGAAACTGAACCTGAACCGACTAAAACTGAACCAAATTTGACTGATTGCAGCCATGACATTCCTAGCCGCATTCAGAAAAACCATCCAATCTCTCAAGTGATAGGTAATATTCATGATGGCATATACACAAGGAGAAGAGGTAAGGTTGATTCTCAAAAATTTGCATGCTTATCAAAATATTTTTTAGAGAAGCCTTAAATCTTTTATGGATGCTCCAAATGATCAAAGATTATGGGCTACACATTGATGTGTTAACCTTGTATTTTGATAACACCCATGCAATTTGTTTGGCACAAAAATACAGTTCATCATTCTCTAACAAAACACATTAATATAAGACACCACTTTATTAGAGACTTGATTAAATATGGAAATTGTTTGCATTGTACATGTTGGGATTGAAAATCATCTTGCTGATATATTTGCCAAGTGTCTTGTTTTTGAGAGATTTTTCAATCTTTGGAAATCTCTTGTGTTTTGTGTGACATATGATTTTACACTTAGTTAATTGTAAAATAATAATAATAATAATAATAAAATAGGCATGCTTGCATTTTGTCTTTAGAGTGCACTCTAGATCATTGTTTCACATGTATGTGCCTCTTGTGGTTGCTTGGGAATTTCATTCAAAATCTATTGTGATTTCATTGTTATGATTCTCTCTATCTCCCAGTTCTTGAGTATGTTTGAAGTCCACAAAGGAAAGAGCTACCTTTTAAAATTTTTGGGATGCTACAATTTATCAAAGTACTATGGAACTTAGGTTTTCATGGGTTGATCTTGAGAAAATTGACTCCCCTTAATTGAAAAAGTGTGAAAGCTACCTAACGGAAAAGAGCTACCTATGAACAAGGTTGTGGCACCTTTCTTTTGGGACTATGAATCCTCGGATTTCATGGGTTGATCAAATGCAAAATTGCTTCCCTTGGTAAATAGTGTGAAAGGTTCCAAGTGGCATGTTTTTATAGCTTGAAATAAAGTAGAGCTATATTCCTAGGGAAATAAAGTACCTATGGATTTTTGTTGTGAAAAATTTACGATCTTGGGAGAGAAATCTGGTTGAGAAAACAAAAAAAAAAATACAAAATTGAAAATAAAATCACAATTTTGGCGAATGCATCTCCCAATGCAGCTACATTAGGAACTACATCCTTTGATCTGGTCTTTATCACTTGTGTGTGATTGCATTTTTTTTCCTTTGCCTAGCTTTTAGTTATCATGTTTTAGGCATAAAATTTAGGACATGCATTGTTGGCAAAGATATCAACTTGGTGAAATTTTGTCCTAATATAAATTGTGCAAATCAATTTCCAAAAATCACCATGTTGAAAAATATTTAGTGGTTGTCTAATTTTTGTGGGAAACTAAGAGGTATTGAATTTGGATATGATGTGCTCAGTTATTGCTAATGGTGTGATCAAGTCTTGGTGAACACTTCATTGTGTTTTTCAAAATCTTTGATTTTTGAGAGTTCCTAAAAGATTGTTTATCCCTCTTCCTTTTCCGGTCAAATAGGGGGAGAGAGATCAAATGTTTATGGTGATTGTGATGAATCCTATGATTTCTGACTTTATACCTTGTACAAATTCATGGGGAGATGAGATTTTCTAACCATTGCAGGTTAGATGGTTTGATTGGTGTTGAATAAACACTTGTCTTTTGATTTGACCAGAAAAGCTCAACAAAGGGGGAGATTGTAAGGGTAAAATAGGCATGACCTATTTTAGTCTTGTTTTCACCTTTCTTGGTCATAAAGTTTTGGTGGATATTTGGAAACAAAATCTTTATGAGTCATTTTTGAAAACAAAATTTTCCTAAAGATTTTGTGGTTTCATTTTTGGTAACAAAATCCTTTATTAGATTATGGTTCATCATCTTTGGTAACAAAATCTTAGCATAAATCCTTGTCAAACCAAGATTCTACCACTTTCATATTTGGTAATAAAATCTCATTGAATTGGTAAGCTGTTGGATTTTCCTTAAATACTAATCCTTTTCCTTGTTGTAGAAGGACTGTTTTTGCGTGATGTGTAGGATATCGCAACTATATATTCAGGAGATGGGATTCGGGTTTCTAGAAGAGCTCCAGAAAGAGAATAAAAGCCATACGGTAGGTGGTGCGAAGTTTAGAAGTTCGGCCAGTTTTTCGATCCGAACTGCGATGTCGTCTTTGTCAATGCAGCTACATCGGCAGTAACATCAGAATTCTGAAACTGTTTTTGTCTTCCTGTTTTGTTCAAAGGAAGCTGATTTTGTTTCTTCCCACGTTTTGTTTAACTTGTTTATGTGGGGTCTTGTGAGAATATTTTTTGTGTGATTTCACATAGTTTTTGTAAAACAATTAATCTTTTTAGTGAAATCTTTTTGGCCATGAGGCTAGATCTACAAGTATAAGCTTGTAGATTGTTTGGTAAACTTTTGTCATTAATTTCGTGCTTTTGTATTAAGTCTTCCGCTGTTTTTTGTTATTTTTCTGTCTATTGTGACTTCCATTGTAGCTGTTTCACAAGCTACATTGGAAACTGCATTAGGCAGTTTGGAGAATCCTAGCTACTTGTGTTCTTTCAATAACGCCCTTAAAGGCTTTACCTTTTAGAGCGGTAGTGTGCTCGCTCTGTCCTTCAGGGAGAGGGAGTCTTTTTTGTTGTTTGTTGTGTGGTTGTTGTTTTGATTTTGGCAGAGTAAATGCTTATTTTGGTGACTTTTGGCTAGTCTACTCGGGCAGAGTGACATCTTATTTTGGTAGGTTTTGGCCTTTTTGGTTGGGCGGAATATCGGCTTAGTTTTTGGGTTTTTCAGCTCATAACTCGGGCAGAGTAACGACTTACTTTGGGATTTTTTGGTCGGGGAAGTGAGGTGGATACCTAACAACTAGGCTAGGGATCACGTATAACCGATGAATATTTATTTTGGCGGAGTTTGGACGGGGTTTGGAGACTTTGGTGGGCTTCACTCACCTATCTCACACCTCTTATTTATAGGAGGGAGTGAGTAGTCATCGAGAATTAATCGATTTCCTTCAGCCGCTTCGTTCAGTTGCACCACAGGCTTCAACAGTTGCATAATGCGTTAACTGAGAGAGCTTACTGTTCACCTTCAGCGTGGCATAATGCTTCCCTTGACGCGGCACCCAAGGCCCTTTTAGGCCACGCCAAGCCCACTATTCAGGTTTGATTTTGACACTTTCACCCCTCGCAATTTACTGTTTTGCGCATACTGCTTTGTCTTTCGCTTTTTTAACTCCTGCAACTTGATATTTGTTAAGTTTGAACAGTTCTTGATATCACATGTCAGAGTCACATACCAGGGGTACGAAATTGGGGTGTTTACAGCGGGTTGAAGGAGCTGGATTGGGTCGGATCTAGAGCTGGGTCCATAGAGGATGACGCGGGTCAAGCTGGGCTGGTGGAACAGGCAGCGACACGTGGAGCTTCCAGAGGCCGACAACGCATTAATGAGGAAATCTAGAAATAGCACTGGCACCCCCTTCCTTTCTAAGATGTGCTTGAGTCCACGGCTTCTTCAATGCGACAGCAGAAGACCCTCTGCTCCCAGGCTTCGCGATTAAGTCCTCCGTTAGCCTCGTTAGCTTCCGTTAACCATCCTTTTCCCTTGAATAACTAACAAACTTTGACGGATTCTGACCGAATGTATCCAAGCTCAACTTTAAACTCCGAAATTGCCTCGATTTGCATGTATTGAGCCTTGAAAATCTTAAATATCTCCGAGATACCTACATGAAACACAAAATACATAAAAATAGGACCTTAAATGCAATGAATCATTAACCAAAGCTCAAAATAATCAATAAAATTTCGGAAAATAATGAAAATAATGGAAAATTTCCAAATTTATCACGGCCCTACAAGTGCAAGCGGACTACTGTGATAAAATGTATGCGCTCAATCAACAGCTGCTCGCCTTGGGCCATATCCGCTCAAAGGGCTCATCGCACACTACCTCTTCCAGACTCACAATCGATGCCGAGAAGCGGTTGGCCGACGAAATGGAAGCCATAAAGAAAGAAATGGCCGAGTTAACCGTGGCCAATCTCGGTTTCGAAGCCACAAAGCTGCTAGAAGGAAGCTCCTTCTCCCCGGAGATCGAAACGCGCCACCCACGCAAGGAATTACCTTTCCGCAGTTCGAAAAATACTTTGGGAAGGCATGGGCAAACGATTGGCTCAGGTCATTCGAGGCTCAGATCTGGATGATCACAGACATCGAGGCACTTTAGATGAGAGCTTTTGATGGTGCTCTCCAAGGCAAGGTGCAAGAATGGCTAGGCAGAGTCCCTCGCAGATCGATTGGCAGCTAGGACGACCTCAGATCTCATCGAGAACTTCAATTTGATATGCAGTGGGCCCCGTAATTCATCCGGACACGAAAGTTATGCTCCGTTAAAGTTCTGCCGACCGTCAAATGATTTCTACTAGTGCATAACAGAAACTAACGGAAAACTGTAAAAACTACCCGCTGAACCAACTTTCAGAAATTGCCATTGGACCCCCCCTGAACTTCGAACTCTTCCCTAAATCCTTGCTCAAATACGTCCCGACCACCTGTTCTACATCAATATCATTCCCAAATTTAATACTTTAATGTCATATAGATTAACCATGTAGGGTCAATTATAATACTGCAACACTTTTTGGGCCACAACCGCTAATTATTAATTAGCCCATAAACATCAAATAACATTTTTTTATTATCGCATCGTAATATTTATATGGGTATAATCATTCCCCAAATAAATACAATCATCATAGGAGTTAGTTACACTACCCCATATAATTTATTTCCTTTTTCTCCCCTCCAGAGTCCATTTCAGTAACTAAAACCCCAAGTTTACCCAAATTACAAATTGGCCCCTGATGTCTTAACAGATACTTAACGGAAGTAACTGTCATCAACAAAGTTAAGAACCATCTATAACATCCAACAAATCAAAGATGTCCTCAGCAGAATGCCAACCTGCAAGCAAAAAAAGAAGGGGAAGAGTATCTGCATTTTACTTTATCTGTCACATGCATTTTATGCCATGCTATTTCATTTGTGTTGTGAGTCCTTCCCACAAGGGGTGTGAACCTCGGGTTTGTGGGAATACGATGTTTATTTTCATGTGTCCCACCATCGTGTTTTGCAAGGGTTTGTGGAAATGCAATGTTTATTTTCATGTGTTCCACCATCGTGTTTTGCGAGGGTTCGCCCTTGAAATGCGATGTTTATTTTCATGTGTCGCACTATTGTGTTTTGCAAAGGTTCGCCCTGGAAATGCAATGTTTATTTTCATGTGTCTCACCATCGTGTTTTGCGAGGGTTTTTCCTGAGAATACGATGCTTATTATCATGTGTCCCACCATCGTGTTCTGCGAGGGTTCGCCATGGGAATGCGATGTTTATTATCATGTGTCCCAACATCGTGTTTTGCGAGGGTTCACCTTGGAAATGCGATGTTTATTTTCATGTGTCCCACCATCGTGTTCTGCGAGGGTTCGCCCTGTGAATACGATGCTTTATTATCATGTGTCCTACAACCATGTTTTACGAAAGTTCGCCATGGGAATGCGATGTTTATTTTCATGTGTCCCACCATCGTGTTGCGAGGGTTCGCCACAGAATACGATGTTTATTTTCATGTGTCCCACCATCATGTTTTGCGAGGTTCGCCACAGGAATGCGATGTTTATTATCATGTGTCCCATCATCGTGTTTCACGAGGGTTCGCCCAGAAATCGATGTCTATTATCATGTGTCCCACCATCGTGTTTTGTGAGGTTCGCCACGGAAGCACGATATCCCACCCAGAGTTTGTTGTTAAGTTGTCGGCTTGAGCCGAACTACGTTTGGTCTGATTCCTGAAAAGGATACTTAGGCAGCCTACTCAGTAGGCACGACCATCATAGCACTTTAATTTGCATCATATCAGCTCCATTCCCATCAGTCCATCGCAGCGTAAGGACATGAGATTAAATGTTGCATCATAAACTGTTGCCTGTTACATTCTTCTCGGTTATAATTTCCTCGAAATTAAGGAGTCTATTCCTATCAACGATGTTCGTTTACCGGTAAATTTTGGTTTACCTATAAACTCCATCATTGAGGGGATCTGTAGACACCCCAATTTCATACCCCTGTTTATAACATTCCATAAAATATCAAAACCTGTCAAAAAGGACTAACGACTGTTAAGTTACAGGGTTTAAAGTGCAAAAGGACGGAAGAATTAACAAACAGTGAATTACAGGGGGGCAAAGTGCCAAAAAGAAGAAAGAAAACAAAATGGGAGTAGCCTTATATATTTATTTGGCATATTTGGGCGGCGCCCAAACATGCATATGGGTGCACCCCATTTTGTTAAAAGTACTGCTCCACTTTGCTTTTGGTACAAACCTTTCAGCGCAAGGTGCAACACGTTGAAACACGAAGATAAAATATCAGCGGTTAACTTTGCTGTTAAGGATCCCCAATCTCAGTCTATAAATACAAGGTTTCGGCCAGTGCCTCAACACACAATTTTACGGAGAGAATTTTACTGAATCTTTGTTCTGTTGTGATTTTCAAATCAAATCCGAAGCTCGATTAGGGATGTCGCCGAAATCACCCCTAAATACTTATACTCTCCGGCCAAAATGAAACCTAGTTACCCTATTAGGTTTCCGCCCTATTTCACCGGTTCCAAAATCCCAAGACAAGCAATTTCTTTGCCCGAATTCAGCCATCAAATTAAACAAAAGCAAGCAGTTGTTCTGCCCAATTTCAACCTTAACAACAACAATAATCAAGCAAAAGCAAGGGAAGTGGAAAAAGGAAAATACACACTTTTGCACGCACTCAAGGTGCGATTTTGGCTCTCTCTTTGTGCTTAGGGTTTCTTTGCGGCTATGCTGCCTGACGGCACTCATCCGGTGGCTCCCCCCCCCGCCCATGCTATTGGTCCTTCTCCTTCGGTTCTTCCTGTAGTACCTCCTGGTCCCCAAGTTCCTAGCTCATATGCTTCGGTTCTTGCCCAACCAGCTTCAACGTCTTGCCTAAACCCTAATGTCTCTCCAATGTTGTTCGACATTCCTTTGGCTCCTCGTCAACCGGTGATGGTGGAGAATGATTTGGGCTGTCTTTTCTCACCAATGGAGATGGAGCTGGCTGAGAAACAATTCCAGAACACTGTTATCTTGAAGTTCTCTGTGGGCCGCCCTTCTCTTTATGTGATTCGTGACCATATTGCAGCTAATTGGAAACTAAAAGGCTCCTTCGTTTCAGGATTTCTTGACCCCCGTCACGTTATAGTTCATCTAGCCTCGGCAGAAGATTTGGTTATCACTTTGTCGAAGGAGTCCCACATGATTAACAGTTTTATGTACCGGTCCTTTCGGTGGTCGCCGGAATTTACTCTGGGCAAAGACAGTTCCTATGTTGCGGTGTGGGTGCGGCTTCACCATCTCCCACTCCCGTTCTTCACTCCTTCGTACCTAAAACGGATTGGTAATACCTTCAGTCGTTTTCTTCAGGTAGACGATAAAACGCTGGCTCTATCTCACCCGATGCATGCCCGGATTTGCATCGAAATAGATGTCTCTCAACCTCTACCGTCTCGTATTTGGATCGGGACTTCGAAGGAGTGTGGTTTCTGGAAGGCTCTTGATTTTGAAGGGAATATTCAATATTGCTCGGGTTGTGGTCTTCTCGGTCACTCGGTTCTAGTTTGCAGAAAGGGTCATCGCCGCTCTAGTCCTCAAAATGATCCAACTCTAAATTCTGTGCACCCTTCTCAGAAAGGGAAAGAACCAGTTTCTGAAGGTGTTTGTATCAATACCATTCCTATTGCGGAGCCAAGTAAGGTTGATAATGGTAAGGCAGATTTGCTCCCTAGTTTTAAAGCGGATAGGGCTCAGTGGCGTCCGGTTGCAAAACATACACAAGGTAACTCTTCGAACATGGAGGCTAATGCTGGGCATGTTCAGATTTCAGCCCCTTCGTCGGTTGTTCCTGGACCAGGTCTTAATTCTGGGATTGGTGCTTCGGAGGTTTTGGCGGCTGGCACTTCCCATCCTGTTAGTAATGGGGCTGTTGACATGGTTAATCTGGGAGTTACTAATGAACAGCCAGTTCCCACCAATGATTTACATGCAGATGTTAGTGTTCAGGATGTGAATAATCTCTCAGCCTCTAACGTTGGTGTCCAAACTCATAACCCTTTTGATTTATTATCAGAGTTAGATGAGGAGACTATTAAAGAGAGGGAAGATCCGGTTGGATTGGTTGGTGTTTCGAGAGTTTTATCGCGGTCTCTATCTTTTGATGGGGCTTGTATGCCCAGGTATACGCATAAGCTTACCAGATCTAATTCCATTGATGACCTAAAAAACTTTCCTCCATCAGCTCATGATACCCAACAGTTCTGCAAACGGTGCAAGGTTCTTATGAATAAAGTTAAGGATCGGGTTTATTGTGACACAAACAAACGGTTAACTAGGGCTGCGGCTAGGGCCCCTCATACTTCTTCTTCTCAATAGGTTTTTATGGCGGTCATTTTCTGGAACACTCGGGGTGTTGGAAACAAGGACACGAGGGATTATCTTAAATTCCTTAAGTCTCAACATAATGTTTTGTTATATGTTATTCTTGAACCCAAGTTAAAAGGCGATTGTATTGTTAAGCTTTCTAAAAAACTGAATCTTCAGCGTTTCCTTCATTGTAATCCTAGTAACATTCATATATGGCTCTTGTGGGACAACCGTCTTCAGATTTCTTTGGTGGCTGCTACTTCCCAACATGTGACTGTTAGGTGTTTGATAGGCGATAGTTTCAGCACTCTTGTGACTGGTGTGTATGCAAAATGTGATAGAATGGATAGACAGGTTCTTTGGGAAAATTTATCTGATTTATCTATTCAGTTTCAGGAGCCGTGGATTGTGGGTGGTGATTTTAATGTAATTGCTCATTCTAGTGAAAAACTTGGAGGGGTTGGTTTTGATTGGCCAAGTATTCATGATTTTAATGACTTTCAGAATAAGGCAGGTTTGCGTGATGCGGGTTTTGAGGGTAGTCAATACACGTGGTGTAATAATCATGATGGAACCCACCGTATTTGGCAACGCTTGGATCGTGTTCTTTTGAATGGATTGTTTCTTTCCACTTATTTTGCCCTTCGTGTCACTCATCTTAGTAGAGTTCATTCTGATCACTCTCTGTTATTAGTGGATTTGTCGTGCATTACTAAACCTAAAGGTTTATTCAGATTTCAACGTATGTGGTTGGATCATGTTGGCTTCCAAGAGTTTGTTAAGGGGCAATGGGAGAGGCCTGTTTCGGGTTCGGCAATGGAAGTTCTTTCCAAAAAAATTCAGTTGCTTCGGAAAGACCTTAAGTGGTGGAATTGGCATGTGTTTGGTCATGTTCAACGGAAACTGGCTTCTAAGCAGGATGAAATCAGCAGGCTTGAGTTAGAGCTTCAACTTCATTGGGATCCAGATATTTCTAAGAAGTTGGGTCTGGTTAAACAGGAGGTTACTCAATTGTTGGCATGCAATACGGAGCTTATTCAACAGAAGGCTAGACTTCGTTGGCTGCAGGATGGGGACCGAAATACTTCTTATTTTCATGCAAGCATTCGTGATCGTAGGCGGGTTAATACTATTAAACTCCAAATGGATGATGGTTCTTGGAGTTCGGATTCTAATAAGATTGGTGAAAAGGCAGTTCTTCACTATACCAATCTTTTTTCCTCTACCCAGCACACTATTGATGAGTCTTTATTTGACTTCATACCGAACAAAGTTACGCCTCAGAGTAATGATAATCTTATGCGAATGCCAGAAGAGGATGAGATTTGGCGCGCGGTTCAGGATCTTAACCCTAATAGTGCGCCGGGCCCTGACGGTTTCACGGGTCATTTTGTCTTGGGTTGTTGGGGTATCATTAAAGGGGATGTTACGGCTGCAGTCAGGGAGTTTTTTGCAGGATCTCAGTTAACTAGAGGTATTTCGGCTACTACTCTAGTTCTTATTCCGAAAGTGGACAACCCTATGGGTCTTTCAGATCTTCGGCCGATCAGTCTTTGTAACTTCACTAGTAAGATTATTTCAAAATTTATTGCTTCCCGTCTGGCAGTGGTTTTACCAGATGTTATTTCTTGGGAACAATCGGGATTTGTGAAGGGGCGAAGCATTCAAGAAAATATTGCGCTTGCTCAGGAGCTTATTCACATAATTGGTCATAAATGCCGGGGGGGGGGGAATGTGGCCTTTAAATTGGACATGTCCAAAGCCTATGACAGGATGGAAAGGGACTTCCTTCAGAGAGCTCTTCTTTCTTTGGGTTTATGCGACTCCTTCTGTGATTTAATTACAAGGTTGATTAGTAATGTCTGGTATTCTATTCGGGTTAATGGTGGGAGTAGGGGTGTAAGTGGTTCGGTTTGGTTTGGTTTATGCCAAAACCACAAACCGAACCGCCTCCTAGTGGTTCCAAAAATCTCAAACCGAACCGAACCGAACCGAACCACTCGGTTTGGTTTGGTTTGGTTCGGTTTTGTGGTTTATATAAATTATTTTTAATGAAATTAACCAACATTAAAAATAACAATAAAAATAATATTTTAATTTGGAATTAAAATCAAAATTAGGAAATAATCTACTAACAACAAATTATCATAAATAAAACAATACAAATTCTAAAATAAACACAAAAAATGGAAGAAATAACAGTTCTCTAATAATCAAGATTTTGTTTGATTTAGTATCCGAAGGTTCAAAATCGTTAATAAATGTAATATAATATATATTTTATAATAAATAAGTAAAAATATATAGGGTGGTTTGGTTCGGTTCGGTTTGGTTTGGTTCGATATCAAAAACCGTGAACCGAACCGAACCACGTGTTTTTTCAATTCTTGAAACCGAAACCGAACCATCTTCGACCAAAACCGAACCAAACCGACTGGTTTGCTTTGGTTTGGTTCGGTTCCGTGGTTCGGTGGTTCTGATTTACACCCCTAGGTGGGAGCTTTGGTTTTTTCACTTCAGAGCGAGGGCTTCGACAGGGTGATCCGCTTTCTCCTCTGCTTTTTATTCTTGCCCAAGAAGTTTTATCGGCATCCATTAATAGGGCAGTTAATGATTAGCTTATTGTCCCCTTTTCTCATGGCCGTGGTGGCCTAAGAGCATCCACAATGGTTACACCCTAAAATACCCTTTATATAACCCCCTAAACCGTTTTAGAGGCCCTTTAAAAAAAATTCAACTCCAATGAGCACCCTCTATATAACCCTTTGAATTTATGACATCTTAATTAACAAACCTAATTACCAATATATTTCTATTTTTTATTTTTTATTTTCCTACCGCAATTGAAATAAAATATTTATATTTTTAAATTTTATATTTTATGAAAAATATATTATATGTTTTGATTATATCAATTATTTTTATTTAAAGAAAGTCTTGTCACACTTTTTAATATCATCAATATACTCATAATTTTAAGTTATAAATAACATAAAAAGGGAAATGATAGTGCAAAAAATACACTAAATTAATTGAAAAAGAAAATAGAAAAAATGGAAAGCATATCATCATCAAAGTGATGATATGAGTTGGGTTGTTGATTCATAGACTCTCCACTCTAGCACATCAAAATTTTGGCCAAAAACTGGATGTTCTGATCAAGCAAAAAAAAAAAACAGTTTTTGCCGTCTTCTTTAAATTTTGGAACAATTTTTTTGAAAATGAACGAATACTAGGAATAAGACCAATGGAGAAGGAGATAGGTGGGGGAGAGAGAAGAAAGAGATGAATGGAGGTCGGCTAATACTCACCCAATAAGTTGGGGGAGATTTAGCTTTTTTTAGGGATAGGGTGATTGATAGGGTGTCCATTGTGGGGGTGAAGTGTGGTAAAAAACCCTAAAAAGGGTTTTAGGGTGTTAATAAAGGGAACCACTATGGATGCTCTAATGATATCTCACCTCCTTTATGCGGATGACATGTTAATTTTCTGCAACGCTAGGAAACGTTCGATAATGGTTCTCCGTAAAATTATTGCTCAATATGAATTAAGCTCTGGGCAGTTGATTAACCTTGGTAAGAGCGGGTTTTATGTCCATGATTCTTGTTCAGCATCAAGGTCTCGTAATATTGCAGACTAGTCGGGGTGTAGTCGTCACTATTTTCCAATGCGATATTTGGGTATCCCTATTTTCTATGGCAGAATGAAGAGGTCCTATTTGGAAGACATCGAACGTAAAATTTTCAATCGCTGTTCTGGATGGCAAGGTCGGCTTCTGTCCATGGGAGGTCGTCTTACGCTGATCAAATCGGTTCTGAGCAGTATTCCGATTTTCTCTTTGGCTTCAGTTCGGGTTCCTGATTCTATTATTCGGAGGATTGAATCTCAGATGGCAAACTTCCTGTGGAGTTCAGCGGATAGTTATCGGTCTCATATTGGGTGTCTTGGCATTCGGTCTGCCGTCCTTATTCAGCAGGTGGGCTTGATGTTCGATCGCTTCATCAAGTTATGTCGGCCCTTCATGCAAAGATGGCGTGGAGCGTTTTACAAGGTGATAGTCTCTGGGCCCGGTTTGTTCACAGTAAGTATGACGGTGACAACAGCTTTTCGTACAGTGCTCTAGCTGCTCCTCAATGGAAGGTTATATTGTCCCATATTCCTACAGTTTTGGCTCATAGTAAATGGGTGGTCGGGGAGGGCAACATCTCCTTCTGGCTGGATAATTGGAGTGGGGAGGTTTTGGAGGGTCCTCGTCCTATTGATGCGAGCTTAACAGTTCGCCAAGCTATTCCTATCCTTGATCAGTTTCTTCCATTTATGCCCATTCATACGCACACTGTTGCCCGTAACATAGTCTGTGATGAGCAGGTTTCCGACAGGCTTGTCTATACTCTTTCAAACTCTGGGAAATTTCGGTCTTCCATCTACTTGAACAGCATTCGGCCTCAATTCCCAGATAGGCAGTTGGCTAAAATCATTTGGCAGTATTGGATTCCGATTAAGGTGAACTGCTTTATATGGAGATTGTTTCACGGAGCTGTCCCGGTGGATATGCAGCTTCACATTAAGAAGATCCCGATTGTGTCGAAGTGTCATTGTTGCTTGCAGCCGGCTTGTGAGACCTTGACCCATTTGTTTATGTCCTCTGATGTGGCTAAAGGTGTTTGGCGTTTCTTTGCTAATTTACTCAACAGAAGCAATCATTATGGATCCTTAGATCATCTTTTTTCGACTTGGTGCACTGATGTATCTCTCTGAAATCAGTTTGGGGCATGTTGTATGGGCATCTTTGTTTTTTCTTGTTGGGAAATTTGGAAGGCAAGGTGTAGCGCGGTTTTTGATAACCAGGCCATGCAAATTGAAAAGATTGTTGCTTGCGTCAAAGGCCATCTTCATGATATGATGTCTGTTTTTCGTCCCAAGGCCTCGACCTCTTTTGTGGCCAATTTGAGGTTAGAGTGTCTCGGTCTTCCTGTCATTGCTCCTACTATGCCAAGGGGATGTTGGGTTCGTTGGATTTCTCCGCCTCCGGGCTATTATAAACTTAATACTGATGGTTCTGCGGTCCGGGGTTTTCATTCGGGTGGGGGCATTTTGAGAGATTGTCAAGGCAACTTGGTTATGGCTTTTTCGGCTTTTTATGGCTTGGGTACTAATACAGGTGCTGAGGTTAAAGCCTTGCATGATGGGCTCCGTTTGTGCCGTAATCTGAGGTTGGATAATGTTCTAGTGGAGTCTGACTCTTTGGTAGCAGTTCAGGTCCTCTCTCTTCGTCATAGTTTGCCATGAAAATATACATATGACCTTCGGGATTGTGTTTCTTATCTTGGTGACTACTCTATCATGCATGTTTTCAGAGAGCATAATTTTGTTGCTGACAGACTTGTTGCGGATGCGCAGGTTCATAAAGGTTTCCAGTGTTATGTTTCTACGTCGACTCTTCCGGGTGCAGTTAAACAGGCTTTGATTCATGATCAGTTAGGTTTTCATAATTTCCGTAAGCATAGATAGTTTTTCTTTGTCTTTTGTTGTCTTCTCTTAGAGGTAAGGCTCCTTTGTCCCCCCTTTTTTCGGGTAAGGCTGGTTGTCCCCCTCCTATTTGTTTGTTTGTGGTTTTATTAATAAAATTCGCAGGGTGCCGTCCCTGCTTCCTTAAAAAAAAATCAAGCAAAAGCAAGCAGTTGTGCCTCCCGGATCCCGAGGCGAAAAGCAACTAAAAGGAGCAGTCACGCTGCCCGAATTGCAACAACAACAACAACAATAAAGAAAAAATACTTCCTTTCTTGGAAGGACGGGGGAAGCACATGTAGACCGCCTAGTGGGCTTAAGCCCAGGCATACCGGGTTCAGACACTCACGTTCCAGGAGGTAAGTTCTGTCCCAGTAATTATTTATTATAATCTATAACTTAAATATAAATATCTAAGTAAGTTTCATTTCGGTTTATACTTTAATACAATAATAATTATAATTTCTTTTCATTTAATTAGTTTATTTTCATGTTTTTACTTTAATGTAGAAATAGTTATAGTTTCTTCTTGTTTAAATTATTTTCCTTTCCATTCCTACTTTAATGTAATAACAGTTGCATTTTCTTCTTGTTTAAATTAGTTTCCTTTCCGTTCTTACTTTAATGTAATAATATTTACATTTTATTTCTATTTAAATTAGTTTCTTTTCTATTCTTACTTTAAATGTCATAATAGTTATATTTTTCTTCTATTTTAATTAATTTCTTTTATGTCTTTACTTTATTGTAAATTAGTTATAATTTCTGGCAGTTTAATTAGTTTTTTTTTTCTGCACATACTTTAAATATAGAAATAATTATGTTTCTTATTATTTAATAAGTTTCTTTCCTGTTTATTGATAGACGTATTTTATACGTCTTTATCAGGTACTTTTATGACTTAGAAATAGCAATTCTACGAGGCTTTTGGCTACTAATATGTGTTTTTGAGCTATATTGTGAGTTTCAGGGTTTTAGGTGAACTTATGGAATTTATAGGGCTTTTATTGAAGATTTCGAGGAAGGATGCAAAGTGCAACTAATGAAAAGATGCAACAGAAGGCATCTGGACACCTTACGGCTGCAAGCCTCCAAGGCCTTGCCCTCACAAGGTAGACAGTAAGCAGCCTGGCCCGTTCAAGACTCTTGCGGACGCAAGGTATAAACACCATGCGGCCGTAAGGTCCCCAGAAATCGCCTTTACAGGTGTTTCACCTGGATTGAACCTCCTATTCCCCTAAAACACCTTGGTATATATAGAAGACGGTAGCCAAAGCCAAAGGACATCCAGAAATTCTTAGGAAACGGTTTTAACACCGATTCTAGTTTGTAATACATAATTCAGTCATTGTAATTATAGTTTTGAAGATCGATTTATATATTCCTTCATCCCGCTGATTGGTTCATTGTCAAGGATGAACTAACCGTCCATTAATCTAGGAATTGGGAGGTAACTTGTATCAAATCTATTGCTTAATATATTTTTATTCATTCAATTCCTGTTGATCATGATGTTTATCAACCCCTTTATTGTCTAGCTTTGACCAAATGAATGGAATCGCAAGTAATAAAGGCCTAGAGGTGCGAATAGCTGCACGGCCAAATGCACATGTCGTACACTGGCTCACCATCGTGATAAATTGACCTTATCGATGCACGAGAGTGATAAGTCAGGGTCAAGTTCATATATATGACCTAAGTGACAGATAGGATCTATATGTTCTTATTCTTAGGATATAGATTGGATGAATTACTTAGGATGGAGACTGAATTATAATTCGACGATCTATATCTATCTTTCATGAACGAACCCAAGTTATTGATTGATACTATACTTAAAAAGCAATAGAGTAGATGCAAGTGAAACCACAATCCTAGATTTCCCTCCTCCATAAGATCTTTATACATGAACGAACCCAAGTTATTGTTGCCTAGTTAAATAAATTTTCTATTTTAGTAGAATAAAATTAGATTAAATAAAATAAATAAAAACCCCCCTTAGTTTAAATTGCTACCGATTTACTTGCCATTAGTATTCTTCTTGTCTCTATAGTTCGACCCTTGCTTCCCAATCTGTTCTACAATAGTCTTGTGCACTTGCAAGGAATTAATTAAAATAAGACACGATCAAGTTTTTGGCGCCGTTGCCGGGGACAAGCTAGTTTGCTTAGTTAGTTTGTTGGTAGCGTTGTTTTTAAATTTAGTTTTTATAAAAAGAAAAATACAAAAAGATTTTTATTTCTAGTTTTAAGTTTTTATTTGTCTTTTATTTGATTTTGTTATTTTATGCACGGTCGTAGATCTTTAAATCCCAAGCTGGAAGAATTAAATCAAAATATAAATAATCTTGGAAAGAATCAGGAAGAACCCTGATAATTTGGAAAATCAGTCTGTTAATCAAGAACATATAAATAGAGAGGATCCTCTGGTTGATCCTCCAATGGATAACAGCAATAATCAAAATCCTGAAAATATGATTCCTCCGGTAAATTTAAATCAAAGAAGGGAAGAACATGCTGATAGAAATATGGAAGTAGTAATCAATCAAAGAACTATAAATGATTATGGCCGACCTATGCTGAATGCAACACCATCATGTTTAGTTTTACCAGAAGCGGTAAGAAATTTTGAACTTAAAGGTCACTTTTATAACATGTTGCCTTCATTCCATGGATTGCCATTTGAAGATCCAGTAACTTTTGTTAAGGAATATGGTTTTATGACTGATAATTTTCCGTTAGGAGGTTTGACAGAAGATCAGATAAAAATGAGATATTTTCAATGCGCATTAAAAGATGCGGCGAGAAGATGGTTTAGGAATCTAGCACCTATAAGGATTTATACATGGGCTCAATTATATGATTTGTTTATGGGTAAATTTTATCAACATGCATCTCTTTTAGAATATAGGAAGCAAATTATGTTTTTTCAAACTGAACCGGGAGAGACATTCCATGAAGCATGAGATAGATTTAAAAATTTACTTATTTTGTGTCCCCATCATAATTTATCCCAAGATGTGTTAGTAACTCAGTTTTATCATGCTCTTTCGCCTGCATTGCAAACTATGGTTGATAGTGCAGCCGGTGGTTCTATTAATAGAATGACACGAACTGAATTAGAAAACTTGCTTGAGATGTTAAGTGCAAATTCCCAACATAAAAGTACAAGAGGAAAAATTAGAAGTTTGTTTCAAGTCTAAGAAAATTCAAATACTCAAGCTCAAATAGCTCAAATGAAAGCTCAAATTGAACTTTTGCAAAATAGAACACAAATTCAAGAAACATGTACTATTTGTGGATTAAATGCTCATGCTACAAACTTGTGTCCATCTAGTGATGTGTATTGTGAACATGTTAATGTGATGGATATGTACCCTCAAAGGCAAAGGAATGATCTCTTTTCCAACACATATAATCCAGGTTGGAGGAATCACCCTAACTTTTCATGGGGAGGAAATAAGCCCTTACAACCTCAACAATTTCCTAAGCAAGGACAGTTACAGATTGAAGAAGCTTCGAAATCGGAAGGATTAAATAGTGGACAAATTTCTCTTAATAAATACTTATTGGAAACTGTAGAAAACTTGCAGAAAGAACTTGTGAAATATCAAAGAAGAGAAGAAGGAAAGTTCCCTATCAAACAGAACAAGCTAAATCTATCACTACTCTGCGAAGTGGTAGAATCATTGGAGAAGAGGTAAGTAACCCTATTCAATCTACAAATATTCCTGATAATGTAGAAAAATCTGGTAAAGAAATTCATGAAAAAGAAAAAGATAACAGTGAAGATATCCAAGTTAATGAAAATCAAGATAAAAATAAAGTCACTCAAGAAAAAGAGCAAGAGGCAGAACCTCTTGAGGAACCATATGTTGCTCCGCCACCATATGTTCCTCCAATACCATTCCCTGGTAGACTAATTAAAAACAAAATTGATAAGCAATTTACGGAAATTTATAATATGTTGTCCATAGTGAACATTAATCTCCCTTTGCTTAATGTCATTAAAAATATTCCATCTTATGCTAAGTTTTTCAAAGATCTCCACTCTAGGAAACACAAATTTGAAAAGAATGAGAAAATAATTGTTTCTGAAAACGTTAGTACAGTATTACAACCTGAACTTCCTCCTAAATTAAAAGATCCAGGTAGTTTTAATATCCAAGTCTACTTGGGTAGTTCTAAAAAGATGAAAGCTATGCTAGATTTAGGAGCGAGTATCAATTTAATGTCTTTCGCTGTTTATAAACAATTAGGGTTGGGTGAATTAAAACCCACTACTATATCCTTACAGTTAGCTGACCGTTCGGTCAAACATCCTTTGGGAATAATAGAGGACATTCTAGTACAAGTAGATAAGTTAATCATTCCAGTCGACTTTGTGGTTCTAGAGATGGAAAGAAAAATATGCACTAATAATGAAGTTCCTATTTTGTTAGGGAGATCTTTTATGGCTACGGCTAACACCATGATTAATGTGAAGAATGGTAAGATTTCAATGTCAGTTATGGGAGAAATTGTAGAAATTTCAGTTTTCGATGCGTTAGATAGACCGAGTGACATGAATGCATGTTTCTCAATTGATGAAATTGAAGATCTTATAGCCCAAAGCTTTGAAGCAAATTTAAATGATGATGAGTTAGAGAAAGATATGTTTGGAGAAGACGACGATGATAGAATTTTCTCCGATGTGAGAATTGACATAGAAGAGTTAGAAAGAGAACTCCAAGACACCGATGCTAGGAAAGAGAAGGAAAGATTAGAAGCTCTCAAGAGTGATAGCGAAAATAAAGAAGGAGTAGAAAGTCCTAAATCAGAAACTAGTTCTGATAAAATAGAAATTGATAAAGACAAATAAGAGATTCTTAAGAAGGATGATAAAGAAGAAAAAGTGAAACCGGAAATTCCTAAGTTTATCCCATCTATTAAATCCCGTCTCTGAAGTAGAATTAAAGCCTTTACCATCCAATTTAAAATATGCATTTTTAGCGGAATGTAAAACTTTACCTGTTATAATTGTTGCGGATTTAACATAAGAACAAGAATCAAGCTTGTTAAAAGTATTATGGACACATAGAGAAGCGATAGGTTGGTCCTTAGCAGATTTGAAAGGTATCAGTCCTTCTATGTGTATGCATAAAATTCATTTGGAAGAAGGTAGCAAACCTCCTAGAGAACGACAAAGAAGACTTAACCCTCATATGGAAGAAACAATTAGAAAATAAGTGCTTAAGCTTCTTGATGCTTGCATAACCTACCCGATATCTGATAGTAAATGGGTTAGTCCAGTCCAAGTAGTTCCAAAGAAATCAGGAATTACTGTTGTTAAAAATGAGAAAGATGAGTTAGTGCGCATGCGTACTATTATTGGCTATAGGATGTGCATTGATTTGAGGAAACAAAATGCGGCAACAAAGAAAGACCACTTTCCTTTTCCCTTCATTGACCAAATCCTTGAAAGACTAGCTGGCCATGATTATTATTGTTTTCTTGATGGTTTCTCCGGTTATAATCAGATTCCACTTGCACTGGAAGACCAAGAGAAAACCACATTTACATGTCCCTTTGGTACCTTTGTGTTTAGGAGAATGCCCTTTGGACTATGTAATGCCCCAGCTACTTTTCAAAGATGCATGATTTCTATATTTTCTGATCTAGTGGAAAGATGTGTGGAAGTGTTTAAGGATGACTTCTCAATATTCGAAAATTCTTTTGATCATTCTCTAGAAAATCTAACATCGGTTCTGAAAAGATGTTACGAAACTAACTTGACCCTAAGTTGGAAGAAAAGTCATTTCATAGTTAAACATGGGATAGTTTTAGGTCATGTTGTGTCTAACAAAAGAATTAAATTCGATAAAGCTAAAATTGAAGTTATATCACAATTACCTCCCCCAACTATAGTCAAGGGTGTTAGAAATTTTCTAGGACACACATGTTTTTAAAGAATATTTATAAAAGACTTTTCAAAAATCTATAAACCTTTGTGTAATCTTTTGGCAAAAGATACCAATTTATTTTTGACCAAGAATGCTTGAAAGCATTCAATTTGTTAAAAGAACAATTAAC
>CM028377.1:141998024-142098885 GCA_013146195.2 Codonopsis lanceolata
TACAAAGCAAATTAAATGGAGAAATTGATGGTCGGTCAATTTTTGAAAGTTTTTAACATGTTTAGTACTCCATATTTTTTTTAACTAGATAAAGAAACTTTAGTTAAATTGTTCCTAAAATACGGGGATCCATGAAACTGGTTTCTTCGTTTATCTTCCACGTCCATCTAATTGGTTTATTCGTCAATCTTCTTTGTTTTGTTATTATATCTAAATTGTTTGGAAATCACAATTGTTTGCAAATGTAAATGATTTTTCAGAAGTTTGATTGTTGGGCGTAAGGGAAATAAGAGGCATGCCTCTTTGAAACAAGCAGAGAAAAGAAAGAATGAAGTTGATGCTCCACGCTAAGTCCAAGGCTTACGACTGAGGAGAAAGAAGAAGACGGAAGAGATGTAGATGAAATCAGTTTGAATGAGAATACATTGATTTAAAATCGCGATGTATCACTATGAAATAGAAATGACAGTTGCATAATTTGGAATCATGCATCACGACTGAATATCATATCGATGCATATGATTGCATCGCGATGCATCATTTAATACTTTCTGCGCCTAGTTGTCATTTCGCCATAAAATTATCTTTTCCCAATTAAAAAAATATAAAGAGTTTAAAGCAGTTGAAAATTATCCAAAAGGAACCGTCCGCTTCACACCCAAGTTAAAATGGGCTCAAGTCAACAATTACCTCATTTACCTTTATGTACTTATTATGTTCCCACAAAATCAACCATAAATTTTAATTTTCAATTGAAAAAAGCTAGTGGAAAACATGTGAGACCCACACTGCAGCCACTTCTCACTCTCTATGCCGGTGAATAAGATGCACGTGCCTAATGACAACTTGACAAGGGGCGGTGCGCCTTACTCTCTGTTCATCCGTTTGTCTCTTTTCTTTCTCTCTCCAATTCTTATTCAAGAATTTTGGGTTAAGAATTTGATAAGAATTGCCTATCGATCGAGCGATTCTTACCCAAATAATAATTGGGTAAGAATCACGCATTGGAGATGCTCTTAGCCAAGATTAAGTTATGAGATCTTTACTGGCCAACTAACGCAAACAAAGCATTAAATTATGGGGAGAGAAGATTTTCTCGAGAACAATAAGGAAATTATTTAATGCTAAACCATATGAGTTTGTTTGGATACCTAGTTTTTGAATTCTATAAATATTCAAATTCCATAGAAATGTAGAATCAAATAATATGAAATTTGCTTTCAAAATCATAATAATTTCATGCTTTAGATAATGTGTGAAATTCAATTGTAATTCTAGATTGTACTCAAAATAAGATTACAATAATTTTTCAAATATTTAGTCTAACCTTGTGGTAGTTGTGGTTAGTTATAATTCAAATGACATAGTTTAAACCTTGTTAAGAACAAATATTAAAACTTTATATATTTTTAAAATAAAAAATATATAGTGGTGGTGGTTAAAGACGACGGTGGATGCCGGAGTTGGCAGCTGGAGGTTGCCAGAAGTTGTGGGGGTGGTGGTGAAATAAAGGTGAGTTGTAGTGTAAAGTAATAGAGGAAAAATGAAACAAAATTTTGAATTCTATTTATTAGGTTTTGGTATATAATTAGTTTTATGGAATTGAGTAATACGGATTTGCAATTCAATTCCAATTCAAAATTTTAATCGTGTTGCAAACAACATAATTGGCTTTGGAAGCTCCAATTCCAATTCCAATTCCAAGTCATTCAATTGGTGTAGACAAACATATCCCAGAGGTACTTACAAAAGTAGAAATCTATGAGAGAAAAGGGAGAAAACCAACGCCAATTAGATGATTTGTTATGTGGTTTATAATTTTGCTTTGATTGAATCAAAAAAAGGAGAGAGATGAAGAAAAAAAATAGTGGGATTAAAAAGTAAAGATGAAAATCATGTGAAAAGAAAACTACTGACCACAAAACCAGCCGTGAAATTTGTCAACTCGTATGAAAATATGAAAGTCAATGGCAAAACATGGAAGACGAATTTGCAAGTAGGGATTGAGAATTGGGAATACGAGTAATTTGCATGTGCAATGAATATAGTACATTCGAATAAATGTTTTAATGATGGAGTAACATGTTAATGTAAATGTGGTGTTACCTCATTCACTTTCAATAAGATCATTAATTAAGACACAATCAACTGCTACTCCAAAAACATTGGAGGACATTTGGTATCTTTCTTATTAAAGGGGTAGTAGGAGTTCAGGTTCAGGTTCAGGTTCCATGAGTTTGAATATGCAACCGCAAATAGCTCACTTTCAGTAATGAATAATGCCCAGTCAACATCTAATCAAATTCACCAGTTCTTGATATTTTAAAAGAATAGGAAATTCAACTACTAAAGTTTTTATTAAAGGAAGGTCTACAAGAGAGCATATCTGACTGAAAGCCAGTCTTGAATCATTTGGGGTTGCAAATACAAAGAAAAGAAGGGAAAACTCTAAGAATTCCACATCATACTAGAATAGAAGTAAGTGTTTGGCGCAGTGACCCATCGTATTCCTTCAGACTGCCATGAGGTCACCAAAGTTTCGCATCAAAACAATTGAACCACCAAACATCCCTATGGCACGCAGCAATTTCTACATTCAAAACAGAAAAAATGAAGATGAGAAATCCTTAAGAGGCTAAAAGAAATCAGAATAATTGGACATAAGATCCACACACACACACTGTTTTGTACAAATTAGGTGAAATTAACTTGCACTATGTTTGGAAACAAGAATCCAGGCCAGTTAATGGAATTTGAGGAACGTAGACATAATTCAAGCTATGAATGGAGTTTGAGAAAAAGTGATATAAATTCAAACCATGGATTCCAAATTCTAAATCCAATTCCAGGCTCAGATTCTATGCCCACAAAGTCACAAACATATCTTCTGTACATCGCACTCTTTTGTTTGACAAATTCATGTTTTGCCTCAAAGTAACAATCTTGGAACGCAATGTGACAGCATTCAGAAGATCAAGATTTTAATATAGATTCAGTATCCTTCATTATATTAAGGACTCAACAACACATGACCCAAGATTGGTAACATACTAACATGGTTGTATACTTGTAGGCAATGTTTTGAGTTTGCCTATATTGGTTCGGAAAACCTAGAACAAGCTAAAATCATAGAATGGTAGTTGTTGGGACCACTGAAACCAATCTTTGCGGAGGCCAGCACCTCCATAAATCTTAGCTGCTTCAAAATTCTATAGAATGCAAAGAAACCCAAGGGAGATGCAGTCACTATACACAACCTGACAGCCATTTGCCCTTCAACATAATCATTACAGAACTAAAAATCCAAGTTCAATTACTCGAGCTACAACCTGCTGCATTACCTAAACCGACGCTCTACAGAAATTATTGAACCCACATCTTTAGAGGTGACCTAGTGAGCTCAGGGCAGAGAGTCATAAAAAATCTCCCAAAGGCCAAACGAGAACATATTACATCTAAGATAACCCTAAACCAACACAAATTCCAAATTATCGAATATCAGATACTCAGCGGCATTAACTACGCTCAGATCTCTCTCTAGTTGCTACACTAAGAGCATATAAAAGGGAATTCTTCTGATTGATGTATGAATAAACAGACTTCCACGACTCCTCTTCGTAAATTGCTTCTGAGTTTATTGAAAACAGCGATACAGAAGCATATAAGAGTGTAAATCAAATTGTAATCCATGGGGAAACGGATATTAAAGTAAATAGGAGTGAGGAAGAAGTTACCACGTTGACAGCCCACTTCTCTTCGTTATGAACTTGAGCGTGCCAGAAGGCTTTGATCTTCTCCATCGAAATTACAGCGTCCGCCATCGAAGAAACTTGAACGACAGGAGAGAGAGAGAGAGAGAGTCGATTTTAGGGTTTTAGCTTTGGGTCGGGGTTTTGGGCCCTTTGGCGAGAAGGCTAAACCGACGAGGCGCAACTTTAAATCAATGAAAGCCTCATTTTTTATTTTTTATTTTTTTGAGGATAAATTGCAAGTAGGTCTATTTTCTAAAATTTATAATTGCTTTAATACCTTTTTTTTTTAATGAGCAAAGTTTACTTTCGTAAAATTACTCATAAAATGCATGCATAAATAAAAACGAAAAAATGATTTCCTCCAAAGCTTTATCTCATTCTCCTTATCTTCTTCTTCTTCTTCTTCTTCTATTCATTCTTTTCCTTCTCCTTCTCCTTTTCGTTCTCCTCCTTCTTCTCCTTCTCCTTCTTTTTCTCCTTCTCCTTCTCTTTCTCTTCTTCTTCTCCTTCTTCTCCTCGTTCTTTTTCTCCTCCTCCTCATTCTTCTCCTTCTTCTTCTCCCCATTCTTCTTCTTATTCTCCTCGTTATTCTCGTTCTTCTCCTCGTTATTCTTCTTCTCCTCCTTCTCTTTCTTCTCCTCCTCCTCCTTCTCCTTCTTATCCTTCTTCTTCTTCTCCTTCTTTTTCTCATTTTCCTCCTCATTCTTCTTCTTCTTCTTCTTCTTCTTCTCCTTCTCCTTCTTCTTCTTCTTCTTCTCCTTCTCCTTCTTCTTCTTCTTCTTCTCCTTATTATTCTTCTTCTTCTCCTTATTATTATTATTATTATTATTATTATTATTATTATTATTATTATTATTATTATTATTATTATTCTCCTTCTCCTTCTTCTCCTTCTCCTTCTCCTCATTCTCCTTCTCCTTCTCCTCCTCCTCCTTCTTCTTCTCCTCCTTCTCCTTCTCCTCCTTCTCCTTCTCCTTCTTCTCCTTCTCCTTCTCCTTCTTCTTCTCCTTCTTTTTCTCCTTCTTCTTCTTCTCCTTCTTCTTCTTCTCCTTCTTCTCCTTCTTCTCCTTCTCCTTCTTCTCCTTCTTCTTCTCCTTCTCCTTCTTCTTCTCCTTCTTCTCCTTCTTCTTCTCCTTCTTCTTCTCCTTCTTCTTCTTCTCCTTCTTCTTCTTCTTCTTCTTCTCCTCCTTCTTTTTCTCCTTCTTCATCTTCTTCTTCTTCTCCTTCTTCTCCTTCTCCTTCATCTTCTCTTTCTTCTTCTTCTTCTCCCTCTCCCTCTCCTTCTCCTTCTCCTTCTCCTTCTTCTCTTCCTTCTCACCCTCTTTCTTCTCCTCCTTCTCATCCTCCTTCTTCTCATTCTTCTCTTTCTTCTTCTCCTGCTTCTTCTTCTTCTTCTTCTTCTTCTTCTTCTTCTTCTTCAGTGTGTGCATCAGGATTTACTTTTATAATTTACTTCAAAATTGGACATCGCATTTGTGCATCAAAGTGTACAAAATTAATTCATAAATTAGGAGAGTGAACGTCGAACAATGTCTTTTCCTCTCTCTTATCTAACTTTCTTTCTTTTTCTTTCTTTTTTCTCTCTCTTTTTTTCCTTTCTCTCACCGTTTGCCATGGAATTGATCTAATCACTTAATGTAATGTTTTGTTTTGCATAATTTCATCACATTCTCTACTTGTAGAGAATTTATTTAGATCAGCAACAACTAATAGGAGGAATACGTACGCGAATTCTTCGTTGTAAATATCGATATGTGGGAATCATTCTTTTCATGCTATTGAATCTCGATCTTCATGTTGACGAGCCCTAGTAGAAATGTGTTCATAATCATGCCCGGGGCAGAATGCGCGCGGGCTAGGTTAGCGGTCATCGATAAGCGAAAGATCTATTCTTCTAGCCTGGAAATGATTTAATTCATTCTATCGGTTCAGCCTGGCGAGAAGCAATTGACTTCTTATAACTTATAAGAGCTCTTCTCATATTTCTTATATCTTCTTCATCTTTCATATTTTCTTGCTTCTTCCCTTTCACTCTTTTGTTTGTCTGATGCCCGTATTGAAAAACTTGAATCTCGGTACAAGGGAAGGAGAACAGAGTGTTACAAGGATTTATGATGCACAATTGAATCTCCCCAAGTGCAAATTGTTCCACTCTAGTGCTGTCTAGCAGTTTGGTTGACTAGGATATTCAAGTCTGTCTTCTTTCATGTCTGTCTTTCTTCCACAAGCCAAGGAATATGGATATTAGCCGTCAATTGTAATAAAAGGGAAAAAGACGGAGAGTTCAGTGACAAAGGAAGTAGACAAAGCACCGACTCACACTCGAGGTCTTGGTAGAAGAAGATGGGCATTTAAGGAAGAATTTTATGAAAATGGACTTGTGCGGTTGAAAAGCAAAGAGGTACTAGAGCGGTTGAAAATGTTTGAAAGTGGACCGACCTACAATTTTTTTTTTCAAGGAATAATTGCTTGCCAGTCCCCTTTTGTGAAATTATAACCGCTTCACTCCCCTATTTTTTTATTCAACCGCTAAAGTCTATTTTAATAAAATTGTTCATAAAATACCCACCGTCGTCTTCAATGAGATAAGAAGCAGGAGAGCAACCTAATTTCTTCCTTCCTCCTTCATTCCTTTCTCTGTTTGAGCTACCTACTTTTCCCGAAAGATCATACTTTCTTTCTCTACCGGAAGCGAGCCCATTCCGGGTTCAAGAAAGACAAGACCAATAAATAGGATTTGAGCTATAGACAAAAAGAAAAGAGATGGAGATCTTAATCTCTTCTATGGCGGATTGATTTGCTGACGAGCCTCTAACATTAATTTTTCTTCTTCGAACTTCCTCCATGAAGAATACGTCTAGCTATCGGAACCTTCCCTTCTGTTATCTTTGTTTCTTTATTACAAAAACAAATGTGATCATCTAACAATTGCTTTTGAGCCCTAAAAAAGACACATTGATTGCCATTCGATGTGTGTGTGCATGAAATTGTATGAGACATAGGGGGCGGGATCGAGATTGAGATCAAGATCATGTTGTGTAAAATTGTATGTGTGTGTGAAATTGTCGCGTCGTAAGCTTCGATTGTTGTGTCGTTGGCTTCGATTGTTCCATTATGGCTTGAAGCATGAGCATGAGCGTAAAATATGATAATATGAATTAAAATTGTAGGAATGTAGCAATCACAGTACACGTAGGACTCTCAAAGTTGATCAAATATGAATTATCGTTATAGAATCGAATTTCATGATATATGCCAAGTCATTCTAATCTCAATAAACCCAGGTTGTGTTGCCCAAAATGAACGACGCCAATGTTTTAGCGATGCCCAAATTTGGACAGTGGCTTTTGCATTTCGATGCCAAAAATTTTGAGCAATGCATAATGTTTTTCATTGCGATGCCCAAATTTGGGTTATGACTTTGTCCGCACGTCTTTCCTTTATTAAGGGTATATTCGTCATTTTCTCTCCAAAAGTGTACTTTAGCAGTTTAAGACAAATATAGTGGACTTTTGCGGTTATATTTTGAACAAATTACAAGTCGTTACATCTTTCAAAACATGTTTTCAAATAAATCTAGCCATTTTTTGGATTTATCTTTTAGGTACAATTTTGGGGCGAAAGTACGTCAATGCCCTTTCCTCCCTACCTTCCTCTGCCGCCTCCGTTCTCTCAATTTTGAGCCGCCTCCTTGTTTCCTTCTCTTAAACTATGACCGGATCCAACAATCTCATGTGGCCTATTATCAAGATCTCTTTCTTCCATGCCCGACACCCCTCTATTTCCATCAACCGACGAATCTTTTCAAGTAACAACTCCTACACACCATATTTGCATGAGCAAAACATTCACCACTTTTGGTGATCGCCTCGATTATTTGCCATCACTATCCGAATTTAAAGCCTACGTGACGAGAAGTTGAGAGTGTTGAGAGTCCTCCTGAAGATTGATATGAGCCGAAGAAATGATTGGAAAGTTTGGCTTCGAATGGGCCTTCTTCGATATGGAGGGAGATTTAAGGTTTCAAATTTTAAATTATCCATTGTCAGTCCCCATTTTAAGCTTGAAGGTAGATTTAGTGAGATTTAAGCTTGAAGGGGACGGGTTGGTGTTGGTGTAGCGAGACCGAGTGGGTCTTGGGCACGTAGAGAGAGCAACATAAGGTTGGGAGGACTCGTTGTCTGAAGGAGGTGATTGAGCGCGCAGCTATGACCTGGAGATGTAGAGAAGGGGAGAGTGGTGCACGTAGGCCATACAGAGAGAATGCGGGGAATAGAACAAAAATCGGATATTGCATCCACTAAGAAGGATGCTGATGTTCACATTGAGAAAAAAAGGTAGGCTCCTCCTCACAAAGAAAAAAAGAGCAAACAAAAGGATGTTCTTTGCACGATAAATCTGAATTAGTTGTTCCTAGGAAAACTATTGTTTGGCACGCGAACCCGATGCCCGGATTATTGATTTTTTCACCCGATGCCAAGCCTTGGCATCAATTTTTTGAATTTTTTGTTTGAATAAATTGTGAATCAATGCCGATGTCAAACCTCGACATCGTTTTTGAAATTTTTTCACCGTTGTCAATCCTTGGCATCGCTTTTTTCAATTTTTTGGTTTGAATAAACCGTGAATTAATGTTGATGTCAAACATTGACATCGCTTTTTGAATTTTTTCCACCGATGCCAAGCCTTGGCATCAACTTTTGGCATTTTTTTTTTTGAATTTTTTGTTTGAATAAACGTGGAATAATGCCGATGCCAAACCTTGGCATCGCCTTATTGATTTTTTCACCGATGCCAAGCCTTGACACGCTTTTTTTTTTGAATAAACCGTGAATCAATATCGATGCCAAACCTTGGCCTCGCTTTTGAATTTTTTAGGTATTAGATTTGTCTTCATTAATGGTATTTTTGGTATTTGACAACCAATTTGTAATTACATGAAATGTCTAAAAAATTTATGATCGTAGATGAAAACATATTTCTAAAATTGTACCTACTTGAAATTTGCCCTTATATTTTCTCAAAAGGGACCGCCCGATTATCACCATGTTTTCAATTGTTGAAGCCTGCCGCACCACCAAGATTGCCACCTGCCCAGCCCGCAGCCTAGTCTTCCGGCTAGCCCAGTTAGACTGGCCCAAGGTAGTCCGCTCTTCTCATACAAGACTTTGTCGTCTCTTTTTTCGAAGCCTGCCCAATGCCCAATCTTAGTCCTTTATTTTTTATTTTATTTTTTCACTTTTGGGTTTCTTGAATAATTCCTCCACCATGCCGCTTAGGGGTGTAAATCGTTCGATTTGAATAAATTATGAGCTAAACTGCATGCCATCGTTTTAAGAAAAGTCAAACCGAGCTAAATCGTTTAATGTATTGAGCTAAACCGAATCATGATGATTCGACTTGATTCGTGGTTCTCACGCTTTGGTTTCATGGTTTGGCTCGAATTTAGAAAGATTTTTAGTCATTCAAAATCTAAGTAAACAAAGAAAATATTATAAAAACACGCTAAAGAAAATACTAAAAATTAAATATAGTACAATTATATTCATAAACTCACTTTTAAAAAAATTGCACAAACTTTCAAATAAAAGGATTAACTTTTTTAATTCTTATAATCAATAAATTGAATCCAATGTAATAAAAATACAATAACGTACATGATATTAAAAACGTTTATGTAAATTCAAAAAGGTTAAAGGCAAATTCCTAAATACTAATATTAGCCTTATAATTTATATAGTATAAAAATATTAATATTATAAGAGTACTAAAGTATAAAGGTTAGGAATTGTAAAGAATTTGTTGTTTGGCTCGGTGGTTCGACTCAAACTGGTTTGGTTTGGTTCGGTTTGACTCAACTCGACATGTCAAGCCGTAAACCAAACCAAATCGTTCGACTTCTCAAAATCTTAAACCGAGCCAAACCATATAGTACCCAAAACCGAACCAAACTGCATGGTTCGTCTTGGTTAGCCTCGACTTGGTGGTTTGACGACTCAGATTGACACCTCTAATGCCAACCACAGTGCCGCACCACCACCAAGCTTTACAACCCCTTTTTATTTTTTGGAAAAATTGATGGTTGGTACCATTTCTTAAACTTTTAACTGCTGTTGTACCCTCTCTTTTTTTAATTGGGAAAAGGCTCATTTATAATATTATTCCTAAAATGCTCAGATATGTCTCCTTCAACAGCTCTCGTGTATTCTTTCTAAATTATTTGAAATCACAATTGTTGGAGCAACGAAACGAGGATAGACATGCTCGGTCAAGTCGTAGGGGTCGAGACAGTGCCCTATCGTAAAGGCTCGAAGATTACCCCCCAAAAGGTAAACGATTTTTTCCATATTCATTAAGTATGATACTGGAATGGATTCCTTATTCAACCAATCAACAATATAAGTAAGAATCCATTTTGATGGAGAATCCATAATCCTTTCTCCTAATTTTGGGTTGGGTTGGAGGATTATGTATTGACAGAGGAAGAAGAAGAAGACAAAAGATATACAGATGAAACCAGTTTGAATCGCGAAGCATCGCTATAAAATGGAAATGATAGTTGCACAATTTGGAATCATGCATCGTGATACATGAACTGATGCTTTTGTGCACGCTTGTCATATCATTAATGCTATACTCTTCTTTTCACACCAAAAATGTATTTTTCGATTAAAAAAAACATATTGATCCGAAAACTGCTAGAAACTTATGAAAGGGTGACCTGAATTTCACTCTTATTTTTTCTTTGATCAACCTTGTCGCACCACCGGGCTCAATCACACATTTTTTTCATAGATCAAGGGCATTTTAGTACTAAAGTATCAATCAAAAGTGTTGTATTAAGTATATTCTATATATTGTATTAAGTACCAATATACAACTTTTAGTATTTTCGGTCTTTCGTTTACGCCATCATGTTGGACCGACCGACTCCCTTCACCAACAACATGGAGACATTGTGATTTTTGTCTACCTTTTTTTCTTCGTCTGAGGTATAATTCATTGATTCAAATGCAGTGCATTTTTGGGAAATTTTATATCCATGTTGAAATTTCCTATGTTTTTTTACAAAACTATGATCCCTTGTGTGCATTTATTTCTTCTTTGACAATGTAATCTGTAGATAAGATGTTTTTTTTTTTTTGGCATTTTGTGGAGAAATAATGTTATCGAGAAGTAAAATCGAAAACATCCAACTATTTATCATATTTGTTTCTTTCGTTATTTTCTTTATTTTGTCTTCTTTATTAATTTACTTAAAAGTTGAAAGGCTAGATGCATTCTTGAAATTAGACCAAAACCAGGCCGGTCCTGAACGTTTGAAGGTCCAGAACGAAAAGAAAATAATGGGCCCTTAAAAAATATTAGATAAGAAAATAAGTATTAAATAATTACTGAAAACTGTTATTCTTCATTCGTTAAAATAATTTGTAATAAAAAGAATATACTTTAATCAATTTTTTGCTTTTATTTATATTTTGACTTATGGATGAATATTTTTTTGGTAACATGCATTATGCATTATAAATTCAAGTAAAAAAACAAGGATTAAATAAACATAAGCAATACAAATGATAGTAACATAATAATAAAATTTGATTTTTTCTTGAAATATTGATATTATATACCCAATCAATTGTTATTTTTTATGACGCAGATAAAAAAATTGATGATCAACTAACTTTTTTTTAATAAGTAAATTTAGTGAACCCAAAACAAAATTAAAGTTGAATAACTCTGCTTGAACCGAATACACAATATTTATCTTTATTTAATAATTAATAACTCTTTATTTATTAGGTTCTAGAGTAATTAAAACATATATAAGTAGTTTTGAAGTTGGTAATTAATATAAAGGTAGTTAACCACAACTATTATACTTACAATACAAGTGGAAGATAAAGATAAAAGATTTTGAAAATTATAAGCATATTTTTTAAAAGTTGATTATTACATAAAACATCTCAAAATAGTATAGGAGATTATTTAACTAAATCGGGGAAATATATGATATAATATGCATATAAAAAATTAATAATTGACCGTATACCCAAAATATTTTTTTTACATAAATGGCGGAGCAAAGACGTGAACCGATTGTGAAAATTATAAGTTATTTTTTAAAGTTAATTATTAGTTAAAACATCTCAAAATAGTATAGGGGACTATTTAACTAAATCGGGGAAGTATACGATATAATATGCATATAAAAAAATTAATAATTGACTGTAGACCTAAAATAAATAAATAAAATTACAAAAATGGCAAAGCAAGGGTTTGAACCCAAGACCTCCAGCTTCACTCAAAAGTCAAACCCTTTACAAAATTATAAGTTATTTTTTAAAATTAATTATTACGTAAAACATCTCAAAATAGTATAGGAGACTATTTAACTAAATTGGAAGAGTATACGATATAATATGCATATAAAAATAATAATAATTGACTGTAGACCCAAAATAAATAAAAAATTACAAAAACCCAAAATAAATAAATAAAATTACAAAAATGGTAAAGCAAGGGTTTGCACCCAAGACCTCCAACTTCATTGAAACCCTTTATACAATTACCCAACCAATTGAGCCTAAAGACAATTCAATACTTAAGTTTACATTCTTTATTATATATATAAATTGAACTAGCCTACACATATATAAAATTGAGTCTTCTTACATTGGGAGTCCTGTTCACTCGATCATTTTGAACTCCCCCAAAATTGGGCCTAACCAAAACACACAACGAATGACTAAGCTAAACCATGCAATTGAATGGCGAGACCAAGTCGAACCAAGTTAAATAGTGATTTGGTTCAGTTCGGTACGAGATGTTGAACGGTGTAGTTCGATTTAATTTTTTACGATCGATGACCTGCGATTCAGCTCCTATTTTGTCTCAAAAGCCAAGTCATATCATTTATACCTCTAGTAGAAACGTGTTTCAAATTCCCATCTAAACTAGAGGTGCTTAAGTTCAATCAAGTTAAATCTAAATTACTATGCCAATAAAAATATGGAAAAGACTTGTGTAGGACGGTCTTACGGATTCTAAATCCGTAAGACGGAACCCCATTTAGGAATTCCTGGGTTAATAACTAAACATGTTATCAAAAATCAAAATATCATGTTAGCCGAATTGGGCTGAAGTAACGGTTAAAGGTTTTGGTAAAGGAGGTCATTGGTTCAAATTGCCTAGCTGCACTATTTTGTTTTAATTCTCATTAATGAGAAGTTCATATATTTGTTCCGGTGCCCCTGCACTTTTAATGTTAATTTGTCGTCGATATTCTTATGTTTCTCACGCCTTACAGTTTAATCCTTTGTCAGCTCCGTTAACCATCCGTTAGCATCAATTGCCTTTGGATACTTGACGGATCTTAACGGACTTTGACGAAATGCTAAATGACACATTTAAAGCCAAACGTGACACATTGAAAATACAAAAATGACACATTTTAATGTTAAATGTGACACTATAAAGGAAAATTTATTATAATTCTCATTAAAATATAAAGTAACACTTTTAATACTAAAAAGTGACACATTTAATACTAAAAAGTGATAATTACTACTAAAAAGTGACACTCTTAACACTAAAAAGTGACACATTTAATACTAAAGCGCGTGACATTTTCAATTCTAAAAAGTGACACTTTTAAGGTCAATAACGACAATTTTTATTTATAAGGCAAAATGACACTTATACGGTGAAAAGTAACACATTTAATTCTAAAAAGTGACACTTTTAATGTTATAAAGTAACATTTTAATATCAAACGTAATGATTTTTATTTGTAAAAAAATAAGACACTTTTCAAAGTGAAAGTAACACATCTAAGACTAAAAGTGACATATTTAAGCCCAAAAAGTAACTTTTTGTAGGAAAAAAATTATAATTTTCATTAAAAATGCAAAGTGACACTTCTAAGGTCAAAAGTGACACATTTTATACTATAAAGTGACACTGTTAATAGTAAAAAGTGGCATTCTGCATATATAAACATGGGGGTGGCACTGTAATTTTTGAAAATTAAGGGGTTGCATTGAGATTTCTGAATTTTGCCACATTTAACCTGGATAGATCCGTCTTACAGATAAGAATCCGTAAGACCGTCTTACAATAGACCATCTCTAAAAAGATTTAATAATTAAATTGCTAATTTGTTGAGAAGTCTAAGTCAATAAGTTTGGTAGTTGGTTATGGTGTATTACTTTTAAACTTGATACATCCTCCATTTCAAAATAAATGTCTTTTTTTTTTTTCTATTTTAAGATTTAAAAAAAAAAAGCCATTTGTCTATAATGCCTCGTGAGATTAAAAAAAAAGTATGACGTATTGATTGAAGACTACTAAAGAGTATTTTAAGGACATTAGGGGAAAATTATATAGAATAATTTATTTATTTTAACATCAGTGTAAAGTCAATAAAGACCAATTATTTTAAAGTAATTTTTTTCTTAACACTAGTGTAAAGTCAATAGAGAACAATTATTTTAAAACAAATCATATTAGTATTAAATTTGAATTGAATTTTTCTAAATTTGAATCAAGCTTTAAATCGATTGATTTAACCAGTCATCACTAAACTATTGCGATCTTTTAAGGGTGAAATTCGGCCCGTTTCATGTGGTGAAATGTTAACCAGAAAAATCTATTATATTTTTTTTAACTGTTAAGGTACACTTTAGAAGAGAAAATGACGAAGCTACCCTTAATAAACAAAATACGTGCACACAAGCCCCCGCCCAAAATTGGGCATCGTAATGCATAATTAAAGAACAAAATCGTGTGACTCTAAATCTCCCCCCCTTTAAATTCCTCCATTGAAAATGACAGCTCTCACATTTAGTTATTGTTGTTAGCTTTTAATGAAAAAGAAGAAATGGCGCAGCAACTCACTTGCATTCCAGATCAGGTTTCAGGTCTACTCCTTCCAGGCGAACCAAGCATCCACTCAACTTCTCCAGCTACGCCACGCCCCACTATATCCGTTTTCTTTTTCATTTAATACTAGTTATATATCGCTTAATTATTAATTTTTTTAAATATGAACTCTTTGTTAGGGTAAGGTCCAAAACTGCACGTATATATTCCCTTCATTCCACTCAAAGAGTCCCCATTTGAAAAATCTAATTATTAAGGGATATATTAATGTCATTAAAGTTAGTCATAATTACAAAAAAAATATAGTTATAGCACAAATGGAGGATAAATATGAAATATTATAAAAATTGTAAGCATAATTTCTGAAAGTAGACTCTTAGAATAAAATATTCCAAAACAATATAATTGACTGTTTACCCGAAACGGAGGGAGTAGTTAACTAGTCTACTCTCAACTAAGCAACCAATGAGAGTACCACTTGTACAAGATTAATAAAACAACAAACTAACACAGTTATTTAACAAGTTTGTCCTAATCTAACTTTGAGATCAGTTGCCTTTGAACTGCAACTGCCTAGCCTTTCTGTTTAGCATTTGATTGACCACTAATGTTATCACTTGTTTCATTGTTTGGGACTCCAAGTACAAAGGGTATTGTAGGAAGATTAGACAAGTATCGTGGAGTGAATGGGGATTGGGACAGAATATCTAGTTATTTGGATGGAGGAAAAGAACGCCCAGGTTACCAAACATAACTGGAGGGGAGAGAGAGGGGGGAAACCAACCAAACCAGACATTGAGTGACACGTGGACAGCCAGAACAGCAAGAACTCAATCCATTAGTCTTCACTGTCCATCACCCAAATAAAAAAAAAAGTGATTGATACCATATCATAAGCTGGTTTGAGGGTATAGCGAACCAGACTTGAGAGTTGAGACTTATCAAAGAGATGGCACTTGTAGTTAGATCCATGGCTACCCAGAAGCCTATTTCCACAGCTACCAAGACTGTCACCTCTAAACAGGTTACTTTACCACCACTTTCCTTCTTTTGTTTCGCTGTCATAAACGTTAATGAATTTATGGTTGGGTATTAGGTGAATTCTTCAACGGCCACACCTGCAGGAATTAAGCTACTCACAAGGGTCGAGCAACTCAGACTTCTAACTAAAGCAGAGAAAGCTGGTTTACTAACAGCAGCAGAGAACGCCGGGCTTTCCCTCTCCTCCATCGAGAAACTGGGTCTCCTTTCCAAAGCCGAAGAGCTAGGAGTTCTTTCTGCCGCTACTGATCCCGGAACCCCCTCGGCTCTGTTTAGCCTAAGCTTGGGGTTGCTGGTTTTGGGTCCTTTATTTGTCTTCTTGGTACCTGAGCAGTACCCTTGGGAAATTGGTGTACAAGTTGCTGTCGCTCTGCTTTCTGTCCTGGGAGGATCTGCTGCTTTTGCCGCTTCAAATTTTGTTTCCAATTTGCAGAAATCAAATTAATTTTGCAGATTGAACTAGGTAATCAGATTCCAAGTATTGTTCTCTTTGTTATATTAATAATGCACAGACTATGCCGTTCCGGGGCTTTTATAGCGTCATAAAACTGGCCAAATTTCTTGATGCAAAAACGAGCTCCATCAAATCACATTATACGCAGTTGGTTTATCCTCTTGAACAAAAGAATCATCAATTTTTTATTTTTATCTTTTTAAGTAACAAAAGAATCATCATATAGGCACACAAGTTAAAAAACAACCATTTTTGACACGCCGTATGAAAGAATCCATCAAACACCTTACGTCTCATGTAAAATCTAATTCCAAATTCCTAGAAATGGAACAAATGTGCAGTAATAAATAAATGACCTCTACTCATAGAGCCTACAATTAGCAAGAAGAGAAAAACTCATCATTCATGGTCAAAATTTGCTTGTGGGCAATTGTCACTACTCTGTCGATATAGAACTCTTATTTGCTCCACCTCGTCGGCCAAATCTCCCACCCCCATTCTGATCAACCCATTGATAGCTTTCTCCATTGCGACCGTTAGGACCCTTAGGCCGGCTTGAGAACTCATTCTGGTTTCTGAACTCATTCCTCCCGTAACCCCTCCCTCCAAAGTTACCACGTCCTCTAAAACTGTCATTTCGGAATCCACCCGGACCACCCCTTCCTGAAGGAAACCTCCCTCTGCCTCCACTCCCTACTGCAAGTAAAAATCACCACATTTTGTCAAGGAAACCGAAAAGCTTCACATCTTGTGTGACAAGTTCTCTTTCAATATGATTTTCCTTTAGGTTAATGTTTTTAGCTCTTCCTTTTTTTGTGCAGGGGTGTTACTGTAAAGTAATATGAAGTCAACTATACTAACCTCGTGTGGTAGTTCTCTTTTCCTCCACAACCACTTGACGATTGCCGATAGTTATAGGCACCACCTGAAATGAATATAAAACCTAAAAAGTTAAGAAAGCTGGATATAGAGTGTTTGTAATAAGTAGTCAAGCTTCAGCAACAATGTGCTACTCATCCGTCCCAAATTGAGTGTCGAAAAATTTTCGTTGCAAAACGAGTGTTCCTATTTCTATAAAATTTCTATCTTCACTTCTGCTATGATGCTATCTACGATAAGTTCCAATGTGCACTTGCAATACTAGAGTATGAAAACTAAGGGCATTCATGCATATGTACTATTAAAATGGCTTAAAACTAAATTTCCTTAATATTTGCAAAAAATCAGAAAGGCCACTGATGTTGGGATGGAGGGAGTATTATAGATCAAATCAACCACAAGAATTACATAGGTTATAATATCAGACCCTAAGAGAATGATGACTGATCAACCCTAGTTCACATATGTGCAAGTAAAAAAATGCGCCTCATCACACACAAAAAAGAGGTGCAACTTACACTCTCAAAATTGCCTAAAATCGAAATTGATATGGACTGACCCCTCCAAATCATGTTCCCATATCCACTCCAAGCAACACAATCGCTTGCACACAAAGCAAAGCAGATGCCCATGACAGATGGCAAAATATACAAACAAAATAGTGATCCAAATGTAAGCAGGATCACTAAACGATCCTATGAAACCAAATCTCTAATATCATGTTAGGAATCAACTCTATAATCTACTTAATAAAATCTTGCTCTATCAAAAATAAAAAATAAAAAAATCTACTCTATCAGATCTTTGCTCTATAATCTCCCAAAATGTAAACCTGCTATCATATGTCGAGCTGACAGAAGTTGTGATGAGAATGCGATGACAAGAAGTTGCATCCAGTACCATATAGTGGGAACCAAAATCACAGTGAGAAGACTTGAATCATAGCCTTCCCAAAACCAAAGATCTTACACATGTTACACAACTAGTTACTCGAACAAGATCAAGTGGGAGAAAAACTTCAATTTGGGGTTCAAATTTTAAGTAGCTCTCGTCAATAACTAGATTCATAAATAAGTTTTGTGGAAGAAAAAAGCAATTGAAGCCCGTGTGTCACACAGGATAAGAAAAATTATGAAAACAAACTTTTGTTAAACACTTAGAACTCTATGGTGATCTTATGGCCTAAATTCTTATGGAGTGTTATCCAGCACCTGCAAATAGGTTACGGATCACATGGCATCATTAACTCATCAAGTATACTACATGGAGAAGTCCTGAATCTAAGACAATCGTCATCATGCAATCGCCAAACATTTCACATATTTAGATACTAATATCAAATATACCCATCAAACTTAGTTCAAACTTAAGACTTTAAGAAATGAGTAAGTAATAGACAGACAATTAAGCCGTGTAGCCAACTAACTAATGGTAAAGGAATTTCAAAAGAAATAAGAGCTTCTTAGGCCAGCCTTGAACAAGAAACCTATGGGCATTAGGTTCCATGTGAAGCTAATTAATGGGGCTGAGCTTCAGACAGGTTAGGTGTCCACACCCCAGACCGAGAGCCCGAAACGCAACGCAACCACTAAGCACCTGGGTCAACTAGGCTACTACATACCAACCCAAAAGTTATGGATGATATTGGTGCCAAGTATAGGGGTCGCAATTCGTGCTATAATGCCGTATTCGTGCCTCACCATCGTGTTTTCATGTTATCTATCTTATGTGATCATAAATATAACAATAAATATTAGTTTGAATATATTAACAACTTCATGTTTTCGTGTCGTGTCGTGCCATTTGTCTCTGTAATCGTGTTTTATAATCGTGTCGTGCTGGTTCGTGCTATCGTGTCGTGTAGTCATTGCCACCCATAGGTATCAGTATGTGGTCACTTATAAGCCTTGTATCATTCCCACTTATATCCAAACAGTTTGGGGTGTTACACTAGGAACTCTAAGTCAGCCATGATGAGGCTTGAGATTGTTCTAGGTCAGCTATCAACAGAGTGCTCTTACAGATATGTAAACATGCACACAAAACATGAACCTCACTCAAATTCTATACCCTTGTGTTTATTTCGAACTGCATACCAAGAAACCCATCTTAGAACATAATTTTTCTCAAAGTAATACTCAAGTTTTTTTAATGTAAAATACAAGGCCATGCATTTATATTTTTCTCAAACATGAACTCCTCTCACTTGAATCCTATACCTGACATTTGAGATTTTTCAAGCCAACACATAATTTATTCTAATTTTCAAATCAAAATTTATTAACAGCCATGAAATCTATGCAATTATACACAGATTTTAAACATTATTGTGAAAAACTTCTCTACTAACCAGAAAAATGAGAAAAAACTGAAGACCAAGGATGTGAACAAAATAAAAATAAGAAATAAAAAACAATTGTAGCGATGTTGATTTCAAAATATAAGAGATGTTCACTACCAATTACCTAGTTAGTTTTTACCATGACTTCCGACTCATGCCAGGAGGCTTAATGTGGTAAAGATCAAGTATGAAGATTCAACAACAGCAAGAAACTTCCAACTTCTAGTCTACTCATGACCACTATGGTTAACTATCACCCTGATGTTCCAGAAAATGCTGATGTACTTCAACCAGTATTTTTCTTGCATGACATTACTTAAAAAAACATTTGCGCGAGAATAAAATGATCTACGGTCGAAGTGTTTTAACCATTCATTATTAGATTTCCCAGGAAAAAAACATCTTTTTCAGCATAATGCATGGCTTCTAGATCAACAATTTGAGCAGACAATGCAGCCTCTCAACACTGCATAACTTGCACCGACAAGAGTAAAATATTATTAATCTGTTCATAACAATTTAGAAAGAAAATGTATTGGTTAAACAGGCAGAATAGATGACGAATATGGTGCACTTCAAAGATCAAGTGCTGCAACTCGGATTTTAACAGCACAAGCAGCAAACCCGGCAGACAAGGATTGCTTGGGGTTCTAGATTTCATGTTAATGCCATTTTGACATAAATTACACTTTTTTTTTTTTTCTATTTTTTTTTTCCTCCTAAAGGGGGCATGGGAAGGGATCGAACCTGAGACCTCACACTTTGTGAAGCCCCATGTCTACCACTGGGCCACCCCCTTGGGGGCTAAATTACACTCAAATGAGATTTACATATAAAATGGATGTCTATCATTGAGCATGTCATAATGGAAGACAGGTATGATATCATTCTTATTAGAAAAAATAAAATTGGTTGAAAGAAACAGAAAATAGAGGAGAATTAAAAAGGAGAGGATGCCGGCAAAAAGAGTCAAGTAAGAATCAAGGTTTTACCGTCATTGCATTCTGCATGGAATCCAGTGACTCAAATTCTACAAAGCCAAAACAGAATCCCTGTTGCTGAATCCCAAAGAATAAAAAGATGGTCAATTTGTAGTATTTTTTCTTTCTTTTTTTGTGTGAAAAAACTATGAAGTGGTTTGAACTTGATGAGTGATGCGAACCTTATTACTTCTCACTTGCACACCATCACGTTTAATGGGCCCAAAACTTTTAAAAGCCTCCTCAAGTTGTGCGACAGACGCATTCATAGGCAAATTCCGTACATATATGGAGTGACCTTCAACTTTAATGTGCAGAGCATAAATGTAGGAAATGTATCTTTTAGAATATATATATATATATAGCACTTAAAGATTTGACGTGGATTGTGAAGAATAATAGCACTTAAAGAGTCAACAAAGCTATCTTTAATTATATGTATCGTACCTTCCTCGTGCGCATTACTGCTTTCAGGAGAGTTGTCAGTAGTAGGCACAGATGGTTCTGATTCAGGAGGAGGCTTGGCAGAAGTATGAATCTGTTGAGCGGTGTTAGCAGGTGCCCATCTCAAACTACTAGTCGGAACATGAGGTGGAGCAGATGCCCTACTAGCCTTCATTACCTTAACCTATAAAAGTCGGTAGAAAAAGAATATGTGAGAAAGCATCAACAATAACTTATAATACAAATGAAACTATTATGATATGAACCCACAATTGAAGCATATGATTTTTTCTCCTCCTGGGTAACAGAAGGATCTGATCGCACAACTGAAGGGGTTTCATTCAGACTGGAGTGAGTTGGTGGTTCGTCAACAACCTCTTCTTCAAGACCAGAACCTTCCTCATTATCTGAGGGGTCACATACTTCAGGACCATTTTCGAGATCCTCGACTCCGACGGTAGTTTCAGGATCAAATGCATGATTATCCGGAGCATGAGTTGGCTCTGACAACAAAGACAGAAGCACGTTCAAAAAATGATCCACAGAGAGAGAGAGAGAGCTAAATTTCAAGACCTCTTTAAAGAGTTCCAGTACAAAGAACTTCACGAACCTGGATCTAGTGTCGTTGGAGCCACCACGGCACTGTCATTGCTACCATTTATCTCTAATGGTTCGATTTCCTCAACATACCTAAAAACGTCATTTTGAACAAAGTAGCCTTTCTCTTGTGGAGCCAGAAAAAAAGTTTGTGAGAATTTCCTTCTCACGTTGTCCGTTCCAGTTAAGCATCCTGTCACTAGCACAATAACCCCTCCCTGGAAAGACTCCTGTGCGTCTGCAGTTTTAATCTCAGCCTTGTAGTTCTTGTAATCAAGGGATATGATTGTCTGATTGATAGCCTGCACAAAATGAGTTATAATTAAACTTTTAAACCTCAAATCAGCCGAAACAAGTTATGCACAACCAGTAAACATGTAAAATATATCTACAGGTATTCTTCATTGATATACATCAAAAATCAATATAGGTTTTCTCTACGCCTTCGTTAATAAGCTTAACAACCTGCTTGTGGTGTGCTAGTTTAATTAATATCTCCTTGCATACATTAGATCCTCTCAAAGTCCCTCGGTACAAAAGCCTCGTACACTGAGATGGGAAACAACAATATCCAAGAATTGTTTGGTTTTATGCCGGGAAGGTCCACAATGGAAGTTATCTACTTAATAAGAATAATGATGGAAAGACAGAGAGAGAAAGAATGATTGACACATGGTTTTGATTAACCTAGAAAAGGCTTATGATAGAATTTCTATTGATTTGGTGGGTGTTAGAAAAAAGAGTGGTTAAAGTAGATATATTGACGTGATTATCGATTGTATGATGGAGCTGTGACATTAGTTAAGACTACATCACGAGAGACTTGTGAGTTCCTTATTAATGTAGGATTACACCAAGGATCGATCTTAAGTCCTTATCTTTTTGCCTTAATGATGAATGGATTAACTGAACATATATAAGATAATATACAATGGTGCACGTTGTCTGCTTGTTGATGACATTGTTTTGATTGATGAGACAAAGATGGAGTCAATGATAAGCTAGGAAAGTGGAGAGAAACTTTATAAGTCAAATGCTTTAAAGAAGTTTTGGCAGTAAAAAGAGTAATAGCGAGAACAAAGTTAGATTAGATGGTCAAGAAATACCACAAAAAGAACAATTTTGATATTTAGGGTCAATTATCAATCATGACGGGGAGGTAAGAGATAATGCTAGTCATAGAATAAAGTTGGGTTGAGTGAAATGTAGAAGTGCATCCGGAGACAATGTGTGATTGACGTATACCGGTCAAGTTGAAAGAAACGTTTTATAGGATAGCCATTAGACCAGCGCTACTATATGGAACCGAATGTTGAAATTAGGAAATAACATGTTAACAAGATGAGTGTAACTAAAATGTGAATATTAAGGTGGATATACGGCGAAACTAAGAAAGATAGAATTTGTAACGAACAAAACGAGAGATATGTCAACATCAACTAGACTATAAAAAGGGGAAGGGGAAGACTAAAACTAACATGAAAGTTGTACTAAAGAAAGATATGGATGAGTGTAGTGTGTGAGATGACTTTACTTTGGACCGAGTTGAATGGCAGTAAAGGCTTCATGTACCTAACCTTAAGTGAATGGGACAACGGCTGAGTTGAGTTGTATGGTACAAATTAACACAAAGTTGACAATTGTAATGAGTCCTTCACAGAAAGTTAGAAAGACAAAATCAAAGTTTTAACACTAATCTGTCAACCAGAAGACCCATTTCTTTCCTAGTGTTTTAGGGAACATGTGATAACTAAAGAAGTCTATTTGCTAGATCTCCTCCTGTTCACACCTACCATTTACACGACTGCTGTACCACTATAAATCCGCAAGGACTACGATCACCACCCTTTTCACTTTCTCTCTCAAACAGCCCGACGCACTCACCAATCTCTTCTTCCTCTCGGACCTCTCCAATTCGTTCTAACATCCCCCATTTCAGACAACTAGTTTACCAAAGTAGCCACCTTCTCCTTCCCCTTCAGCAACCAAACATGGTGCCCGACAGTCCATGCAAAACCCTATCAAACCCTACATTTTGACTTAACAATGATTAGTCATGAGGGTAACTGGCAGTAGTGTAGAGAGTGGACGTTTTATGGAAGAAATTGACGGCAATAGCAGAGGCAGCCATTTCAACCATATCCATCACCCTGATTCCCTGAACCCTCTTATTTATCAGCCAGCCTGGTGACAAGTTTCAATTTTAAAACATGCAACTCATTAATGATTCCATCTTACAATTATGATTTATAATTCAACTTTAAATAAATTAGCCTTGAATGCTGGGAAAACGATCTCCCACTCTTTCATTCAACCCACAGGATTCTCATCTGGTTCCCGCATTATTTGCACTTATGCATCATATTGAACTATTTAACTGCCAAGTCATTCACAAAATTAAAAGATTCTTTTTATAAAAGTTGCAAAAGGAAAAATAAAAGATAAAAGAACAAAAACTTGCTTACTTCCATGGTTGTTACGGAATTCATTATGCCACTGGAGTCTGGTCTGCTTAAAATGCTTGCATCTTGATAAAACTTGTACACCAGTTCTGGAGATTGGTGAAGAATATGATAATACTGTTCCACAAAGGCATTGCCAACAACTTGAGCACTGGGAAGCACAGTAGCAGGACTTTCTGCCTGCGTAGCCATCTGCATAAAATTCAATGATGGCATGTGATCAAACAAATAATTATTATTTTTATAAGTATTAAAATGGTGTTTAATTGACAATTCAGAGAAAGACATTTATATCCCCCTGCCCACCACATAAACACAAGGAGTTATCATAGTGAAGTATGTAAGGGCTCGATCACCCAAAAAAGTACTGGTAATCACAACACTTCAACCATAAAAAGAAAGAGATGGCTACTTCTATCACGCATTCCCTTTCTCAATATTTCCGGCTTTTCTACCAATTATATTCATATTAAAAAAAAGTGAGTTTTAATTTCTGACTGCTTCGCTATGAAAACTTACAGAATGAGGTGTATGGAATTGAGAGGGAGGGAGGGGGAGGGTACAAGTACAAACAAAGCAAATCCTGCAACTAGAGGAAACACGGATCTCAACATAACTAGATCAAAATCGAGCATAAAGTTGAAGTTATTCGTTCCACTGAAATGAAAATGATAAATTGCTTCCTTTTCTCTAATTGGCCTCATGGTAAATTGAACTAGTACATACATATACAACCAATTTTCCCCACGATCAGAAGACTCAAGAACGAAGCCTAAAATAGTAGGTTTTAAAAGTGATCATGTGAAGTACTGAATACAAAATTACAGCAACAACACAATCCAAGTAAACTTATGAATTTTAAATGGTATGGATACTGTAGGGACTGGGGAAATTCAAATGAAACTGCAATTTTCAGGTTAATATCTCACCAAATTAATCTAGGATCACTTAATTGTGCCTCCTATTTTTATTTCAAAGAAATTTCCGAAGACGGGATGATAACAGCTGGGCTTGGTTGAGATCGTCCTTAAGAATCAACATTCAAATAAAATACCTAAGGAATCTCAAGTCTGCTTGGGTGCTCCTACAGAGTAGCTTGGTAACATAACTTCAGGATTCAAGTAAAATACAGCCATGAGGCCTGGGGTTCGAGTCTGTTTTTCTAGCTTTGCCCGGTCTCCCGGGATAAGGGGCATTTCATGGGCCCAGTGTGATTGATCGCTCGGACGGGTCCAATGTGGCCTTGCAGTGGTGGCATGTCCCCCTGGTTATAAAAAAAGAACAGAAAAGGATCGCCGACACCGCTTGCCCTTTAGTGCACTCCAATTCAGATAAACATACAAATTCCCTATAAACAATTGAATGCTGCTAGATTCATCAATAATAGTCAAGAGTGAGAAAAAATGAGGAGTATCATTTTTTACATAAATGAAAATGCAGTGACCCGTGTCACATTGCAGACCCAATATCAGGTAAAGCCCAAAATATAACCTAAATAAAAAGATAAATCAAACCAACGCCACCCCCCGCCCCTCATTTTTTCTTACAGTCTGACTCATCTAATAAATCAAACCCTAAAGGAGGAACTAAAACCATAAATCTCACCTAAAACTAAAACTTGATGACTGTAAATGATGATGGCTAAAGCCCAGAACTTAAAAAAAATCAACTTGTATGAACAAAGCAAAACAAATGAAAACCCATATAAATTAACGAAACGATCCAATCTAAACACAAGAAAACCGCAGCTAGTGTAATCGATTAGTAACTAACATATATCCAAACAGGTTAAAACATGATTATATGAACTCTCAACGAGAAAAGTAACAAGTTAATTTAGCTGAAATTGAAATCGACGAATCCCTTGGAGGGTGCAAAAAGAGTAAAGATTGTAGATCAAAATGAGACATTTGCCTAGGAGATGGGTAATGAAAGAGTACCTTTGTGAGAGAGAAGGAGAAGGTGTAGCGTAGGGAGAGGGGGAGAGAGAGAGAGAGATCTGTGTAAAGTATAGGAGGAGAGAGAAGCAGGGGAGGATGGAAGGCGCACCCAAGAGAAAAGTAAGTACTGAGCAAAGATACTGAGATTTATGTTTGTGTTGGATTGCTGTTGAGAATGAGATCGGAGAAATTGTCAGCCGGTGCCTTATAAAAGCATCTCCAATTGTGCAAATTCTTCCGGAAATTCTTATTGGTTATCACTACTAACTATATATTTTAATTTTTTCTTACTCTAATAATTAATATTTTTAATGGTTTTCATTTTTACTCAATTCTTTCATAGGTCCACTATCAAATCATCTATTTCATTAACACAACTTTTTAATTTTATATTTTACAAATAAATAAATAAATTAATATGTATATTGTTTTATAAATAAATTAATTCATTTATATTTTTTATTAATATATTGCATATTCAAATATGTAATATAAATAAATTAATCCGTTTATAATTTTAATTGTACTATTAAATATTACTACAAATAAATTTTAAAACAAAGATATTAATTTATAATTTTTATTAAAATATTACATATTAAATAAAAACCTCATACAAATAACAATTACTTCTAACAAACAAACACTTTAAAATAACAAATAAGGAAATTTAGCATACGTGAATAATTAAAAATAGCAAACATGAATAATTAAAATTATATAAAAACGTGAATAATTAAAATTACATAAAACGTTACATAATTAAAATTACATAAAAACATGAATAATTAAAATTATATAAAGTCAACAAATACATAAAACAACACAAATTAAAACTAAATTTGATACCCCATATTCCACCACTGCTCCTTTAGGACATCACATGTACGTTCATGTATGACACGTGCTTCTGGATTCATTCTACTTGTATCTTGAGTAACAAATTTTACATCTTCAATGAATAGTTGGTGCATTTATTTTTTTTTCTTCAATTTTCTATGTTTTTGCTTTAGTCGAGGCTCTAATCTTTTTAGCTTCCGCTTCAATTTTCCTAATTTCATTGTATTCATCTATTTTTGTTGTAATATCCATATGATGTACCTCTAACTCTTCTTTTGAAAGAGTTGAGGATTTGTCTTTCCTCTTCTTCTTGACAGCCTTTTCTCCAATTTGATATGTGCGAATATCGATTTTCTCAACATCCACATTCGTATTAGAATGTCCATCGGACCCAAATGCCCTAGCCTTCTTGTCAAGGTGATGAATATCTCCTTGTGGTGAAAGAATTGTAGTGTCTTTCATAATTTGCCACGCATGTTCAAATTGAAATGTACATTTATTTTCATCTCGATATTGCCTGTATGAATTGGATAGTTAATCTGCATCATTCCAACCGCTTCAATGAACGGCCAATAGTTTATTGTAGATTGCATTGAAGTGATTCGCTTACTTCTGAATTCTATTTAGCCAACGTGGTCTCACCTAGGATACCTCTTTTGCCATTGAATTACTTGGACAATGTTGGTTGTAATAATTTGTTATACGACTGTGGGTTCCCGGGACGTGCGCCCACGCCCTTGGATAGGGGTGCGCGTACGTGCGGATGCGGGACACCACTGCTCTCGTTCCACCCTCCCTTATTTAGGGGAAGACGAAATCAAAAGTACGAGAGGAGTGTTGTCTATGATAGCGCGTTGGAATGCACCTCGGTTACCTTTAGTGGATTTTTTATCCAATATGGGAACTTGTGGTTTCCCGCATCAAGTTATCCCTTTTTTAAGGGATACCAAGATATGGGAATGCATCACCCTTTCATTCCCATTTTCCCTTTTTTAGGGGAAAACGGAAAAGTGCAAAAAAGGATGTTGCGACGCCCCCACTATGAATTTTATTAAAAATAGCCTTATGACTCATTTCGGATCACTATGGGAGCTTTGAGTTTCCCGCATCAAGTTATCCCTTGTTTAGGGGATACCGGGATATGTGAATACATCACCTTTCCGTTCTCATTCTCCATTTTTTAGGGGAAAACGAAAAAGTGCAAAGAAGGAGTGTTGCGAGGCCCCACTGGATCCAAAAAGTTTAGAGTCGTCATCTTTATTTTAAGGCAACAATAAAGCAAAACCAGAAAAAATAAAAGAAAACCAAATATAGAAAACGGGTTCGGAGGCTAAGTTACGAGTTGGGAAGGTGCTAGGCACCCAACTCGCCCTTTCGGTCTCAAAATAGTTTTTGGCTAAAGTATGCTTATTGTTATATTTATTTAGCAAACAAATAAAGCATTAAAAGACAGGAAAATAAAACAAATACATCCGTGGCTACATTATTTACGGACTTGCCGCAATTTCCTTACAATAATTACAAATGTATTTAAAAACATTTGGCCATTATAACGGCTTTTTTACATAATATTTCCTATTCTAATCGGACGGACATTGACTACATTTGCCGGATTTAAATAACAACTTTATAAATAATAAATAAATAAACGAACAAGTAAATAAATAAAACGCCCTTAAAGGCTTTTACCTTTTAGAACGGTAGTGTGCTCGCTCTGTCCTTCAGGGAGAGGGAGTCTTTTTTTGTTGTTGTTGTTGTTGTGCGGTTGTTGTTTTGATTTGGGCAGAGTGACTGCTTATTCTGGATGATTTTGGCTCGTACACTCGAGCAGAGTGACGGCTTATTTCGGATGGTTTTGGCATTTTTGGTTGGGCGGAATAACGGCTTACTTTTTGTGTATTTCAGCTCATTACTCGGACAGAGTAACGACTTACTTTGGGGATTTTGGGCCGGGGAAGTAAGGTGGATACCTAACTAAAAGGCTAGGGATCACTTATAATCGGTTGATTTTAGTTTTGGCGGAGTTTGGACGGGGTTTGGAAGCTTTGGTGGGCTACACACACATATCTCACATCTCTCACTAAAGCTCTCGGTGTTCTTAAAACGCGGAGAGAAACTATCAGAGCTTCGTTGTCGATTTTTCTGAACACTGAAGAGGGAGCCCAGCACTTATATTTATAGGTGGAGTGAGGGAGTCATCGGGAATTATGAGAATTCCTCAACCGACTTCGTTTACGCGTACACCAGGCTTCGCGAGTTGCACAATGCGTTAAATCTGAGTGTTACAGTAGCACCCTTGGGCGCCGACTCCACCTTGGCATGGCGCGGCGCCCACCTTGCCTTTTTGGCCGCGCCATGTGTAGACACCCCAATTTTGTACCCCTGGTATGTGACATGACATAAAATATCAAGACCTGTTAAAACATTAACAGATGTCAAGTTATAGGGTCAAAAGTGCGAAATGACAAAGCAGGATGCACAAAAAGACAAATTGCAGGGACCAAAGTGCACAAAAATAGGAGAAGTTTGAAATTGGGCATGGCCACCCCCAAAATTGGGCATGGCTCCCAATTTTCATGGGCATGGCGCCCAATTTAGTTGTTTGCGCCCAGTTTCTTCAAATCATTTGCCGTAAAATGCAATTCCTTCTGCGCAGTGTACAATCGGCTGAAGCGCGAAGAAGGAATTTTATTTCCTTCTGTGTCCTCAAATGAGCCTATAAATCCGGTCCAATGTAGATATATAAGTAGTTATGTTGCCCAGATTTAATTAAGAAATAATACTAAATGTAGCCGTTATTATGGCCAAATATTTTCAAGTATATTTGTAATTATTTGTAAAAGAGACAGTTGCAAGTCTGTAAATAATGTAGACATAATGGATGTATTTGTAGGCAGTTAATGCTTTATTTATCTGTTAAATTAATATAACAACAAGCATACTTTAGCCAAAAACTGTTTTGAGACCGAAAGAGCGAGTTGGGTGCCTAGCACCTTCCCAACTCGTAACTTAGCCTCCGAACCCGTTTTTCATTATCTCTGGTTTTCTTTTTGGTTTTGCTTTATTTATTCCTTAAAATAAAGATGACGACTCTAAAACATGTTGGATCTAGTGGGGCCTCGCAACATCTTTCTTTGCACTTTCACGTTCTCCCCTAAACAAGGGAGAATGAGAATGGAAAGGTGATGTATTCCTATGTCCTGGTATCCCCTAAAAAATGGCTAACTTGATGTAGAAAACCCAAAGTACCCATAGTGATCCGAAATAGGCCATAAGGCTATTTTCATAAAATCTATAGTGGGGGCGCTGCAATATGCTTTTTTGCACTTTTCCGTTTTCCCCTAAAAAAGGGAAAATGGGAATGAAAGGGTAATGCATTCTCATATCCTGGTATCCCCTAAAAAAGGGATAACTTGATGCGGGAAACCATAAGTTCCCATATTGGATACAAAATCCACCAAAGGCAACCGAGGCACATTCCAACGTGCTAACATAGACAGCACTCCTCTCGCACTTTTGATTTCGTCTTCCCCTAAACAAGGGAGGGTGGAACGGGAGCAGTGGATGTCACCGCATCCACACGCACGCGCACCCCTATCCAAGAGGCGCGGGTGCGGAGCACCCAGTGGCGACTCGACTGGGAGATCGTTTTTATTTTAATGAATAAAAATGGAGGGCTAGACTCAGTAACCAAAACTTTTTTTTCCTTTTGTTTCTGGCTAAAGTATGCTTGTTATATTAATTTAAACAGTTGAATATTGCGTTCCTTTAACATCCGTGTCTATATTTGTAGATATGATCCTCCATCTTGCAGCAGTTTCATTTCAAATACTGTTACGGATATACTTGAAAATATTCGTATTTTTCAAAAAAAATTCAATATATATATATATATATATATATGTAATATCTTATGTGCAGTAATTTTCGGGCAGCACAACAAACGGGCTGGGGCTTTATTTTTAAAATCTCTTCATTTTCAGCCTTATTATTTTATTCTGCTTTATTTTCATTCTGGAAAAAAAAAATATATATATATATACATGCATTCATTCTGTCATTTTATTTTGGGGAGTAGGACCCATTTTTAATAGGAATAGATAGATTTCCCGCTTTTCTTTCTATTTCTTGATAGTATGTTTGCTTGCTCGCGCTTAAGCTAAAAAGCCGAGAAAATCCACATACAACGGCAAGACATACTATTTCTGTTTTATTTTCTATTTCTATATTTGAAAAAAAAAAACTTTTTTTTTCTGCTTTTTAGATACCGCACACACGCGCACATGCATATAAATATATTCCGAACTGCTACCCTACACCATGGCCAACCTACCCCCTGCATAAGCCAACGTTAGACTGCATATAGATTCTCAGGACACTTCAAAGACCGATCGGTTTTTGCATTTTAAATTGTGGGTCAGTCCCAGTCAAAAAAACGTGCGCAAGCCAAAAAAAAAATATGTGCAAGTCAAAAAAAAATGTGCGCAAGTCAAAAAAAATATGTGCAAGTCAAAAAATAAAATGCGCAAGTCAAAAAAAAATACACTGGGGCTGATTTATCATTTTCTAATGCTCGACCTAGACCATTTCGAATGGTGGATCCCGAAAAGAGTATAGGCCCTTCGCCTGGGATCAGTCTGATTTCGGGGAGTCGAAAGGCAGGTGGAATAGTGTTCCTTGTTGACAGTTTAGAGGCTTAGACAACCTTGAAGCACATATGTTGTAGTCATATTTGAGGCCCATCACTCTCCTAGTATCTTTTTGCATACACCGGTTTCTTCTTGCCTTTTATTATTTTTTAATTTCTTGCCTTCCCTTTCCTTGTTATCATTTTTATTATTATTTTTTATCTTCATAACTTTATATTCTACTCTTTTCTTGAATTTTCGTTTTTTTATTGTTCATCTTTCTTTCCTATGGTGGTGGTGGTGGCGGTGCTACTATCGCCTTGCTTATTTCATCTCCCTTTCGTTTCAGATCTTGGGATATATAAACCTCATCTCAATATATAACAAGGTACACATACTCAAAATCTGATTCTATACTATGACAAATTGTTTACCTGGTTATGAGTTATACTAATTCTCACGACGGAGGGCATTTGCAGGGTAAGCCCCTGCTATAATTTAAGAATTGTGTTCTTTGTTGACAGTTTACAGGTTTAGACAACCTTGAAGAACATATATTCTAGTCACATTTAAGGCCAATCAACCCCATACGATATTTTTGGATACACATGTTTCTTCTTTCCTTATATTATTTTTGATTTTCTTTCATTTCTTTTTCTTGTTATCGGTTCTATTATTCTTTTTTATTTTGTTAATTTTATATTCTACTATTTTCTTGAATTTTCAGTTTTTTTATTCTTCATCTCTTGCCCTTTATTTTCTTTTCATTTAAGTTCTTGGGCTATATAATCCTCATTTCAACATATAACAAGGTACGCAAACTCAAAATCTGATCCTATACTCTATCAAATTGTTTACCCGATTATGAGCTATACTAATTTTCCCGACGGAGGGCATTTGAGCTATACATTATCATTTTCTAATGTTGTTGCTTACTTCTTGTTGTTGTTGTTGCATCTCTCTTGTTGTTGTTACATCTATCTCGTTATTGTTGTTTTTACATATATCTCGTTGTTGTTGCATCTCTCTTGTTGATGTTGTTGTTGTTGCATCTCTCTTGTTGTTGCATCTTTCTTGTTGTTGTTGTTGTTGCTTCTCTCTTGTTGATGTTGCATCTCTATTGTTGTTTTTGTTGTTGTGGTTGCCTCTCTCTTGTTGTTGTTGTTTTATCTGTCTTGTTATTGTTGGTGCTATTGTTGTTATTGAATCGCTCTTCTTATTTATTTATTTTTTTTTTCTCCTAAAGGGGGCATGGGAAGGATCGAACACGAGACCTCACACTTTGTGAAGCCCCATGTCAATTGCTTCACTTCTCCTAACGAGAGGTTGGGTGTTCGTCTCACTAGAGACACTGACTTCCTCAATAGAGGTCGGTGTTCAAGCCTCTTGGAGAGGCATCGTTGTTGTTCAAGCCTTATCCAGGCCCCATTTAGCTACTCACTTATCTTAACGGAGAAGTTGAGTATTCAAGCCACCGAGGCACCAGGACTTAACTACTCTCAACCGAGAGGTCGGTGTTCAAAGCCTCCCAGGCACCAATTGTTCGAGCCATACCAAAGGCATCATATATGTATAATTGTAGCCTTTCAAGGCATTAATAATTAAAAAAATTAGGGTTGAAGTGCGGTCTATGTCCCCTCCAACCTTTAAAAAAAAGAATCGCTCTTCTTGTTGTTTTTGCATCTCACTTGTTGTTGTTGTTGTTGTTGCATCTCTCTTGTTGTTGTTACATCTATCTCGTTATTGTTGTTGTTACATATATCTCGTTGTTGTTGTTGTTGCATCTCTCTTACTTATTTCATCTCTCTTGCTTATTTCATCCCCCTTGCTTATTTCATCTCCCTTGCTTATATCATCTCCTTTGCTTATTTCATCTCCCTTGTTTTCTTTTCCTTTCATTTTAGATCTTGGGATATATATACCTCATCTCAACATATAACAAGGTACACGTACACAAAATCTGATTCTATACTATGTCTAATTGTTTACCCGGTTATGAGTATTCTATACTTTGTCAAATTGTTTACCCGATTATGAGTTTTACTAATTCTCACGTCGGAGGGCATTTGCAGGGTAAGCCTCTGCGTTAATTTAAGAATTGTGTTCCTTGTTGACAGTTTAGAGGCTTAGACAACCTTGAAGCACATATGTTGTAGTCATATTTGAGGCCCATCACTCTCCTAGTATCTTTTTGGATACACCGGTTTCTTCTTGCCTTTTATTATTTTTTAATTTCTTGCCTTCCCTTTCCTTGTTATCATTTCTATTATTCTTTTTTATCTTCATAACTTTATATTCTACTCTTTTCTTGAATTTTTCGTTTTTTTATTGTTCATCTTTTTTTCCTATGGTGGTGGTGGTGGCGGTGCTACTGTCGCCTTGCTTATTTCATCTCCCTTTCGTTTCAGATCTTGGGATATATAAACCTCATCTCAACATATAACAAGGTACACATACTCAAAATCTGATTCTATACTATGACAAATTGTTTACCTGGTTATGAGTTATACTAATTCTCACGCCGGAGGGCATTTGCAGGGTAAGCCCCTGCTATAATTTAAGAAGTGTTCTTTGTTGACAGTTTACAGGCTTAGACAACCTTGAAGAACATATATTCTAGTCACATTTAAGGCCAATCAACCCCATACGATATTTTTGGATACACATGTTTCTTCTTTCCTTATATTATTTTTGATTTTCTTTCCTTTCTTTTTCTTGTTATCGGTTCTATTATTCTTTTTTATTTTGTTAATTTTATATTCTACTATTTTCTTGAATTTTCAGTTTTTTTATTCTTCATCTCTTGCCCTTTATTTTCTTTTCATTTAAGTTCTTTGGCTATATAATCCTCATTTCAACATATAACAAGGTACGCAAACTCAAAATCTGATCCTATACTCTATCAAATTGTTTACCCGATTATGAGCTATTCTAATTTTCCCGACGGAGGGCATTTGAGGGCATTTGAGCTATACAGTATCATTTTCTAATGTTGTTGCTTACTTGTTGTTGTTGTTGTTGTTGCATCTCTCTTGTTGTTACATCTATCTCGTTATTGTTGTTTTTACATATATCTCGTTGTTGTTGCATCTCTCTTGTTGTTGTTGTTGTTGCTTCTCTCTTGTTGATGTTGTTGTTGTTGCATCTCTCTTGTTGTTGTTGTTGTTGCATCTTTCTTGTTGTTGTTGTTGTTGCTTCTCTCTTGTTGATGTTGCATCTCTATTGTTGTTTTTGTTGTTGTGGTTGCCTCTCTCTTGTTGTTGTTGTTTTATCTGTCTTGTTATTATTGGTGCTATTGTTGTTATTGCATCGCTCTTCTTGTTGTTTTTGCATCTCACTTGTTGTTGTTGTTGTTGTTGCATCTCTCTTGTTGTTGTTACATCTATCTCGTTATTGTTGTTGTTGCATATATCTCGTTGTTGTTGTTGTTGCATGTAATTCCAATATTTCATTACAAAATTCTAACTTAATTTTCATTAGTTTACCATTTAATGTCAAGAAACCACCAAACCAATATAATGTCTAATTCCCAAAACTTACCACCGTAACCTCAAAATACAATTAAAGAATTCAATTTTCTTACTAATCGCTTCCATTACAAAACAAAATAGCAATAAAACTCTAAATAATCATATTCCCATGTTTTCTTGAAGCTCAATCTACTTGTGACATTTGAAAGGGTGAGCGAACAAATGCCCTTCATATTTCTAGGAGGGTAGGACTCACAATCATATGTATAAATCAAAGTTATGACACAAGATTTTATAATAGTTGATAGAATTCAAGAATGATAACTAGACTAATCATTCCCATGTTCCGACATTTTACATCCATAAAATATGATCACTCAATTATCCAATCAAACAAAATTATGACACAATAGTTGGATTACCGCACTCACAAGCCTCGTGCAAGTATCAAATTCACTTTGACAATTTAATCAAATATAGTGATCATAACAAAATTCAAACAAGTAGCATGTTTTTCAAGTCAAATTGCATCTCATATATTATCAAGTTTTTAACATGAGACTTCGCCAAATTATAATTGATATTTCAAAATCAATTACCGATGTAATTTGTAATTCACCTACGTTGTACAAATCTACTTAAAGGAAGTATAATCCCTTACCTTGATGTAAAGCTAATTGAATATTTGACCAAATCTAAAAAATATAAAATAAAACTTTAATCTTGTTGTATGAGACTAATCTAAAAAAAATCATGTATTCATTTAACTACTTTTTTACATATATTACCATTAAAATAATCTATCCTATATACTAGCCATCAAACTCACTTTTATTTTTATATCCATCCTGACTTCTTTGTTACTCTCTTCCTTTCTCTCTTATGAATTTTTCTATTTTTTATTCCTCCATCTTCTTTTAGCTGTTATTCATCTTTTGTCTATCCTCGATTGTATGTGTCAATCTTCAATTCTTTTGTCTTGCTTTGTTGATTTCGCTTTTTTAAGTCTCACTGTCATCAACTTGTGATTCTCGTTGTGCGGCATTCGTCTTTTGTGTTGATATTGCTTATATCCATTTCTATTCTTGTTGTTATATTAACATTTTACTATCTTTTTTGTTGTTATTACTATTATTATTTGTTATTGTTACTATTATTAAACTATTCAATCTTTCATGGATTGATACCCATTCAGATGGTTGGCTTGTCTATGTTTTATTCATCTCTTACTTATTTCATCTCTCTTGCTTATTTCATCTCTTGCTTATTTCATCTCTTATATCATCTCCCTTGCTTATTTCATCTCCCTTGCTTTCTTTTCCTTTCATTTCAGATCTTGGGATATATATACCTCATCTCAACATATAACAAGGTACACGCGATTCTATACTATGTCTAATTGTTTTTATGAGTATTCTATACTTTGTCAAATTGTTTACCGATTATGAGTTTTACTAATTCTCACGTCGGAGGGCATTTGCGTGGTAAGCCTCGTTAATTTAACAATTGTGTTCCTTGTTGACAGTTTAGAGGCTTAGACAACCTTGAAGCACATATATTGTAGTCATATTTGAGGCCCATCACTCTCCTAGTATCTTTTTGGATACACCGGTTTCTTCTTGCCTTTCATTATTTTTAATTTCTTGCCTTCCTTTTCCTTGTTATCATTTCTATTATTCTCTTTTATCTTCATAACTTTATATAATACTCTTTTTATGAATTTTCTTTTTTTATTCTTCATCTTTTTTCCTATGGTGGTGGTGGTGGCGGTGCTTCTTGCTTATTTCATCTCCCTTTTGTTTCAGATCTTGGGATATATAAACCTCATCTCAACATATAACTAGGTACACGTACTCAAAATCTGATTCTATACTATGACAAATTGTTTACCTGGTTATGAGTTATACTAATTCTCACGCCGGAGGGCATTTGCAGGTTAAGCCCCTGCTATAATCTAAGAAGTGTTATTTGTTGAGGCTTAGACAACCTTGAAGCACATATATTCTAGTCACATTTGAGGCCCATCAATCCCATATGATATTATTGAATAAACAGGTTTCTTCTTTCCTTTCATTATTTTTGATTTTCTTTCCTTTCTTTTTCTTGTTATCGGTTCTATTATTCTTTTTTATTTTGTTAACTTTATATTCTACTCTTTTCTTGAATTTTAATTTTTTTAATTCTTCATCTCTTGTCCTTTATTTTCTTTTCATTTAAGATCTTGGGCTATATAATCCTCATTTCAACATATAACAAGGTACGCAAACACAAAATCTGATCCTATACTCTATCAAATTGTTTACCAGATTATGAGCTATACTAATTTTCCCGATGGAGGGCATTTGAGCTATACATTATCATTTTCTAATGTTGTTGCTTACTTCTTGTTGTTGTTGTTGTTGTTGCATCTCTTGTTGTTATTGCATCTATCTCTTGTTATTGTTGTGCCTCTCTTGTTGTTGTTGCATTTCATTGTTGTTGTTGTTTTCTTCTCTTGTTGTTATTGTTGCATCTTTGTTGTTGTTGTTGTTGCATCTCTCTTGTTGTTGTTGTTGTTGCATCTCTTGTTGTTGTTGTTGTTTCTCTCTTGTTGTTGTTGCATCTCTGTTGTTGTTGTTGTTTGTTGTTGTTATGTTGCCTCTCTCTTTTTGTTGTTGTTTTATCTGTCTTGTTATTGTTGGTGCTATTGTTGTTGCATCGCTCTTCTTGTTGTTTTTGCATCTCACTTGTTGTTGTTGTTGTTGTTGCATCTCTCTTGTTGTTGTTACATCTATCTCGTTATTGTTGTTGTTGCATATATCTCGTTGTTGTTGTTGTTGCATCTCTTACTTATTTCATCTCTCTAGATTATTCATCTCTTTTACTTATTTCATCTCCCTTGCTTATATCATCTCCCTTGCTTATTTCATCTCCCTTGCTTTCTTTTCCTTTCATTTCAGATCTTGGGATATATATACCTCATCTCAACATATAACAAGGTTCAAAAAAATCTTTATATGTCAAATTGTTTATCCGATTATGAGTTTTACTAATTCTCACGTCGAGGGCATTTGGTAAGCCCTAATTTAACAATTGTGTTCCTTGTTGACAGTTTAAAGGCTTAGACAACCTTGAAGCACATATATTGTAGTCATATTTGAGGCCCATCACTCTCCTAGTATCTTTTTGGATACACCGGTTTCTTCTTGTCTTTCATTATTTTTTAATTTCTTGCCTTCCTTTTCCTTGTTATCATTTCTATTATTCTTTTTTATCTTCATAACTTTATATTCTACTATTTTCTTGAATTTTCTTTTTTTTATTCTTCATCTCTTTTCCTATGGTGGTGGCGGTGCTACTGCCGCCTTGCTTATTTCATCTCCCTTTCGTTTCAGATCTTGGGATATATAAACCTCATCTCAACATATAACAAGGTACACGTACACAAAATCTGATTCTATACTATGACAAATTGTTTACCTGGTTATGAGTTATACTAATTCTCACGTCGGAGGGCATTTGCAGGGTAAGCCCCTGCTATAATTTAAGAATTGTGTTCTTTGTTGACAGTTTACAGACTTAGACAATCTTGAAGCACATATATTCTAGTCACGTTTGAGGCCCATCAACCCCATATGATATTTTTGAATACGCATGTTTCTTCTTTCCTTTCATTATTTTTGATTTTCTTTCCTTTCTTTTCCTTGTTATCGGTTCTATTATTCTTTTTTATTTTGTTAACTTTATATTCTACTATTTTCTTGAATTTTCAGTTTTTTTATTCTTCATCTCTTGTCCTTTATTTTCTTTTCATTTAAGATCTTGGGCTATATAATCCTCATTTCAACATATAACAAGGTACGCAAACTCAAAATCTGATCCTATACTCTATCAAATTGTTTACCCGATTATGAGCTATACTAATTTTCCGATCATTTGAGGGCATTTGAGCTATACATTATCATTTTCTAATGTTGTTGCTTACTTGTTGTTGTTGTTGTTGTTGTTGTCTTGTTGTTATTGCATCTATCTCTTGTTGTCTGTTGTTGTTGCATCTCTCTTGTTGTTGTTGTTGTTGCATCTCTTGTTGTTGTTGTTGTTGTTGCATCTCTCTTGTTGTTGTTGTTGTTGCTGTATCTCTCTTGTTGTTGCTGTTGTTGTTGCTTCTCTCTTGTTTTTGTTGCATCTCTTGTTGTTTTTGTTGTTGTTTCTCTCTTGTTGTTGTTGTTTTATCTCTTGTTGTTGTTTTGTTTGTTATTGTTTGCTATTGTTGTTGCATCGCTCTTCTTGTTGTTTTTGCATCTCACTTGTTGTTGTTGTTGTTGCATCTCTCTTGTTGTTACATCTATCTCATTATTGTTGTTGTTGTTACATATATCTTGTTGTTGTTGTTGCATCTCTTACTTATTTCATCTCTCTAGATTATTCATCTCTTTTCAATTTCATCTCCCTTGCTTATTTCATCTCCCTTGCTTTTTCCTTTCATTTCAGATCTTGGGATATATATACCTCATCTCAACATATAACAAGGGGATCTTTATATTATGTCAAATTGTTTACCCGATTATGAGTTTTTACTAATTCTCACGTCAGAGGGCATTTGCAGGGTAAGCCCCTGCGTTAATTTAACAATTGTGTTCCTTGTTGACAGTTTAGAGGCTTAGACAACCTTGAAGCACATATATTGTAGTCATATTTGAGGCCCATCACTCTCCTAGTATCTTTTTGGATACACCGGTTTCTTCTTGTCTTTCATTATTTTTTAATTTCTTGCCTTCCCTTTCCTTGTTATCATTTCTATTATTCTTTTTTATCTTCATAACTTTATATTCTACTCTTTTCTTGAATTTTCTTTTTTTATTCTTCATCTCTTTTCCTATGGTGGTGGTGGTGGTGCTACTGCCGCCTTGCTTATTTCATCTCCCTTTCGTTTCAGATCTTGGGATATATAAACCTCATCTCAACATATAACTAGGTACACGTACTCAAAATCTGATTCTATACTATGACAAATTGTTTACCTGGTTATGAGTTATACTAATTCTCACGCCGGAGGGCATTTGCAGGTTAAGCCCCTGCTATAATCTAAGAAGTGTTATTTGCTGACAGTTTACAGGCTTAGACAACCTTGAAGCACATATATTCTAGTCACATTTGAGGCCAATCAACCCCATATGATATTTTTGGATACACATGTTTCTTCTTTCCTTATATTATTTTTGATTTTCTTTCCTTTCTTTTTCTTGTTATCGGTTCTATTATTCTTTTTTATTTTGTTAATTTTATATTCTACTATTTTCTTGAATTTTCAGTTTTTTTATTCTTCATCTCTTGTCCTTTATTTTCTTTTCATTTAAGATCTTGGGCTATATAATCCTCATTTCAACATATAACAAGGTACGCAAACTCAAAATCTGATCCTATACTCTATCAAATTGTTTACCCGATTATGAGCTATACTAATTTTCCTGATAGAGGGCATTTGAGCTATACATTATCATTTTCTAATGTTGTTGCTTACTTCTTGTAGTAGTTATTGCATCTCACTTGTTGTTGTTGTTGTTGTTGTTGTTGTTGCACCTCTCTTGTTGTTATTGCATCTATCTTGTTGTTGTACATCTCTTTTTGTTGTTGTTGCATTTCACTTGTTGTTGTTGTTGTTTTTGGCTTACTCTCTTGTTGTTATTGTTTTTGCATCTTTGTTGTTGTTGTTGTTGCATCTCTTGTTGTTGTTGTTGTTGCATCTCTCTTGTTGTTGTTGTTGCATCTCTCTTGTTGTTGTTGTTGTTGTTGCTTCTCTCTTGTTTTTGTTGTTGTTATGGTTGCCTCTCTCTTCTTGTTGTTTTATCTGTCTTGTTATTGTTGGTGCTATTGTTGTTGCATCGTTCTTCTTGTTGTTTTTGCATCTCACTTGTTGTTGTTGTTGCATCTCTCTTGTTGTTGTTACATCTATCTCGTTATTGTTGTTACATATATCTCGTTGTTGTTGCGAATCTCTTACGTATTTTATCTCTCTAGATTATTCATTATTTCATCTCCTTGCTTATTCATCTCCCTTTGCTTATTTCATCTCCTTGCTTTCTTTTCCTTTCATTTCAGATCTTGGGATATATATACCTCATTCTCAACATATAACAAGGTCGATTCTCAAAATTGATTCTATATTATGTCAAATTGTTTACCCGATTATGAGTTTTACTAATTCTCACGTCAGAGGGCATTTCTAGGGTAAGCCCCTGCGTTAATTTAACAATTGTGTTCCTTGTTGACAGTTTAGAGGCTTAGACAATGGATAAACCATTATCCATGGATAACCATGGATAATGGCCTATTATCCATTGATCCATAACACCCATTTTGCCACCCCTATTTGAGGCCCATCACTCTCCTAGTATCTTTTTGGATACACCGGTTTCTTCTTGTCTTTCATTATTTTTTAATTTCTTGCCTTCCCTTTCCTTGTTATCATTTTTATTATTCTTTTTTATCTTCATAATTTTATATTCTACTCTTTTCTTGAATTTTTCTTTTTTTTATTCTTCATCTCTTTTCCTATGGTGGTGGTGGTGGCGGTGCTACTGCCGCCTTGCTTATTTCATCTCCCTTTCGTTTCAGATCTTGGGATATATAAACCTCATCTCAACATATAACTAGGTACACGTACTCAAAATCTGATTCTATACTATGACAAATTGTTTACATGGTTATGAGTTATACTAATTCTCACGTCGGAGGGCATTTGCAGGTTAAGCCCCTACTATAATCTAAGAAGTGTCATTTGCTGACAGTTTACAGGCTTAGACAACCTTGAAGCACATATATTCTAGTCACATTTGAGGCCAATCAACCCCATATGATATTTTTGGATACACAAGTTTCTTCTTTCCTTATATTATATTTGATTTCCTTTCCTTTCTTTTTCTTGTTATCGGTTCTATTATTCTTTTTTATTTTGTTAACTTTATATTCTACTATTTTCTTGAATTTTCAGTTTTTGTTATTCTTCATCTCTTTCCCTTTATTTTCTTTTCATGTAAGTTCTTGGGCTATATAATCCTCATTTCAACATATAACAAGGTAGGTAAACATAAAATTTGATCATATACTCTATCAAATTGTTTACCCGAAAATCTCAAACCAAGCTAAAATCTTTCGAGGGTTCCTCGATCAAAACAACTCAGCTGCGTACCGAACTGTACTACCTAGTTGACTTAATTATAAATCAACTCCAATTTGATTCCATAAACTCAAATACATTACCACATAAATATTCCCAACACGTATGGACTAATATATTATTCCCTCAATCAATATTTTAACTGTCATACGAATTAACCTTGTTGGGTCAATTAAAATACTAAAACACTTTGGGGTCACAACCGCTAATTATTTATTTGCGCCTAGACGTCGAATAATAATTTCTTATTATTATATCAAAAATTTTATAAGGGTATAATCATCCCCTAAATAAATTACAAACCTCAAAGGAGTCAGTTACACTACTCCATAATTTTCGGGTACAAAGGAAGCCTTCAACACGTACAACACCCCTACGAAGTCGAAATTAAAAAGGGGTAAATATTCGATAACAAATCGAGCTTGAAAGTCAAAACTTTGAAACTCAAAAACGGTAGAGTATGACTGAGTATCAAGTGAGGTAAATGAGCCCAAAGACTGCCCAAAACTTTGGTCAACTTCAAAGATGTTCCTAAGGTGATCTATAAGTCCAGAAATTACAAATAAGGTGTGGTTAGAAAGCCCTAGAAGTCTAGTTTCTAACGCACCAAACGGATCTCGATTCCGAGTTGTCTACACAAAATTGTGGTCGTTTAACTACAGGTTGTATCTGGCATGCGTAAATACGTGGCCCAAACTGAAAACCGATCTCAAGCGTGTGCAATGCTACACAAAATTCGATCCAAAACCAATCCAAGTTAATCCTAAGGAATCGGGGTCTTACATTTGTCCTTTAGGCAAGTCTTGTAGTTTACCTTTTCTTTCTCGCACTTTTAATTCGTTAAATCCATTAGACATGCTTCATCTTGATGTCTAGGGCCCTTCTCCAGTTACTTTAGTTTCAGGTTTTAAATATTATCTATCTATTGTGGATGATTTCTCCTGATATGTTTGGTTATTTCCATTTATGCAAAAATCTGATGTCCTATCTATTTTTTCAATATTTTAAGTTTAAGTGGAAAATCAACTAAGTCGCAAAATTTCTGTCATACACCATTAAAACAATCCAAATTGACGTCGGGGGGGGGGGGGATTCATTAATAATAGATTTGCTCATTTTTGGCTCAACAAGGGATTTGTCACAAAGTGAATTGCCCATATACTCCATAACAAAACGGAGTTGTCGAGTGCAATCATCGTCATATTGTTGAGATGGGGTTGTGTCTCCTCACTCAATTGAATGTTCCTAAAATGTATTGGCTTGAAGCCTTTTCTTCTGTGGTGTTTCTAATAAATTGACTTCCCATGCGTCAGCTCAAATACATTTCTCCTTATCAAAAGTTGCTCAAACATGCTCCTGATTATAGATATCTAAAAACATTTGGATGTTTATGTTTTCCCCATCGTGTGCCTTATAATCGTCACAAATTAATGCCCAAATCGACTCCTTGGGTCTTTCTAGGGTATGATCAGGTCCGTAAGGGATATCGGTGTCATGACCGATCTACTGGTCAACTCTACATCATGTTTTCTTTGATGAGCATTCTTTTCTGTTTGAGGCTAAGAAAAATGCAAATACTGCTCCTGGCCCCTGCCAGCCGATTGGGCCAAGTTCTTCCAGCAGCCCTTTTGTGATTAATTATGTTGGTGCTAACAAGCCTTCAGGTTTTGCTCCTGGCCCATGCCAACCAGCCGGCCCAACTATTTCCAGAAGCCCACTTGTGCTTAGACATAATCAGACACCACAATTGGACCCTCCACACTCATAATGTTGAGAATGAGATGACTCGATTACCTATACAAACAAACCAGTTCCCTCTGAGGGTTTTGGACAAGGTAGCCGTATCATGTTGGTGCAAGGCGACCGTCTTCTCTTAGTTGTTTCGGACCATGCTACTGTCGAATAGGCGGTAGCCTTATGTTGTGTAAGGCGATCGCCTTGTCTCGACGGGCAGTTTTGTCCGATATACTTATTTTAGGGTTTTAGGGTTTGGTATTGTATCTTTATATATAGTTGTATCCCTAGAACATTTTTAAGGGTTGGTATAATAAAATTTCGATAGTCCGTTGGCCCCAATCTCTTTCTCTTCTTTGTGATTGATCTTGTTATACTTTGTTGATTTGTTTGCAAAGTTTTCCGATGTGCACAACACATAACTCTCATAGTCTCATGCCAAGGGAATAATTGTTTTCCCTCACATGCCTGTGTGTTCCTGATGATTATGAAGTTAATTTACATGGCATGTAATTCATCTATACATTGTTTTACTTCCAGGGCAAAGCTTTAAGGAATGTGAAGCTAGAGAGGTGATTGTTTTACTTCCGGGGCAAAGCTTTAAGGAATGTGAAGCTAGAAAGGTGAATGAGAAAACTGGACTAGACGTCGAAAATATAGAGTTTATAACGGTCACCAACAACTTCTTTCTTGAAGAAGCAAAACATGTAGATCTTGTTTGCATCTTGGTGTGTGCATTTTGTTAGCACGTTGTTTTGGTTCCTGTCAGAAAAGATTAATGATATGTGTTTAAGGTCCACTAAGATTGAAAATCTCTTTCCTTAAGACAAAAACTGGCACTGTTACTGGAATGGACAGACTATGCCAATGAGTCTTCCAGGTATATGGATCTTACGTGACTGAAGAGGCCAAACCTTCCAACTTCAATCACCGGCAAAACGAAACCACTATTGTATCTCTGTTTGTAGTAAGGAGGGGCTGAAGAGAATGTGAGAGAAGAGATTTTTCGTAACTGGACTGTTGGTTTCCCTAGGGTAATAAATAGGAAGAAAACGTTGAGAGTTTGGGAGCGGTTGTGATTTGTCTGTTACCAACGAACAGACACAACCGTTGGGACACAAACTGTTGGGAGCGGTTGTGATTTGTCTGTTACAGACACAACCTTTGGTACACAATTGCTGCAACTTTTTGGTTTTAAAATAGGGACACTTCTGCTTGGAATAAAACTGGCAGCAAAAAGAAGGGAGTCAAGTCAGTCGACCGATCAACCAATCCAAGCCAAGTTGGGCGGGCAGTGGCGGCGCGCGTCTGTTTTGAACATGTACTTGGCTAGGTTTTCCCTCCTACACAAAAGTGTAGTGGCTCTAAGGGCCAACCATCATCTCAAACTCTCTCTTATAAAAAGTGGAGCTCACTCCCTTATTTTCCCAATGTGGGCTTCCCCACTAACTACCTACATGACTTTCTTATTCAAGTATATTTTGGAAACAAAATTCCAACAATCCCCTACATTGAATGAGATATCATGTAAGTTGATGACATGTAGATGACACAGAGATACAACTAAGAGTAACTGCACTGGAATATGTGGCTTTTGGTTTTGAACATTTCCTTGTGATATACGATCGAGATGACTTATTAATCAATGACTTGAGCGTCTTGAACTGAATGGTGTTTGATGTCATCCAAGACAATAGTAATCACACAGCTACCCCTAAACAGGGTTTGATTCTTCGGTTGTGTTCATTTTGGCCCTGAATTATACTTGGTTCTGTAAATGTTTTAGAGAATTTCAGCCTCTAAATTCTCGTAAAATTGGCCAGTTTTACATTCACATAGGCGACTTCCTATAAAGAGTATTTTGTCAGTACTCCGCTTGATAAATCAAGTCATAGGAATCATTAAAAGTAAAGTTTACCCTATACCAAGATAGATAACACTAGTGTGTTTCACCATAGGAATGGTTAGGAGTTAAATCCTTTAGTGTTAACATTGAGATTAATTTAGTTGGGTTGTCCCTTTGAACCTAGACCATGGGATCTCCAATCAGCTAGGTGTGGTTTTCCGCTAAATTATTCTCTACTTCATATGCTTGAGGCACATTCCGTTCGATGAACTGCATACTTGCTCTCTCGACAAACCTTTAGTAAATGGATCCGCTAGGTTGTCTTTTGACTGAATATAATCGATGATGATCACTCCATTTGATAGAAGTTACCTAATGGTATTGTGACGCCTTCGTATGTGTCATGATTTATCGTTATACATATGGTTTTGTACCCTTCCAATTACGACTTGACTGTCGCAATGGATGCATATAGCTGGTATTGGTTGTGCCCAAGCTGAAATATTTTCTAGGAAGTTTCGTAACCATTTGGCTTCCTCCGTTGTTTTATCTAGAGCAATAAATTATGATTCCATTGTAGACCTTGCAATGCAAGTCTGTTTGGAGGATTTTCATGCGATAGCACCACCACTAAGTGTGAATACAAATCCACTTGTGGATTTTGAGTCGTTAGTATCAGATATCCAGTTGGCATCACTGTAGCATTCAATTACCGCTGGATACCTTGAATAGTGCAACCCATAATCCTAAGTGTATCGTAGATATTTAAGAACCCTTACAATGGCCTTCTAGTGATCATGTCCTGGATTACTCGTATATATGCTCAATCTATTAACTGTTTGAGCAATATCTGGGTGCGTACAATTTGTAAGATACATAAGACTTCTAATTAGATGAGAGTATTCATTTTGAGACACACTTTCGTGGAGGTTGTTTTTGAGATGAAGGTTTGGGTCTATTGGAGTCCTTGCAAAATTATTATCTCTATTGTTGAATTTCTCCAATAACTTTTCAATGTAATGAGATTGTGATAATATGATCTCGGATGTTCTAGATATTTTAATACCTACGATGACATCAGCTAACCCAAGATCTTTTATTTCAAACCCGTTGGCCAACATTTTGTTGGTGTCCTTGATCATATTGTTATTACTGCCAATGATTAACATATAATCCACGTAGAGGCATATAATAACATAACTATTTTTGGCGTACACACATTTATCACATTCGTTGATCTTGAACACATTTGCAAGTACCACATCATCAAAGCATTTATGTCATTGTTTTGGTGCTTTCTTTAAACCATACAACGATTTGACCAATCGACATACTTTTTTTTCGTTGCCTGGAGCTATGAACCCTTCTGGTTGATTCATATAAATTTCTTCTTCAAGTTCCCCATTTAGGAGTCCATTTGATGTATTTCATGACCATGCAAAGCTGCAAACACAATTATTAGTCAAATCAACGCAATTCGAGCCACCGAGACATACGTGTCAAAATAATCAACTTCTTTTTGATTGAATCCCTTTGCGACGAGCCGTGCTTTATACTTATCAACGAAACCATCGGGTTTTAATTTCCTTTTGAAAATCCATTTATAGCCCAATGGTTTGCACCCTTTGGGAAGGCCAACTAATTCCCAAGTGTGGTTTTGCATAATGGAAACTATTTTTTCATTAATGGCCTTTTTTTCATTTAGGAGCTTCTGGAATAGACATTGCTTCCTTAAACGTTCGTGGTTCATTATCCACTATAAATGTGGTCACAAAGTCAGGTCCAAAAGTTTTAGTTATTTTGGCTCGTTTGCTCCTTCTAGGTTCATCATCCTGTTCATCATCCTGTTCATCTTGATGATTCTTTTGGATGATGTCTATGGGGACCTCGTTCTCATCTTCGCTTGTGTTCAAAGGAAATGAGCGTTTTCCATTAGCATTAATCTTTAATAGAAAGTTGTTTTCGAAAAATGTAACATTTCTTAAGTCCATGATTGTATTTACTTCAATATCTGGATTTTCAGACTTGTGTACTAAGAACCTATGTGCAGTACTACGAGCTACATATCTTATGAAGATACAATCCACGGTTTTTGGACCGATTTTTACCTTTTTAGGTAATGGTATTGCTACCTTTGCTAGGCACCCTCACACTTTGATGAAATTGTAGGAAGGTTTTCGATCATTCCATAATTCATAAAGAGTTTGCTCTAATTTCTTGTGTGGTAATTTATTTAGCAAGTAATTTGCTGTGAGCACTGCCTCCCTCCACGCTTCATCGGGTAGACCATATTGAATTAATACAAAATTCATCATTTCTTTAAGTGTACAATTTTTCCTTTCAACAACCCCATTGGATTGTGGAGTATAAGGAGGAGTAACTTGATGAATTATTCCATGCGCTTCACAAAAATCCTTAAAATGATGTACATATTCACCTCCTCGATCAGATTTGAGAATTTTTATCTTTTTCTCAAGTTGATTCTCGACTTCGTTCTTGTACACTTTAAATGTCTCGAATGCTTCATCTTTCCCATTTAACAAGTAAAGATGAAAATATCGTGTACTATCATCAATAAAGGTGGCGAAGTATTTTTTTTTTCCGACATATGACTCTATGGATTTAAAATCACATAGGTCGTTATGAACTAGATCCAACGGTCTAGTGTCACGTTGTACCGTTTTAAAGGAGGTTCTTGTTTGTTTGGCCTCAAAGCATATTTGATATTTTTCCTTGGTATTTATGCGTATTTTAGAAATTAATTCCATTTGCATTAGTTTCTGTATAGAATCATGGTTAACATGACATAATCTAAGATGCCAAATATTAGAGTACTCAAACAAGTAAGAAGAAGATGCAGTCATTGTATTAATAATACTATTGTTAGGTGGGGTTACCACCATTACATTGCACTAGAACAAGCCCTCAGCGAGGTAACCCTTGCCCATAAAAACCCTACTCTTACTAAGTACAAACTTTTCAGACTCAAAGACCTACTTAAATCAATGTTTTACGAAATTAGGTTTTTCCTAATATCTGGAACGTAGAGGACATTAGTAAACACCATTTCCTTGTCGCTGGTCATCTTCAAGGTAGCATGCCCTTTGCCTTGCACGCCAGAGGTGGAGGAGTTTCCCATAAATAGATTTTCACCGGACGTCACTTTTGAATAGAAAGAAAACATCTTCGCATCACCACATATGTGACGTGTCGCACCGGTGTCTACAAACCACTCGCGACCTGAACCGATCATGTCAGTCTCAGAGATTACACAGACCATGCTGATGTCATCGGTGACAAGATTGGCTTTGGTGCCCTTTTCTTTCCACGGCACTCCGTAGATTTGTGGCCTATCTTGTCACAATTATGACACTTTCCCTTGAACTTGGGTTGCATGTGTTGTTTGGACGTCCCTTCACCGGAGATTTTACGCTCCCTGTTCTTGGAGTCTTGTTTAACCACATTGGCTCCGTCAATGGGACGGGTCTGTCTCTTGTCAGCCACTCGGTTGTCTTACTATATTTGCAACCTGAGAATTAAGCCCTCCAAAGACATGTTCTTGCGTTTGTGCTTGAGATAATTTTTGAAAGTCCTTCCAAGCAGGAGGTAACTTCTCGATCACCGCAACGACTTGAAACACTTCAGAAATTGTCATGCCTTCGGCCTCAATTTCATGCATTATCAATTGGAGTTGTAGAACCTGTGTTATTACAATTTTGGAATCAACCATACAAAATTCGAGAAACCTGCCAACTACGAATTTTTTTCAATCCGGCATGCTCAGTTTTGTTTTTTTTCTCTCTAATGATTTCCATAAATCCTTCGATGTCTTAAATGGACTGTATACATCATACAACGAGTTATCCAGACCATTAAGAATGTAGTTCCTGCATAAGAAATCAGAATGCTTCCATGACTCAACAGCAACCACGATTGTTTTGTCCGACTCCCCTTGATTCAGAATAGGGGTAGTCTCTTTCAGGAACTTGTACAGGTTCAGCGCCATCAAGTAAAAGAGCATTTTCTGTTGCCAGCGTTTAAACTTTGTGCCAGCAAACTTTTCTAGGCGTTCTCCATGATGAGCGTGGACTGTTGGTGTCAACACTGGAGTTGATGCACTGGGCTGTTCTACATCAACGTTTTCTTTTCCTGTGTCGGAAGCCATACTACACAATTGCAGCCGTGATCAGTAAAACAGAAAAAAAAAAAAAAAAAAGTTCCGTAACTAACCAGTAAAATGATTTTGTTTATGTTAAAATAGAAAAATCCCGAAGGTATTCTGTAAAACAGGATAATAGAAATTAATTTATCTTCTATTTGCACAGAGTGAAATACTTCTGTAATTAAAAATTTACAGATTTTAACTTTTCTGTCAATATATGTCTGTTTGAATCAGATCATTATTGACAGATAACAGAAGTAGGGGAAGAATGAGAACTAAAGAAATGAATCTTTTAGGAACCAGTACGCCAAATTTTTTTGTCTTAAGATTGTTAGCATGTTTTTTTGGTTCTTGCAGAAAAGATTAATGATGTGTGTTTAAGGTCCACCGAGATTGAGAATCTCTTTCCTTAAGACAAAAACTGACGCCGTTACTGGAATGGACAGACTATGCCAGTGAGTCTCCCAGGGATATGGATCTTACGTGACCGAAGAGGCCAAACTTTCTAAGTTCAATCATCGGCGAAACGAAAGTTTGCAGTAAGGACGGACCGGAGGGATTTTTCGTAACTTGACTGCTGGTAATTTCCCTAGGGTAATAAATTGGAAGAAAACGTTGGGAGTTGGGAGCGGTTATGATTTGTCTATTACCAATGAACAGACACAACTGTTGGGAGCGGTTGTGATTTGACTGACACAACCTTTGAGATACAAGTGTTGCAACTGTTTGGCTTTTAAAAAAAAAAAAGGGACACAACTGCTTGGAATAAAACTGGCAGCAAAAAGAAAGGGGCCAAGCTAGCCAGACAACCGATCAAGACCGAGTCGGGCAAGCGACGGTAGTGGCGCGCGTGTGTTTTGAACCTGCACTTGGCTAGATCCTCTCTTCTACACAAAAGTGTAGTGGCCCTAAGGGCCAACCATTAGCTCAAACTCTCTCTTATATAAAGTAGAGCTCACTAGCTATCTTATTTTCTCAATGTGAAATTCCCCACTAACTACTAACATGACTTTCATTTTCAAGTATATTTTGGAAACAAAATTCTGAAGAGAGAGTCTTGGTAGACACCAATCAATTGCTTCAAAATGTAGAACCCGACAAATGTGATGGTTGGGATTGGTAAACAATGGTTCAGAGTGGTATTAATCCTTTCCCGACCAATTTAAAGTAAAACAAATTCACTCAGTTGTTTTGGAAGCATTTCAGACTTTGATCATTGATGTGTGTCATCGTACGTAAATTCAGAAGGTTTTATCTTTCTGTTTCTTTAGTTGTAAAATGGTTTCACCAGCAATGGGTTTACTTTAACGTTGGAAAGAAATGATGTTTTGGTATGTAGTTAATTTTGTGAAAATATATTCTTTAAGTTTGAATATGTAGTAAAAAACTTTAAAAGGAAATTGAAAATTAACTATTGAAAAAAAAAAACACCGCAGGTCTACGTACTGGAACAGTTTACTTGAAGTTGAAGTCAACTCTGCTTCTAATGCCCTTACAACTCATACCTGCGAAGCCTTTTACATGCCAAACGTTTAGCAAGTTGCACATTTTCTTGGTTGCATACTGTGATTGAGCATATTGTTAAACTTCTATATTGCAAGTTGTCACAAGCTCCTTATTATACGTAATACTTTCTCCGTCCCAAAATTATCGTTCTCCTTATTTTTTTCGTTCGTCCCAAAATAATTGTTCAGTTTAAAACTTACCTTTTTAAAACATCACTTTTACCACTTTACCCTTACTTTTTCACTCTACTTTAATTATGAGTCACATACACATGGGCTTTAAAGGAAACTATATATTAAACCAATATAAATAATCATGTCAATTGTTTTTTCTTAAACTATGTGTCGGGTCAACCAGGACGATTATTAAGGAACGGAGGAAGTAAGAATTTTAGGAAAGAGGATTCATTATACGAGCAAGTGTCCTGTAAAACGGTCTTACGAATTTTAATTCGTAAGATGAATCTCTATTCTCTCACTGTTTAATCCATCAACACGTGATAGGTTGGGTAAGAATGATTCATCTTACAAAAAATGTTCGTAAGACCGTCTTACCTAAGTATTTACCTAATTATACTCAATAACAAATGATATTACGAGCTAGAGCTTGTAATATTATTACGAGGTTTAGTGTTAGAGCTGTTAGATAATTATGTTGATGATGATTTGGAAAGTGCGTATCATTACTTAAAAAAGAACATATTTGATTTAACAGTGTAGATATCTAAATTGATTTGATCAAACTGTACTAATACTAAAGTTTATAATAATACCACAAATTCTAGCCTGCAATATCATACTCAATATAGGTAATATTGGGGAAAACAACGATATAAATGAAAATAATAATTTGCATCATGACTTGTACGTAGGAGTGTCAATTGAGTTGGATTGAAGTGGGTAATGAGTTGAAATGAGTCATGACCTGTCACAACTCAAGTATTAAATGAGACAGATGTGTCGGGATATAAATGGGTCGGGTTAAAGCGGGTCGACATATTTTAGCCCATTTTTTATTTATTTTATTTATTTTACTTTTTAAATTTTTTAAATTTTATTTATTTTATTTTATTTTATATATGGATAAATAAAATATACCCCAATACATTAAACAACGAAACATCGACCATAAGAATTTAATCAAAGTGCATAAAAAAATGACCAACATTTATCAAATTGAGTTCTAATAACGACACCACAATTTATTTTTGTTTCTAGAAGTGAAGAACTCTTAGAAAATATTTTGTTATCTTAGATGTTATGGTGGTTCACACTATGAATATTGGGTTGATTCTGATTCTGGTTTTAGTTGAGCTGAATCGGTCTAAGCTCACTACTAGTAATATGACTCTCTTTTATATTCTTTCCAGTTTAGGTTTGGAATGAATTGATAAACACTATTATAAGAGTAAGAGATTGGGTTAAATACTGCTATTTTAGTGGCTTGAAATATTTGAATGCATGGAACTTTAGTGGAGTAGCCCACATGTGATTACTCTCTTATTTGTTTCCTATCCAAGTATAGTGAGCCCCTCGATGGAAAGCTTGTTTCCGTTCCAAATTGGAATTGATTTCATGCCTTGTTAGTGAATCCTCCATGGATTTGGAATCTTCGGTCAACCGACTTGGAGGATATATATACTGGATTTGCTACTTCGTGTCGCACACCGAATTGTGAGAAGATATCGAAGTCGAACCAAAAGAAGAACAAAATCAATTTCGTGAACTATGTAAATTCTAATAGGTTCAACTCAACTTAACCCATGAAATTAAATGGGTTAAGCTGGATAACCAATTTAAATTTATTTTATTAATGAGTTGGATTGTGTTAGATAATTAGTGGGTTGTGTTTGGTGGGTTAATGGATAATGGGTTACTTGTATGATTATGGGTTGCCCTAACCGCTACTCCAAATCAATGTTCGCAAAATTATTACTAATCAAGTGTTTCATTGTGTTTTAACAATTGCGTTAATAGCTAAAACCCAACTTGACGAGTAGGGGGCATAACCTTGCGTTAATAGCTCGCTCTCTCTCTCTCTAAGATTGTAACTATAATTATACATACACGTTAAACGCACGAATATATATATTTTTAATTAAATTATACTTAAATAAAACGAAAATAGTAAAAAAAAACTAAAAATTAAAGAAAAAATATAATGAACAAATTATATCAGTATAATTGATTTTATGAAGAAAAAAACATGTTAATCCATTATTTTATAAATTGTTTAAGTTATTTTCTCGTTTATAATTTTCTGGAATTTAGTAATTAATATTTTTTGTTATTAAATTTATGATCATAAGTAGTATAAATAGTACTCTCTCTGTCCCAAAATTATTGTCTTGCTTTCTTTTTTCATTCGTCCCAAAATAATTGTCTTGTTTGAAACTTTCCTTTTTAGGATGACACTTTTATCACATTACCTTACTTTTTCATCATATTTTAATTATGAACCACATACACATATACTTTACAGTAAACTACACATCAAACTAATATTAATAATCCATTCAAATGTGTTTTCTTAAACCGTGCGTTAAATCAACCCAGACGACAATTTTGGGATAGCTGGAATAATTCAAATATATATTCTTCTCTATATAACTTATAGATTTATTAAATATTTATAATTTGTAATTGATATCTACTACTATGATTTAATCGTATATATTCATTATGATTTACCAATAAGTTATAATTAATTGTGGTTATTTGCAAAAAAAATAAATTATGTTTTGATGGTTTTGACATTGTAAGTTTGGATTTGATGAAAAAGATACAAAAGTTTCAAATACAAATAAGTCAATTGAAAAGATTTCCATAGCATACTTTTTATAATTAATTGTGGTTATATTTTATTTTGTAATCACATGTATTCAATGAACATGTTTTTTATAGCACATTTATTCTAATGTTATTTGCTCATTTTAATTAATTAGTAAATTAAGTATGCACAAAAAAAGATTTGTATTTATAGATTTTCAATGTGTGGCTACTCCTATTAAATCTACTATATAGAAACTCGGTATTTGCTACCACATGTGCATATTTGCACATTTTCAATAAATCTTAAGAGTTGTGTAATTAATCAATTAATCAGGGTTGTGTTCTCAATGCATGCTAGCTACTATGTAATAATACTCAAAGGTGGCTTTTCTTTTTTAGCAAGTGCATTTTGGTGAAATTTTACTTTTTTTAGACTACCTATATATATATATATATATATATATATATATATATATATATATATATATATATATATATATATATTCGGTCATAATTATAAAAATAGTTAAGCATAATTAGTAATATGTTAATATCAAATGTGAAGGGTAAAGTTGAAATGTTATGAAAATTATAAATATAAATTTTAAAAGTGAATTTTTTAAGTGAAACTTACCAAAATAGTCTATACTCTTATATAGTAGATTATTTGTCTGGAACAAAGGAGTAAAATGCAAGCAAACCATCGGGGGAATAAAACTTGAGTTTACACAAACATTTAAGGGTGTATATTGGGGTTAAAAATTAAAAGTGTAAAATTATTTGTGACTTTTTAAAATACAATATCATTAAATGAATACAACATGATAATTATTTTCAAACAAAACTCTAACGAAGGGTAAGTCAAAGTCTAAGGCCTCGTTTGGTGCAACATTTTGAAAACACAGCTTTTTCAAAACGCATTTTTATTTTTGTAAACACGTTTGAAAAACTATTTCAAAACGCTATTTTTCATAAACACAGTAGTTGTAAACATGACATATTTTTAAAACGCTACAAATTAGAGCGTTTTAAAATGCTTTACATTTTTAAAATGTTGCGTTTTAAAACGCTACATTAAAACACTTTTAAAAAGAAAACGCTGTGTTTTTTATTAGCGTTTTGACCAAAACGCTCCACCAAACAAGCACTAAGTCCAATGGTAGGGGTCAAACTCAAAATTTGATACCTATGTAAAGGTACTAAGCTCTCCAATGATTAAAGTAAAAAATATTAAAATTATGTGTGGTACTAGGGAAGGTAACGAATTTGATACCTCCAAAACTAAAATATTAATATACATAATTTACCAACATATATTATGACATAAATATATGGTTAAAATGAAGAGTATTAAAATTAGGTGTGATACCATGACAAGTATCAAATTTGGTACTTTCCCTAGTACTATACATAATTTTGATACATTTTACTTTTACCATTGACAAGCCTAATACTCTTTGATATGTATCAAAATTTGGTTTTAACCCCTACCATTGGACTTGCTCATACCACACATAATTTTAATATCATTCATTTTGACCATATATTTATATCATAATATGTGTTGGTAAATTATTGTATATTAATTTTTTAATTTTGTTTTTATATTATGATATGTGTTGGATATAGTTTTTTTCAAAATTATTATTTTATCAAATTTTGATACTTATGGTTGAAGATGATTATTTGATACACATAAATAGTAACCAATAGGTATCAAAATTTGTTTTGATACTATAGGTAAGTATCACCATTGGACTTACCATGTACTAAACACATTGTGTTAATAATTACAGTATATTTTTTAAAATTATTTTTCAATTAAAAGTACCTAAAGAAATTCTCCCTGCATACCTTGATTATAAGTTTGTAAGTTAGGGTATCTGTACTAGTGATATTGAAAAGGTTTTTGAAATGACAAAAAGTTTTTGGAAAAGGTGTATAACACTACAACAAGTTTGTAAATGATTGATAAATATCAATCGGTTGGTGTACACTAACCGGTTGATGAAAAGTTTGAACAAATTAAAAATTCAATGTATGTATACGTTGTGCACTTTTGTTTTGTTTTGTTTTGTTTTTTTGTGTTTCTAACTGTTGCAATATAATAATATTTTTTTCCCTGTAAATAGTTTTCCAAAACAATTTTTTTATTACATTCAAGCATACATTTTACCTCAAATTATTTCTCATTTAAATACCTAAAATTCTTTTTTTTCACTTCTTGTGTTATGGATAACAAAGTTTTTATTAATTTATTGAGCTCTTCAAATAATGATGATTCTGGCAATACCCAAACTCCTCCAAATTTGCAAGCTCCGCCAAATTTTTAATATCCTAATTTTCAAAGTCTTCCATATGTCCCCGTTCCTCCAACTAATCAAGGTACTTCAAATATTTCAAACATTTCTTATGCTTCATTTTCTCAACTTCTCATGTATCCGCAACATAGATATTTTCATCCAGCTATGACGAATCAATACGCACCCGAGTATTATAACTCAAATATGAACACTGGAAATCCAACAACACCGACGGATACAAAAAGGGCTAGTATCGGCTCGTTTGAAGTTCCTTATTTTTCCACTCAAGAAGGGTTGGAAAACATTGTTTTAGATAAAGAAGTAAACAATCAAGCTGAAGACAAGGAAAAAGCAAAATGGAGCATTGAAGATGACAAACTGTTTGCAAGTGCTTGACTCATTGTTTCAACGGATAACGAGATTGGAAACTCTCAACATAATAAATAGTTTTGGAAACGAATTACCGAGTACTACAACAAGATTCGAAAGACGGGAAATTCAAGAAAGTTAATTGTCTTGAAAGCATATTGGTACACATTTCTTCTAATGGTTAATGAATTTAACCAGTACTTCGTCAAAGTACGAAATCAACATAATAGTGGGTGGTCCGATGACCAAGTGAAACAAGCCACATGTGATCTTTTATTCTCAACACATAAATTTTTTAAGATACGAGCATGTGTGGGCAATGGTGAAAGATGAACCAACGTAGAAAGGTGAAAAATCAAGTGAACATTCCTCTAAAAAAGAAGATGATAATGAAAAAGAAGATTTGTGCACTCAAGGACGTGTCAGAAGCAATTAACATGTCGACACTTGCAAAGAATTATAAAACCCCCTGTAAGAATACTAGTGGCATGACGGATGAGCAACTGCAAATTTATCGACAAGTTTGCGCTATTATCAAGGCCAAATTTAATATTGTCTAGTTTAAGTTATGTAATTTTTAATTTATATACTTTTAATTATGTACTTTTATTTATGTACTTTTAATTATGTTCTTTTATTTATGTACATTTAATTATGTACTTTTAATTTTTAATTATGTACTATTATCAATATTTATGTACTTTTAATTTTTAATTATGTACTATTATCAATATTTATCTACTTTTAATTATGTTTCGCATGATTTTTATAAACTACTAATTACAAAAACTAGCCGTTGCAAAACTAGTCGTTATGAAAACTAGTACTAGTTATGAAAACTAGTTGTTATTCAAAGTTTTCTATATATAGACCTATGAGCCTCCATATTTTCTGCAAGCACAACCTCTTTCTCATATACTTACATATACAACAATCTCCACACTAAAAATGTCTTTCGACTCCGATTCCGATTCCTACTTTCTGTCAATCATACAATTCATAATTGATGAATTAAAGGATGATTATACCAATTCTCATGTTCGTAAATGCAATCGAAAATACATAAATCGAGAGCGTGAAGCTGGACATGACCGTATTTTCAACGACTATTTCTCAAATGAGCCGGTTTACACGAATCAAATGTTCAGAAGAAGGTTTCAAATTAGTAAGGAGCTATTCATTCGAATTGTAGAAGCTCTTTCAAATCATTATGAGTATTTTCAAATGAAGCGTGATGTATGTGGTAGAGATGGACTTTCCACGCTACAAAAATGTACTGCTGCTATCCGTCAGTTAGCATATGACTCGTATGCTGACCATTGTGACGAGTACGTACAACTAGGCGAAACCACTTAAATCAAATGCTTAAAGAAATTCTGTCGATGTGTGATTGAGGTATTTGGAAAAGTACACTTTAGAAGACCCCAAGCTAACGATCAACGTTTACTTCAGCTACATTCTGATTACTACAACTTTCCTGGTATGTTAGGAAGCATTGACTGTATGCACTGGACGTGGAAAAACTATCCAGTTGCGTGGAAAAGGTCAATTTACCCGAGGTGATCAAGGGGTTCCAACAATTATGCTAGAAGCAGTCGTTTCTCAAGACCTTTGGATATATCATATTTTTTTTCGTGGTTGCAGGATCTAACAACGACATTAATGTGCTCAACTAATCTTCATTGTTCAATGATGTATTGTGATGATACTTTCCTGAAGTTCAGTTTACGGTAAATGATACACAATACACGAAGGGATATTATCTGGTAGATGGTATCTATCCGGAGTGGGCTTCATTTGTTAAAAGTTTTGCATATTCAGAAGACCCTAAACGAATCAAGTTCAAACGAATGCAAGAGGCTGCAAGGAAGGACATTGAACGAGCATTCGAAGTCCTCAAATCTCGTTGGGCAATGGTACGAGGTGCGACACGATTTTGGAGCAAGGAAGATTTGAAAGATATAATCTACAAGTGTATCATATTGCATAATATGATTGTAGAGAATGAAGGTAATGCAATAAGTAACTGGGCGAATGAAGAAGTAGAGCCACCGATACACGTATTTCAGGGACATGTTCAAGACTTTCAACAATATATTCAAAGACATGCGGAACTACGTGATCGTAAAGTACATCAAAAACTTCAATCCGACTTGGTTGAGCATATTTGGAAACGCTTCGGCAACAATAACAATGAAGATTAAGTTGTTTCAGTTGAATATTTTCTATTAATATTTATGTAATTTTAATTATTTTCTCATGATTTATATTCAATTTTGTTTAATAAAATCTATATTATTGCATCAATATTATGTTGACATAATATATATTTTTAATATTTTTTATGTTTTAAGAATATATTTATTTATTATTGAAAATAAAATTATTACTTTTAAATAAATATTGTGGAAGAATGTAATTTTAAATGAATGTTGTGAAAGAATAAAATATTTAGTTGTGAGTCCATACTATTAGAGATGTTAAAAGGACCAGGAACCGTAGGGTCGATCCTATTAACCAGAAACATAAAAGAGTTAGGGTTGGCATGGGAAAATCCAACCCGTTTAATAAACGGGCTGTCCCTATAGGGTCACGGGCAAACTGGGCTGGTCTGTCAGGTTTTAGGGCTGGCTCGCGGGCTGGAAGATTTGCTTTTGGCTAAAATGAGAGTTAAAAATATTAGAAGTGAGATTCGAACCAACAACCTCTCAAGAGGATAAGAACTTGAGGATTGTTTGTTTGAAATTCAAATGCATAAAATATATTATCATTTCATTTGGTAAACCAATGTCTATCCCCTGTTAGCTTTGTGATGATGTATGTGTATTTGCTGAAAGCCAAACTCAAACATGGTCGTAAGTACAGTTCTAAGACATAGTATAAATTTTCAAAATTGGTCAAAATAAGATTTTTGAATATATAATTAGATGTTTTAAAAGGGTCGAGAATCGCATGGTTGACCCTGCTAATTGGGAATCGGAAAGGGTTAGGGTCGGGAAAATCCAACCCATTTAAACTCTCTACTAAATGGGTTGACCTCAGTATTATATTTTACTATTTGATTAAAATATTTGATTGTATTAACTTTTTATCAATATTTATTCTATATTATTTTATTATTATAGATGAAGAGGATAATGATGTTAAAGAAGATACTTTCTAAAAAAAAAATCAATTTCATGTTTTTATGTAAATGTAGAAAAAATGTTTTAAATGAAAAAAATTATAAGCTGATGACTTGACATATTGGGTAAACCTTTTATAAGGTTAAGGCAAAAACTTGTATAGGACGGTCTTACGGATCTAGGATCCGTAAGACGGAGCCCCATTTAAAAATTCGCGGCTTAATAACAAAACCTGCTAATATAAATCACAAATATTTGTTGGATAAGTTGGTAAAGTGGCGGCCCTTAGGCCTTTAAGGCGCGTGCTGGTCTAGGGTTCGACTCCCTCCAGCAACGAATTTTTTTTAATGCTCATTTCCTCTATTTGCTTGGTGCCCCTCCACTTTCAATGTTTGTTAGCTCCGTTAGCATCAATGCCCCCTCCACTTTCAATGTTTGTTAGCTCCGTTAGTATTAATTGTCTTGAGATACTTGACAGATCCTAACGAACTTTGACGAAATGCTAAATAACACATTTAAAATCAAATGTGACACATTAAAAACATAAAAAGTGACACATTTTAATGTTAAAAGTGACACTATAAATGAAAATTTATTATAATTTTTATTAAAATACAAAGTAACACTCTTAAAACTAAAAAGTGACACATTTAATACTAAAAAGTGACACTCTTAATACTAAAAAGTGACACATTTAATACTAAAAAGTGACACATTTAATACTAAAAAGTGACACATTTAATACTAAAAAGTGACACATTTAATACTAAAAAGTGACACTCTTAAAACTAAAAAGTGACACATTTAATACTAAAAAGTGACACTCTTAATACTAAAAAGTGACACTATTAATACTAAAAAGTGACACTCTTAATACTAAAAAGTGACACTCTTAATACTAAAAAGTGACACTCTTCCTTAAAGAATTTACCGAACCAAAATGAATCATATCGTGTTTCAAGTTAATCTTCTACATGCCTAGATCATGCTCGCTCTGTTACGAAGGGAAAGAGAAAAAGAATTAAGGGAAGTATTGAAAAGGGCAAGAAAAAGACTATCGATTTTTTCGATTTCCATCAAGCCAAGGAATTTGGTTCCAAGACTCCTAATGCTCGGTTATTTTATACATATTTTCAGTAAATTTAGTATGTTTGAGTAAGAAACATATACTTTACCTTGAAAAAGTTATGGTTTTGTGTTTTTAACGATTGACACTTGGGATTATATACATTTCTATGAATGAGAAGATATATTTCAGTAGTGTTCAATTGGTTATTGCTGTTAAAATCACTAGCTCAAAAGTGACACACTTTAGTCCTAAAAGTAACACACTCCAACCCTAAAAGTGACACTTTTATTGATACAAATTGTATGATTATAAAAATAAGTTGTTTTACCAAAAGTGACACACCTAATGCCTAAAAGTGACACAATTTAATACATAAAAGTGACATACTAAACGTGACACTTATGAATAAAAATTTAAAGATGAAAAGTGATTTTTTTTGTCAAAAGTGACACACGTAAAACTTAAAAGTAACACATTCTATGTTTAAAAGTGACACTCTGATTTAAAGTAACTAAGTAAAACTTAATCAGACCTAAGACAACAATTATCCAAAAGTGACACACTTTTGTTCTCAAAGTGACACACGCCAAGCCTAAAAGTAACACTCTTATTGATCATAAATGTAAGCAATGTCAAAATGACACATCTTGCTAATAAAACTTAAAAAAAATCCTAAGAGGTTTCAAATCTTAGACCATGCAAGTTACAACAACCTACCAAATTTGTTATGAACCATCTCACCAAATTGATTTTTATGATTGTTTGTAACGTATTATTAATTTATTATGACCTGAAAATTTATTCTCATTAAGAAGAATTAAAACCAAAATTGCATAGGTAAGAGGTTTTGAACCGCCAACCTCTGGCCGCCCAAACCTTAATGCAGCGCGTCTGTCCAACTTGCCAAACAAGTTATTATAATTTTTGTTAACATATTTATTTATTAACCCGTGAATTCTTAAATGGGGCTCCATTTTACGGATAAGAATCCGTAAGACCGTCTTACAGGAGACCACCCTTAAGGTTAATGAGTGTGGATTAGGTTTGGAGTAAAAATAAAAACAAGGTTCCAGCTAATTCTAACGACTCAGCGAGTAAACAAAGAAAATAAAAAAAGGAGCGTGGGATGATCATGACTTGACCCAGAGTCATTTCGTGAAGCCCACGAAAGAGATTTCAGTCATTCAAAATTCTAAAGAATCTAAACGGCGCGAAAAGCGGGGTTCTCTTGGCGGGACCCAAATTTGTGATAGACAGCCAATGGACGCGAAAGAACCATTCACAAAACGACGTCGTATTATTCCTTGAATTCTGCCTATATAAAGTAGATTTGCTGCTTTTCATTTTCTCGTAAAGTAATTGATAGACGGAAAATGGAGAATGGGTTGTCACCGCCGGTGCCGAAAGTAGGGGTGGCGGTGTTTTTACTGAATGGAAACAAAGTTCTCTTGGGACGACGGCTCTCCTCCACCGGCCACAACACTTTTGCCCTTCCTGGCGGCCACCTTGAATTCGGTCTGTGCTCTCTACTAATCCCTCTCTTTACTCTCTTCGTTAATGTGTAATATTGTTTGAACTCATGCTATATTAGGCACACCTACCTTTTTTTTTTTTTTCTTCTTTTTTTTTTAATTCTCAGCTTGAACTGACCTCCAATATGAATTTCAATTCTAATTTTATGGCTCTAATTTTACTGGCTATATTTGGCAACTCAACCCCAAGACTTTGATTTGGAATTGTATAAACAATTTGAATTTCGTGGAATTCATTTTGTTCTTCCAATTTCTAATCCCGGGTAATTGAGTTGCCAAACATATCCTAAAAGGGAAAGCAACGTGGGAAAATAAAGCATGATTTTCGAATCTTGTGGATTCAATTGGAGTATTTGATATAACAAGTAGCTGTTATTAGTCCAATTAAATTCCAATTATGTGGCTCTTATTTAATTGAATGAGAAGGCAAAAGCGGAAATTATGACATACCAATCACGTGGATTCAGTTGGAATATTTTATATGAAGTAGCTGCTATTATGAAAGGAATGGAGTCCTTGTAATTTGAACTACAGCGCGAGTAGGGGAGGATGTTAGTATTGGAGGTTGTCAATATTTAAATAAATAAATATATGTTTTAATCATGTTTCAAAAAGAGTAAAAATTTTCCATGTATGGTGACATACATGTACTCCATACTTTTCTTTTTTATTTGTCTTAAAGTAATATTTTAATTTCAAAAAATCAAGCTACATCCATTTGAATATCGAAAACTTTTATCGGCAAGTAACAAAATATAAATATATATTTTTACCCGTAATTAACTTTTACCAATTAATTTTGAAATATATCCTGACCTAGTAATACTACATCGTTTCCTAATTAACTTTTATCGGTGAAAAATAGAGATTAATTTAAATAACAAAGCCTGTTATTGGGTGTAAGGCCAATAATTAACTTTTACCAATTAATTTAAATAACAAAATCTGTTATTGGCGTAATTAACTTTTAATGGTAATTAACTTTCTTGGTTGGTGATTTGACTTTTTTTTTCTTGTTGACTATTTTTGAAAACCAACAAAATGCGCATATCAAGTTATTCTAATTTAAATATGGATCTCGACTCTAAAACATGGTTGTCTTACCCAAACCCAACTCAAATTTAAAATGTAAAAAAATTCTAGGTATTAGGGCTCCCTCTGTTTGCCATATCTGGTGGTATATGGACAAAATTGAAGATAAGTGATAAAGAGGCAGAGGATTGGTACCAACTGGTGTGCGTGTGAACACTCTAAAGATGTTCAATCACCAACCAAGAAAAAGAAAATTAGAAACTGAAAATAAGACTATAATTGCTTCCTTGAATTGACAGACTGGTCGCTTTGAATCACCAACATGCTTTATGAAAAGTTTGAAAAGTAAATTTATTATCCAAACCCCGTTATAATGACAACTATTTCAAGAACAATAATCAAAGCTCTACAAACCCATTTTAAAACCCAACGTAACCGAAAATCCAGAATAATAATCAACTGATTAAAGAGTGATGCAACAACACCTGAAGCCAACATTTGTAGAAGGATGAGTAAGAAAGAAAGCCCGACATCAATTAGGGAAGAAGGGGGGACACCAGGTGGCTACAAAATCAATCTATCCTCTATCCAAAAAAAATTCAATTCTTCCAACGAACAATCATCGATCTCACTCTAAATTATTGTTCCTCGACCATAGTTCTTTTAAAATGATTTTTGCAAACAAGCCCAAAGCTTCTTGCCAACCATCTACAAAAAGTCCACCTAACAAAACCCTAAACCCATACAACACAGACCAAAAATTAAATTAAAAAGAAATCATCTAGAAATCGAGAGGATAACACTGCAAAGGGTGAAGAAATCGAGAGGAAACACACCAAAAACGGGGGAGAGAACTTACAAATTCCGGTGACTAAGGATGGGAGAGATCAACTGAGCGGAGGAAGAAACTGAGATAAGGATGAGAGAGATGACGAGGAGGATAAGAGGAAGAAACCAAGATAAGGATGAGAGAGAGTGACGAGGAGGAAGAAATATAAATCAGAGGAAGAGGCTGGGAAGAATACGTAGAGAGAGGAAGAGAGAGAAAGAGAGAGAGAAACGGATTTGAGGAGTGAAAATATGGAGGGTTTAGGAATACGCATAGAGAGGAAGAGGTTGGGAAGAATATGTAGAGAGAGGAAGAGAGAGAGAAAATAGAGAGGGTTTCGGTGGAAAATAATCGCTCCACACGCTGGCTAGTAGTTAGTTTTTTACATTTAAAGCGTGTGGTAGTGATCTGTTTTATAATATAGATGGTATGTATGTTATGTAAAATGGTGGTTAAGAAATAGTACTTAACTATAGGTAATTAAGAGTCGGTGCCGGTTCTCAATTGGGATTGCATGGAATTTCGTCCTTTAAACAAAAAGGCCTTAAAGAACCTGGAATTAGTAGATAGAATTGAATCAATTGATCCCCAAAAGTTTGGAGTTTGGACAGTCCATTCCAAAACATTGAGTGGACAAACAAAGCTTGAAAGGACCAAAACTTTCGATTGTTGACTGGTCAGGGAAATTTCATCGTCTAATCAAAAGTTCTTTTTAAGCTCGATGGTATGGCGGGTTGTCACAAAGACCTGAGTGTCTGAGCCTGTCATAGACTCTGAAAATCGGTTATTTTATTGGGTTATAGTGATGTTTTTAGTAGTATTTCATTTAATCGGTGGCTTCCATCTAATTATGATTTCATTATTTTAGATTTTTCTGCAGATCTTTCAAATTAACATTGACATTATCGGCTAGCTGGTGATCTTCATGAGAATTTGGTCTTTTTTTCTTCCTTTTATGGTTTTAGTAGCCAACGGAAAGTAATGACTAAACAGTTGATTAGTGTTTGAAAAATCCCTTTATCCTTCTTGTTACGCTGACGTTACAACACATAACCACCATTCCTGTAAGCCTCCTTGATAGTGCATCCCTCTTAATATTTAAGAGAACTTAAGAATGTTTCTGCGCCTTGGTGACAATTTTATATCTTTATATATCTATGCCCTATAGTTGCTAAGATGATCTTTCTCGTGAAATCGTGGTTCTTTGTGACTCAAAGTTTTGCACTTGAGTAATCAGAAACCGAAACAGTCATTCTAGAAAATCATTCACCAGTGGATGAGACAATTTTGATTTGAGTGGAATAAAGAAGATCAAAAGTTTGAGCTTAAAGAAGTCGCAAGAACAGTAAATTTCATGACTTGCGGTAACAAAAAGAAAAATATTTAAGCCTCCTTGATAGTGCATCACTCTTAATATTTAAGAGAACTTAAGAATGTTTCTGCGCCTTATCAGAAACCGAAACAGTCATTCTAGAAAATCATTCACCAGTGGATGAGACAATTTTGATTTGAGTGGAATAAAGAAGATCAAAAGTTTGAGCTTAAAGAAGTCGCAAGAACAGTAAATTTCATGACTTGCGGTAACAAAAAGAAAAATATTCAAGCTTTGGCCCATGCAGGTCTCGAACCTGCGACCTTCGCGTTATTAGCACGACGCTCTAACCAACTGAGCTAATAGGCCATTGCTGTATCAATAAACAATTAATATTATTAATTATAAACTATGTTATATATATATATGCATGCATGTGTGTATCCATGCACGTGTGTGTATGTTGCACCAGAGTTTAGACTTTAGAGACACACCTAATTCAGAATATAGGTATAACGGGTATGCTTGGAAAGATGTTGAATATGATCTCTTCAGGGCGTTCATCCATGGCTGCAGTTTTTAGCTTTGGAACTTGGGGTTTGGAAAATGAGCTCATGCTATATAGGGGGATGGCATTATGTTCTTTGTTAAGTCTACAACTCCACCATGATCTACAAAGACAACTCTAAATGATGATACCAAAACTTGAGAACAGAAAAGACTGATTTCCTTTCCCTAAATTTTGTATTTTTGATTCATTAATTTTGTATCTTTTTTTATATATAAATTAACTAGACATGATCAATTACATAATTGATCCTAATTTTATCTTAAAGAGAGTGTTTTAGACAATTAGAAATTATTAGGATTTTAAATAAAAGAAAACACCCAAATATTAAAAACAATACAAAAAATAGTGATTAGCTATGCACCAATGAAAACGTTGTTATCGTTCACCAAACCTTAATGGTTAGTCCTCTTGCTATTGAAGAGAAACTTAGGAGGATTCTGTGTCTTTCTGATCTTGCTATTGAAGAGAAACTTAGGAGGATTCTGTGTCTTTCTGATGGTTCTATATCCTTCATATATGTATGCATAATACTCCCTCCGTTCTGGGCAAAGAGTCACCATTTGAAAGTCAAACTTTTTAAGAAAATGATACTTTTAGTATCCAATAGTAATAAAATGTCACTTTTATGCTTTAAAAGTGTAGTTCATTTGCTACTTTAGATTTTGCATTTCCTCAAATTTGTTATGTGCTCAAAAGTAAGAAAATGCCTTGTTGCTTCCAATAAAATGAATGAGTGCCTTGCAGAAGAAGGGTACTGCTTTCAACTTTCGCGTAGTGATTTATGAACTTGAATCTGAAAGCTTTCCATGCTAAAAGTGAAAATCTCATTTAAAGTTGTTCCATGGCAGTAGAGTGCCAGTTTCTATGGTTAATATTTCAACTAAGAGACTCAGCATCTTTTGTTGTGTGTCCACCACAGCTGTGAAAATTTCGTAGACTTCCAATGATCTATCAGAAACTTAAAGTGAATAATTGTTCTCCCTCATTTGCCTTTGTTCCTGATAATATTGTTGTTTACATGGCATGTAATTCATCTATACATTGTTTTACTTTCAGGGGAAAGCTTTGAGGAATGTGCAGCTAGAGAGGTGAAGGAGGAAACTGGACTAGATGCTGAGAAGATAGAGTTTCTAACAGTCACCAACAACTTCTTGCCTGAAGAAGCAAAGCCAGTACATGTTGTTTGCATTTTCATGCGTGCAGTCTTGGCAGACAGCAATCAATTGCCTCAAAATGTAGAACCCGACAAATGTGATGGTTGGGATTGGTATGATTGGAAAAATCTCCCAAATCCACTTTTTGGACCACTAGAAACTATGGTTCAGAGTGGTTTTAATCCCTTCCCTACTGATTTAAAGTAATGAAATTCACTCGGTTCTTTTGGAAGCATTTCAAACCCCACATTTTGTTGGCAATTCAGGTTTTCTTTTCTGTTGCCTTGGAGTTGGGGTTTTATGCAACATACTATCCAGGAGTTAGAACTAATTGTTCATACTTATATTTATCTTGTAAAAGGCTTGTATAATGTATCTGGTAAGTTACATAACCTACTCTATCAGAAATGTTTGGAATTTCTTTTGATGCTAATTTTACATCAAACTCATTAGAAGTATTGGGAAGTTTGTTTTTGTTATCAGATTAATAATATTGGAGAAGACGGTCTTATGGGCCTGATCCACCGTATGTTGATGAGTTGAGTTGTGGGAGAGTGGTGTTCCGTCTTATGAATTAAGATGTGAAAGAAGTACCGTCAAGGCGTCAACCCTTGGGTTGATGTATTCATACCATTGTTGGCAACATGCATTTCTTCATTAGTTTTTAACAGCCACCGACTTCTTCTTGCATCATGGGAAGCAGATCCAATACATTTTCGTGCTTGCAGTCTAGGCAGATGCCTCAGTTGCTTCAAGGTCAACGAGTCATTTTGTTTCATACCAGAAATTCAGAAAACTCCGTGCTTGTGGTCTAGGCAGATGCCTACCAGTTACTTCTAATTGTTGGCCCAACGAGTGATGGTTTAGGAATCAAAGATATATTAGTCTTGGATCATTCAGATTCATACCAGAAAATATATTAGTCTCGAATAATTCTGATTCATACCATAAATTGAAACTCGAAAATTATTATTGTCAATGTCACCTAATATTTACTTATAATTATTAATAATGGTTTATCTCTTAGTTCACATATACCTAGGTTGGTTTTGTTTGTTGCACCTTGAAAATGCTACAATAGATGGTGGAAGTTCCAAGGAGTTTTTGAATTATTTAATTAAAGAATTCATTAATTGTGTCTTGTTAATAGGAGTTTCTATTTTTGGAAACAATGTTTTGGCGGGGATTTTTCCCTTTATATATATATTATATATATATATATATATATATATCACTGATTTTACTAAAAAAATAATCATCCAATTTCTATTTATAAATAACCCTCCAATCTTCGATCTTCAATCTTTCTTCATTTTTTTTTCTAAAAATTCATTTTCTCTTCTAAAAATTTACTCTTCATTCTCTCTTCTAAAAATTCTAATAGTTTTATGATTTAGTTAGTTTTGAATAATATAAAATTAAATGAAATAATTTATTAGTTATATATTATTTATAAATTATTTTATTATTTAAACGAAATATTTAAATATAAAATATAATAATTAAAGTTAAATAAAATTATTTACTTGCAAAATATAAAAATAAGAAAACAGTAGGTATAAAGTGTGTAGGTGATATAGATGATAGATCCATATAAAAATTGAGGAAAAACGAAAACTATTGGAGTGAAATTTTTTTAAAGAAAATATACTTAAAATCTGTAGTAAAGGTGGTATCCAGCTAAGAATAAAACGGATGGAGTTGCTATTGATGCCGCGGGAACGTTCGGTTTGGCCTTTTCATCTACGGAGCGGCGGCTATCGCTTTAGGGAACACACTCCGATCTCCGTGGTACGAAACCCTAGCAACTTTCAATTTTGATTTCATCTACTAACTTCACAAGTTCAATTTTGATTTCGACCTCTTTGACATGAACTTCAGTTTCATTTCCAACTGTTTTATGATTTAATTAGTAGTTGTTGAGCTCAATATCTGCTTGTAGTTCAGGACTGATTTTCTGGAGTTGTAACTGCTGATTTCATAATGAGAAACTTTGGTACTATATATCCAGCAAAATTTGTGATTTAAACTTGGAATTGGTGGAACGCTTAAAGTTACCATTCCCTTCGTTTTAATACATACTGCTTAGATTTCATACATCCACGCAAAGGAGTCCGTTACAGAAGGCTCCAGAAATCCGCACTTCGGGCTTTTAAAGCCTGGAGTTTTGTCAGGCAAGGCAAGTTAGGCAACCACGACCCAACTTGTGGATTAATTGGTGATACGGGAAAGGTTTTAGATTAAACCTGAAGGATTAATCAAGGGCTATTACTACGAGAAAACCCAACACATCAAACCTTATTAATCCTAGAATCCACTAGGAACGAACAACTCGAATCCACCAGAAAAAAAGATTAAACCTTAACTTTATTCGATTTTTCTTAACCATTCGGAAATGACAACAAATCTGTATTTGTGAGGTTCATAGCTGTTGGAAAGGAAGTTATAACTTCCAAAAAAAACTGCCCCAACTTATCTAGGAACCAACTAGGATTTTAAATTCATCAATTAGGGATCTAACTCGACTTCTAAAAAAAAAAACCTATCCTATTAATTACAAATTCAAAATTTATAACAATAGTATAAATAATAAAACTTAAGAATAAAGTCCTCCAATCTTGTCCCACATCAGACTCCCCGTTCTTGAAAAGAACTTGTTCTCGAGTTCATACTAGAAACTTGATTATTTCCTTGCCAAACGAAGAGATATTTTGAGTAGCATAGGTTCTTCTGTAACTTTGATTCTTCAAAATCCTTAACAATTTTGTAATTGAAAAGGACTCAAAAACTTGAAATAAAGTAGAACTCAACAACCCCCTTTGCATAGGACATGGGCACACCATAGTAGTTGGAACGCCTAACAGAAGCTTGTTTGACATACACATACTGCATAGGCACGCCATATCAGTTGCAATACCAATACCGAACAAACGCTCACTTGACATACCATGTGAGCATGCCTTATCAGCCACGAACATATGCAGATCATCTTTATCAAATAATTTTGCAATCAGAATATCTTCTGTATTCACAAAAGCATATCCCTCTCGTTCGATAAATAATTGAGACAAGTTCCCAAAAGCAACCTCAAGAAAATTCATATTTTCATCTGAACTTCTAGTAATCTTTGTGCCCCCATATTTGCCATGTGTGATGCCTTAGTCAACCCGTGTGGCTTGCATCCTCGCCTCCTTTTGTTGAAGATGCTCAGCCAAGATTAGAAGCTTCACAGCTAGATCCTTGAGCACTAAAGAGACAACATTATCATCGTCACTCACGATAGAATCATCGTCTCCATCTTTGTAAGCCATACCACTTGATACATGGAAAGGTTTTAGATTAAACCCGAAAGATTAATCAAGGGCTCTTACTATGAGAAAATCCTTTAAATTAAGGTTGAACACGTCAAACCTTATTAATCCTATAATCCACTATGAACGAACAACTGGGATCCACCAAAAAAAAGGATTAAACCATAACTTTATTCAATTTTTCTGAACCATTCGGAAATGACAACAAGCCTATCTTTCTAAGGTTCATAGCGGTTGGAAAGGAAGTTATAAGTTATAACTTCAAAAAAAAAAAACTGCCCTAACTTATCTAGTAACCAACTTCCAAAAAAACTGCCCTAACTTATCTACTAACCAACTAGGACTTTAAATTCATCAATTAGGGATCTAAATCTACTTTTAAATAAAAAAACTACCCTATTAATTGCAAATTCAAAATTTATAACAATAGTAAAAATAATCAAACTTAAGGAGTGTGAACATCAGGAAAATTGCGAGCTTAATTTTTGACGTGAGACTAAAGGATACATAGTACGTAGCTGTAGGTATAGCTGTAGAGGTAAATTGTGTAGTGCTGGTAAGGGAAAGATACACACATGCACTCACAAGCTGACATGCACTACATACCCTTTTTATCATTTGTTAACATTCTTGTCAACTCATGTTAAGTTCATCATCTTAAATGAACACAAAAATATCCCAGTAATAATTTAGTGCACTTTGCCTGCATAATCTAAATTTCTAACACTTTAAAAGTGAAGGAAAGGAAAGTATTTTCTGCATTCTGATTTTTGTGATTATCTGTTGTGTGGTTTTTGATTGCTAAGTGTTAATGCAAGGTGATCTGCACTGGAAAATTCCTAACTCTCAATTATAACATTTTAGATTCAAGTTTAGTACTTGTTCAGCTTGGTTGGTGAACCTCAAAATATGGATCTTTGCAATGATGATAAAGAATCAGTCTCCTCTGGTGGTTGTGAGATTTGATCAACTCTTTGGTGATAAGTCTGAATTGTGAATGTTTCTCTGCCTGTTATGATGTTAATTGTTAAAGACTATCCTCAATGTGGATGACTTAGGTATGGACGGTGAAAGCAAAAGTGTCGATGCGCAGCATACCACAGCCACAGGCACTGATCTTGATGATGGCTTGCCAGAGAAACCGCCAGATACCAATCTCGAAAAATTGAATAGCTATAACTCTGTTTGCATGCGAACAACTTTGAGGCGATGCAAAAGGAATTAATCAGCAGCCATGCAACTGATAACATCTGTATCCTTCTGTTTACTTCAGGGTTTCGTAGGTCTTATTATTACTTCATGTATTTGTGCAGTTTCCATAGAAAAAAATGTCAGGTCTATAAAATTTTATTCAGTGCTTTTCATAGCATTTGTGCTCACTGTTATTCCTTTTTTATCCTGTTTGTCTGAATGTGAGTTTCCCTTAAATCGAATACCTGGCTGCATCAGGTGTTGAAAGAGCTCATGAGACATATGATGACCAACAACCTTCGGTGCATATAAGTTATAAATCTTTGCCAAGGTGGGAAGGGTTTAATTTGTGGTTCATTGTTTCAACTTGTCAGTCATAGAGTGCTTGGTTCTCCCCATTGATGTTTTCATAAAACATAACATTTGTTATTATAGAGAGAGCAAAAGCAAGCTTAAGCAACTTTTACATCAGTGGTCAGAGTGGCATACTCAGCAATGTTCTAGGCAAAAAATTTCCATTTTTTTCAAAAAGCAGCAATAACAACCTTTTTGCTAAAGCAATCTGTTTCAGTAGCTACTTCACTTGATCTTCATCATGCAAAGAAAGTCTTCAATTGCCATTCTCATGCTGGCAGGAGCCAACGGAAATTCTTGAATCTGGTGAAGAAACCTACTTTCCTGCTTTACATGTTGGGTCAGACAAACATTGTACTGTGGTAAGTTCGCCTAGCATGAATGGTTGAGACAATTGAGATATATCAACAAATCTATTTCTTACAAAGTCTCTTTATGATGAATGTTTTATTTAGTGCTTTTTCTGTGCTTGGTGGTTTGAATATGAGTATATATGTCCTTATCCCTTCACGAACTCCTATATAAAAATTGAAACCAACTGTTGAGTAGGTGGCTTCTCTTTATCGTATAGAATATGGTCAAAAATTTGTTGAGGCTGTGGATCAGTTTCAAGGGAAAGCTAGAGAATTCTATTTCCTTTCAATTTTATTTTTCATCCACAAGTACCATTACAATTTTGTTTTCTTAAAACTTCATTTTTGGTAATTCTGTTTTTAGGGGATCATATTTTCCATTATGTATAACACGGGATGGCTGGTGGCAAGTAACGATAATGTGTTTGGACTTCGAAGAAGCAATACTTCTGGGATTTTTGGGCAATGCACAGTGTCCACTGAACATGTTGTATCTATGTAGGTGGTAGCGAGTTCTCTAGGACTTTTCCTTTTTTCTTAAGGTGGGGGGGGGTGGTTGGTGGTGAAGGAATTTGAAGCAAAACTCTACCGAGTTCCTCAGAATGGTACTGCGAATTGAACTTTGACATAGATCTCTAATATAATTCAAAGTGAAGAAAATCAGATACTGATCTACTATCAGGAAACAAATTGCATTTGGTACTTGGTGAGACCAAAACTAGTTAAACAATAATAAGCATCAATCTCCTGTCTGTTACTCCCTCCGCCCCAAAATAAGTGTCCCCTTTTCTTTTTTAGAAAGATTCTCAAAGTCATTTAACTATAATACCCTTATTGCTTGTGAGATGACAAAATAAATGGAGCCCATTGCTTTGACTCCACTTAAAGACATATTGAGGGTATTCAAGGAAAATCACCGATAGTTGACCAGTTTATTGAAGCCCGTGTAAAGTCAATAAGGGACACTTATTTTGTGACGGAGGGAGTATATGTGTGTCAATATATACCTTGTTAAGATTAATAGTGCTATAACAGTGAGTATTGGTAAGTTATTTTTATGATAGGCCAAATGCCATTTCATACCATTTTTCTTGTGCTCCGATTCGACTTTAACCACTAAGCTTCAAGTAAGTGAAGGAGGTGTTCAAAATGGTACTTCTTTCAATTTGAGTTGAAGTTATTGTCACTGTGAGGTTAGGGCATTCATTTGGTTTCCTGGTATCCCGAAAACCCTGAAAGAAGATATCTAGGCTATCCTGGTTTTCTCTCTATCCCTCACAGTCATGTTTTCCCTCTTCAATCTTTGATGGACATTAAAATTCTGTTCATTTTTTTGATGGACGTTATAACATATGTCTTTGACGAAATTGTATCACATTGACAATGGTTAAGTGCAAAAGGAAAAAAAAGGTTTAGTGGTTGAAGTCGAATCTAAGATTTTGAGCCTAAGTACGATGGTGCAAAATGGCGTTTGGCCCTTTATGATATCGTGATGTATCATATTGTCTTGACATATAACAACCAGACGTATAAATGAGGATTCTTTAGCCTTGTTATTTACACAAGTAAAATTTAGAGGTCTAATAGATAATTTAACCTTATAACAGCGCAGGCAATATGCTGAAACTCCTACTCCTTTAAGTGCGGTTTGGTATCTAACAAACTACCAATGGTGATTCCATCTCAATATAACTATCATGGAATGAAATCTGTACTAAATATACATGGAGTAGAATGACCATTGTTGCGTACCAAACAAGCACCAAGTACCTTGTCTAATTCTTGTAGAATTGAATGTGGGGGTTGGGGGAACACGTGTGATCTTTGGGGCATGCTTCAGTAGCTGTTGGCTCCATAGAGTGTTCTTTACGAATTCAGTCCCATGGTTTAACTGATGGGAAATAAAAGTGACGCAACTGTTTCATCATAAAATGAACTTCTCTGTATTCTTGTTTGAGTTATACTTTCTAAATTACTCCCTCCATCCCGGATGAATATTCCTACGCTCTATTTTGGGATGTCCCAACTAACGTTCCTAAAGACTTTTTGATGTACTAATTTTTTGATAGGTAAGTGTGACCCCTTGTTGGTTTGAGGATTGGAACCAAGGATCTCAAGGTCTTTGCCTAACGGGTGCTACCATTCTTGGAAACTATTACATATTATGTTAGACCATTGAATCGTGGTGCCATAAGTCTAGTGTCTTATCTTTCAAACAGTGCAGCATGATGCACAACCACAGTTAGTGAATATTGGTGGCTGTTTCTGAATAAAATACTTCTTCTTGTCAAGATGTTACATTTTATACATGCAATAATTATGCTGTACTAATCTCTGTTCTGTCATACAGGAACTTGATCCCCCTCCATGGCTTAATAGAATGCGCTAAATGGGATGCCCACCTGGATACTTGGTACGTACTTTTCCTTGTGTCATATTTGGCAACTAACAGCTCTCACATTTTGCGGAGTGTGTAACAAATTGTTTTCATATATTACCATTATTTGTTGTGTGTATGTGGGTGGGGGGGGGGTGTGTGTGTGTGTAGGTGAGGACCTCATGTGCAGGCTGTGCGTATAGTAAATCCAATTGGTCCAAGCATGCGCATTAATAGCTCTTATATGATTTCTACGTGATGTAGGATTTGGTTTTGAGCTGCATATGCTGGCTAACTAATAATTATGTGTCTTCATTTTGTGTCAGACCTCAGAAGACAACTTATTTCAACCAACAGATTTCATTCTGTTTTTTTTTTTTTTTTCGATTTTAATTTTCTTCACTCCCTTTATACTCATTTGATCAATAAGCTCTGCCCATATTTTTTTACCAACCCCAAGGAGTGATGGTTTTCTATAAAATTCTCTCTAAACTTTCACCCCAATTTGAGTTTTGGTTGTGGTTACCACCCCAAAGAGGTGATGCCTTTATCTTCTGACTTTCAGCCTAATTTGAGTTTTGGTTATCGTTTTTCCTTGTAACTTCATTTGACATTACTCAGATTTGGAAGAAGACCTGCCTTCAGGGATTACAGTCTATGCGTATGGGGACAGTAAAGAAGAAAATGAGGAAATTTTCGAACTAGACTTTTCAGAGCCACGGAGGAAAATGATTGTTGATTTCACACGAATAAATGCATCCTTTCCAGAAAACGTAAACCAGAGCTCCTGGGCAGCTCCTCCCAGGCCAACAAGTTTTGACTCTGCCATTAATCAATCAAAATGCAGGTCAAACTGCTTCCCTGAATATAACTCTGAAGGTTGCTCTTATTATCCGAGATGGTCATCAGGCTATACATCGGTTTCCAATTCTTTATCGTCTAGTTATGCACTATTGGTATCTTATACCTGCATATCTTACTCAGTCTCATAGTACTTACAGTCATTAACCTTACTCTTGCACAAGCTCATGGCGATCATTTCACGGCTGCTGAGTTGGTCTGTAGGTTGACCTGTTGTATTAATGATGCTAGATCAGATAAACTAAAAACTGATCGGTAGTTGGCAAATTAGCCACCAGTTACTTATTGGGTATCATCAAAGTGGTTACGTGGATAATACTTCTGTACCTTTATTTGGGAAATTTCAATATCTTGTTTAGGTTTGTCCTCTGGATCCATTAGTTTGTAGAATTCTTGTTGGCAAGGTGTTTTTTTTTTTAAATAAGATAAAGAGCTCTTTAAGATCTGTTTGCTTTCCAAAAAGTTGTAATACGTCGTTTCACATAAGCGGTCATATGATCTCGATGGCTGGTCCCTTTTAATGCCAAAAATTACAATCTTTGCTTAATGTAACCTGTTAGTTAAAAACTTCGTAGTTGAGATATTTGAGTGTAATATTTATGTGGCTTTAGGCTGCCAAAAGTCTTTTCATGTTTTTTCTGGTAGGTAAATGTTTCCATCTAAGCCAGTTATCTTTGCCGATAATTACCTTGGTACTTGTTAGGTTGTCTACAACTTCCTTAAAATTCTTCGCTGGTTGTTGGTCAAGTAGACTATGATCACACCGAGTAAAGTTATAATTTGTGGGTTGTGTACTCCAAAACTGCATTAGTTTAAGTCCAGTTGTTGGCTATAGAACACGATTAGTTGATCTATGAATTTGATTTGGTCCTACCATTTAAGATTATTGTACTGTAGCATACTTTTAGTTCACAAGATTTGGCCGCCCCTGTTTGACTTGGTATGAAAACTCTTCTATATATGTGCGTGCGTGTGTGTGTGTGAGAGAGAGAAAGAATCGTGATTCTAGTTACTAATGCATTAGGTTTATGTATTGTTTGATGCGTGAGTATGAGGTGGAAATGGAAAAAATAATTTCGCTGGACCAACCTTTTCTTCTTTTCTGTTGGTTTAATTGGAAATGGTGATTACACAAAGACTTAGTGCTTGTTTGGTCGAGCGTTTTGATTAAAACGCTGGTAAAAAACGTAACGTTTTCTATTTAAAAGTGTTTTCAAAGCGTTTTAAAATATGCAGCGTTTTAAAACGCTCCAATTTGGAGCGTTTTAAAAATGTGTTGCGTTTATAACTATTTTATTTATAAAAACTATTTTTTTTAACCCGCGTTAAACACACGTCAACTAAATCGTATATAAACAAAATAAGAAGGATCAGTTTATTAACAATTACACATAAATATATCACTAATCATTATAGATTCTAAAAAAAATCCTTATACACAATATTTGTTGTGTTATTAGTTAGTTTTTCATTTTCACCTTATATCAATATTTTCAAATCAAAATAATTTGTTGCTCTAGAAACTACGACATATCCATGGCTAAATACTGGTTTTTTTTATTTTATAAAAGAGACCTACGTGCAATTATTGGCTTTAGCACTTGTTAATTGTCATTGCATACGATATCAGGAATGTAAATTGTTTTATTTGTAACTTGAAAGACAATCTTACATCTAGGGCCGGCCCTGTAAAATATGGAGCCCAAGTCCGATTAAATTGAACGGGGCCTTTTGTTTGTAACATTTAAAAAAAAAACAAAAATTAAAGAAATAAATATAGAACATAAAAAAACATTTAATTACAAAGTCATGCGAATAACACACGAAAAAAAATTCAAGTTTCATTATCACTCAAAAAACAAACAAACAACTTTCTTAGTTACCAAGTACTTTTTCTCTATTTTGGTATATAGTATATATTGTTGTTTTATAATTAAACTTACACAAATAAAAAATATTATAATTTTTTTAAAAATACATTATTTGGGTGTAATTATTATAATTTTGTCAAAAATTAACTCAACATAATTACACCTACCTATAGTTGCTCTTCTTAAATATCGATTTTAAAATTTCAGATAGAATATCTTTAAAAATTGTGTATTTTTATATACATAGCGTACCTACGATACACATAGCTTTTCCCAATATGTATCATAAAATTAAAATTTCGATACACGATACATATCTATGATTTATCAACTATATGATAAATCATAGAATCCAAATTTCCAAATTCCAAAATAGCAAAATTACTAGATTAAATGTGAAAAAAAAAAAGAATAAATAGTTCACATAACATACTTTAATAATTAAAGAAATTAAGAAAAATTGAAGAAAAAAGTCATTTCCGATAGGTAGTTTAGGGTTTATTATTATTATTATTATTATTATTATTATTTAATAATACGAAGGGTAATTTTCAAATTTGGGGCCCGAAAAACTGGGTATTTTTTTGGGGGACCAAGACCATGGCCTCACATGTCTTGTATCTGGGCCGGCCCTGTTTACATCAGATAAAGTTAATGACAATCTTGTGATAAAAACATTTTCTCCAACATTGCATCATTTCAAAAATTTTGTTTCAACTTTCAACAATGTGATATTTACGATTTATAATGATTAGTCTTGTTCCATTGCACAACCCCGCAACATGGTTATTGTTTCACAATAGCATTACTGAAACACTAATTTTAAGTGTCAATTCATGGTCTGACAACCTCGAACACTTTATACTATTCAAAAACTTTGTAAAATGAATGTTTTCAAACAAACTTGAATTTTTTCTGCCTTGCAAATAGAATCCGAACTCAAATAAGTTCTTCATTTTGAGTGATTACTTTTATTAAAATATATTTGTATTTTTTGAATAAAGAAATTTCCGAGAAGAAAATAAGCTAAAATCAAAATAAAGAAATTATTTTTACCGTTAACTATTATTTTTGTTTTGTAAAGTATTTTGATTTTAATAACTTCTATTATATATTTTTTGTTTTATTGACTGCATAACTATTATTTTTGTTTTATTTTTAAGAATTAGTTTTACTGATAAATTTTGTTCCGTAATTTTAATAATAATAATAATATTATTATTATTATTATTATTATTATTATTATTATTATTATAATAATAATAATAATTATTATTATTATTATTATTATTATTATTATTATTATTATTCAATGCAATTCTTATTATCATTGTCATAAATGAAAAAAAAAAGTTTTCATCCAAATGAAAGCTTTTTAACATAATTGTGTTCCTAGACACGTTAACTTTTGGATGTTATGGTATTATAATTTAAAATTTGTGTCTTTTTTGATATAAGAATATCTTTTGGGATTTTTTGGATATTATAATTTTTTAGTGAGACTTTTTGATATTTTTTCCAAGTTTTTTTGTGCTGTTCCGGTATTCATAAGCTGCTTCATTTTAAAGTTTGGCTCCCAACATTTCATCTTTATTACACTATTCCCCTACTTCATATTTCCTCTCCTCATTTCTTTTCTTTTCTTTTTGTTTAAATAATTATTTTGTATTTTGTATTTTAGTTTTTATTATTAGTATTAGTTTTGTTGTTTAGTTTAAATACTACTTTGATGTCTTGGTTTAAATAATACAAAAAATTAATTCAATTATTTTTAGTTATATTGTTAGTTATTAGTTATATATAATATTAAAATTATTTATAGTAAAATTTATAAATATTAGACATTAATAAAAAACGAAAATTACATTACATTAAATGAAACTCACAACATACATTAATTAATATCGAATTATGCAATAACTATCATTTTTGGTAATAATCACATACTAATAGATTTATGGAAGTACTGTCCAAAACTATCCGGATTGGGTTGCATGTTGTTCAACCCTTTTTTGTAGAATACTTGCCATTTCACTTTGAATATATGCTCGTGCATCCGAATGGGTAACATAATTTATATGTCTTTATTAATGTTTTCCATTTAATTATTATTTTTAATGCATAGTATTTAATTTAATATAACATTAATTGAATGAATAATATATTTGTTTTGCGAAAATACATTAATACAAATTAAATGAAATAAAACATATACTTGGAAATTGGAATACAAATTAAATGAAATAATAAAGAATATGCTTGGAATATTCATTTTAGAGTAAACTTTGAAGTATAACTATTGAAGATGGTGAAAGAAATTTGGTGTAGAAATTGCATCAGTTTAAAGATTTGGTGCAACTTTTGCATCAAACTGTTGAAGATGGTATAAAATTTTATTTTAACTATAATTCACAATTGAATTTTACACATTATGCAAACTAGATACCCCCTCCGTCCCTAAATTATCGTCCTCCTTTCTTTTTTCGTTCGTCCCAAAATTATTGTTCAGTTTGAAACTTAACTTTTTAAAACATCACTTTTACCACTTTACCCTTACTTTTTCACTATATTTTAATTATAAGCCACATATACATGAACTTTAAAAGAAACTACACATTAAACAAATATAAATAATCAAGTTAATTATTTTTTCTTAATCCGTGAGCCAGGTCAACTAGGACGATAATTTAGGGACAAATGAAGTACTTATTAGTAATGAAATTGTTATGGTTTTAAAAGTAAATTTCACGTTATTTAAATTTTATAAAAATTAAATATTTATTAAATTTAAAATCAATTCATCCAAACGATCCTTTTAAGAAATATTGCGTTAAATATGGAAAAGTGGGAAAGAAATTCACCTTTGTAAAAGCCTGAAAAAGATGAGGGAGATGAATTATTTGGGGTAAGTTCCTCAAGGCAACCGAAAAAGTTGCAACCAAGTTTGACATTAGAGGTGCACAGCACATGTGATGCATGTTTGCTGCTGATCCTGATCCTGATCCGTGGAACAAAATTCCTCAAGGTTACTTTACATGAAAATCTGCCCTCGCGCTAAAGTTTCTTCACGAGTCGACTACAATGCCTAATGCCCAAGCTACCGCCAAGTCACATTCTCTTGTGGCATATACATAATAATCATGCGTAGAACACTTCATTGACATCATATTCTCTCTCGTTTGTGTTGTGAAGTTTGACATTGTTGTTCTTTTGATGTGAACTGGAAAATGATACTCCATCCATCCTTAAATTATCATCTTGATTGATTTGACGTACGGTTTAAGAAAACGTATTTAACTAAATTATTAATATTAGTTTGATATGTAATTTACTTTAAAGCCCATGCAGGGCCAGCCCTGAGTTTCGAGAGGCCCATGGCAAAAAAAAACGAGGGCCCTTTATAAAAATAAAATTATTTAAAGTATTGAGAAAAAGAAAAGTAAAAAATTTATAGTAAGAATTGAACCCATAATCTCTCATAATATACCAAGTATGTTAACCATTGGGTTATCTATTCTACACTGAATTAATCAACACGTTATAAGTTATATATTAAAAAACTAATAGACTAAAATGAGTGACATCCTAGGATTCAAACTTGTAACCTCTCCCTTAAATCATGTGTATCTTAACCACTGGATAAAACCAATCAATTATTAACATTTTTGACACTATAATATATATACTAAATATAAGGTAGTACCCAAACATTTGGGACCCTAAAAATTGGGGGCCCATGGCGGTAGCCTCTCTTGCCACCCCTCAGGGCCGGCCCTGAGCCCATGTATATCTGACCAATAATTAAAGTAAAAGGAAAAAGTAATGATAAAATAGTCAAAGTGTTGTCATAAACAAAATTTCAAACAAAATAATTATTTTGGGACAGATGAAAAAGGAAAACTAGACAATAATTTATGGTCGGAGGGAGTATAAATATAAATAAATAAAAAGTCTCAACTCTCATAGTGTCTTCGATCACTTGTTAAGAATTTTAAATAGATTTTTTTTTAAAAAAAATTAGAAACTATTCAATGGATGGTTATGTCATGTTATTCAATGGATGATCATACCCCCGTTTTGAAGAAATATGTAACATTTTGATATAGTTTGTTCGAACAAACGAGCGAAAAATTATGCCCTAAAACCATCAAATTAGTGAGTAAATTGATAACATACACTCCATATATATGTATATATTATACTATACTGCTTTCATACTATGATTAACTGAAAATTGATCGAAATAACCAAAAAACTTGATAAAGGACTTGCACATGTCTAACTTAATGAGAAAATGTTAATGAAAGTTACAATTAGTACAAACTTGAAACATTAGATTCTAAACTACTAAAAATTGAAACCTAAGATCTTAAAGTGAAAACCGGTAGTAACCTTGTACAATAATGCAATCAATCCAATTTTACTTAAACAAGGGAGTAGTGTTTACACACATAGCCCAAAAAGTAAAGTGAATTTCATTAGCTTTGTTTGTTGATCGTTTTGTAGCCATCACACTGATGATTCTACTCTGCTCCAAAAGATGATAAAAGAAGGCAATGGTAGCTTGTTGATATTTGTGCATTGGTGCACTATTGTTGGTGTTGGGGACGAGTGGTGGTAAAAAAATTCAAAGGACTAAAGGACTGTTAGGGGCAAGGGCCTTGGCGGGTTTGGTTTGGTCTGGCTCTACCTACTCTTAAACTGTTTCCAATGCAAGTCAGCTAATAGTCAGTCAAGTGTTCTTTTCTCTCCCCCTGCTCTCGGCTCAGCCCCCACTTGAAAATATGAATCATACAACCTTGTCTCCTTAGATTCCACTATTTTCTAGTCTCATTTTCAAGCTCCCTGCTTTTTTGTCTCTCTCTTAGTTTCTCTATCTGTAATCTATTTTCCTTGTTGCAGTTAGGTAGGGCTGCTTACCTTCTTTTTGTCAGGATTCTTCCAGGTCTCTGACAAAAGAGGCTAAGAAGATAGAATAAATCAAACCCAAACCAATACACACATACACTTAACATACAAGGATATATACACACAGAATCCAAATCTTCGATCCTTATCCTTTCCTCTCGTACCCATCCTTGTGGAGTTTGCTTCTCTTCTGATTTCTTGCTTTTAATTTGTAATCTCCAAATGAGGACAATCATGGCAAAGACCCCTCATGATTCCTCTTTCTCCTTCTCTAGGAGATACTTCCATTGGAAAAGGAAAGTCGTAGAAGACGAAGACGACGACGAAGAGATTCTTACTTTCAGCTCCTCCTCCCAAACATGTGATCAGGAGGAGGTGAGAGTTGAGGAGCTGAACATCCCGGTGCAATCCCTTTATGCTCCAGTGAAAGCACCGAGGAAGAAACTGTCACTTGTATCAGTTTCTAGGCTACGGTCGGCTCTTACATTTGGAAAAAGCCGATCGCACGCGTCCTCGGGCCTTGGAACCCGAGTTGTTGGTACACTGTTTGGTTATAGACGCGGGCATGTCCACATTGCGTTCCAGGAGGATCCTAAACTATGTCCAGCCTTTTTCGTTGAACTTGCGACACCAACGAGCGTGTTGGTCCGAGAAATGGCTTCGGGATTGGTTCGAATAGCGCTGGAATGTGAAAAGAAAGTGGAGAAGAAGGGGTTCAAGCTGCTAGAGGAGCCCTTATGGAGGACATACTGCAATGGCAAGAAATGTGGATACGCAATGAGGCGCGATTGTGGGCTGGAGGAGTGGAAGGTTTTCAATGCCATAGGGCCAATTACAATGGGGGCAGGCGTGTTACCGGGAAGTGGGAATGGAGGCGGGTCCGAGGGAGAACTGATGTACATGAGAGCTAAATTCGAACGAGTTGCAGGGTCTAAAGAATCGGAAGCTTTTTACATGATGAACCCTGATGGTCATGGAGGCCCTGAACTTAGCATATATCTGCTCAGAGTTTGAGTTTTGGCTGGTATCATTCAATTGGTACTCGTACTACTACCTTTTGAGCTTGAAAATTTATGGCTGAATCCAGTTGCTAAGGCATCAGATAATGGAGGTCTGGTTTTTCTTGTAGTTTTTGTTTTCTGTTCCAAACATAATTGGATATTGTGGATTTTGAAAAATTGTTGTGTTTACCCAATTTAGGGGGGGTGGGGTATATGTATGTATAGGTTTTTCTTGGTTTCCTTCAATGAAAACATGGAGACAAATGCTTATGCTTTTGTCTTTCCATATTTAATACAAGTGGAGTGGCCTCCTTGTTGCTATGTAGAACTAAGAATTTATGCCTTGTTTGGCCTTGGGTTTTTAACCCTGATTTGGTGTGCAAAATATTAGTGGAGTGTCAAGTTCCTAGATATATATATTTAAAATATTGTAGGATATACGAACTTGATAAATGAAATGATGTTATTATTTTGATGTGTGTATTGTATACTTGTATTAGGGTTGGCACCAGGAGGGAGAATTAAATATCAATTTAAAACTAGAAATAGTTAGTGCAGCTAGCTAGAACTGATTGTTTGTCATGAACCCATAATTCAATCATTAAACATGTGAAGATAGAGTTATGATTGCACTCCCAAATATGCCAACAACACTAAGTGAATAAGTGATGGGACGGCCATTAATGAAATCAAGTAGATAAGTTTAGACATCAAACTTGCATAAGTTGGGACAACACTTGGGCATTGATAAGTGGCCATTCAAATGAGCTCCAAATCATCTATCACATTCACTGTTTCATTGAATCTCAGTCGTACATATTTCTTATTATTTTAGTCAGTCTTCTTTTTATAAGGAAACATGTGAGACTGAGATTCAATGGAACAGAGGATGTGACAAAGAGCGAAACAGATAATTTGAAGTCATTCAAATGAAATCGTGTTTAGACAAGGAATTGAGTGGTTCCACCGCCCTTGGGCTTGGGAGCAGAATTTGATATTCCACTTAATAATTTGTATGGAGACAGGTGAAGATAGAGTTATGAATGAAGTTACAAACATGCGGACACACGTGCCAATCATGTGTTCTTAAACATTTCTTAAATTAGAAGTTTTGATTATTGCCTTTTGGACTTTTGCAATTTGCAAATGTTAGTGATAGGGATTCAGTAGGTAATAATCATCTACTTCTAGTCTTTAAATTGCTGCTTTTTTGTGGTTTCATTTCATTTGGGTTAGTCAGTCAGTCGGTCAGTCATATGTAAAGCTAGTTAGTGCACGCTCACACTGAAAAGAGCCTTTTCTTTTGTGGGATATATCTTCAAAGCATTCACACTAAAAAGTTAGTGCTCCATGATAGGTACACTATACAATTCACCATTTTATTTTTACTTTTTATTATAACTCAGTATTAAATAAGTATTTTCTTCATTTCAAAAAATATGATATTTTGAGAGAGTTTTTTTATTCTAAAATATGTGATACTTTGTAAATTTTAAAGAACTTTTGCCATTTTTTTTCAATTCTATCTGTATTTATTAACTATGTAACTCGTGTTTGATTCTTTGGACAAGAATATCAAGACACCTCATTAATGTTTGGATGAAGATAGTTTAATCTTTACAATATACTTCCTTGGTTTGTGTGAAAAGTCTCAAAACGTTATATATTTTGGGATAGAGGGAGTAATTTATTTTATTATTACCTGCTGAAGAATTATTGTCGAAACCTGCAAAAAAGAAAAGAAAAGAAAAGAAATTTATTTTGATATGGAAAAGTTAAACGAGAATAATATTAAATCAATACTAACCTGAATTATTATTATTATTATTATTATTATTATTGTTGTTGTTGTTGTTGTTGTTGTTGTTGTTGTTATGCATATCGAAAACAAATAAAACAATAACAATCAATATAGCAAGATCATTCCGCTCAAGGGGTGTAGCGTACCCCCCCCCCTTTGAAGCCCAACACACTTCAACAACCTGCAAGGTTAGTCTTCCTCCGCTATATTCACGCTCGTTTCGTTCGGAAGGACTTGGCCTTTATTTTAGAGAATTAAGTAATTCTATTTTCAACAATTATAATAATTATAATTATTATCATGATTTGTTCCGCTCTATAGTCGTCTTCATGATAAATTTCTCCTTTTAGATTCCTCTTTTCTACAAAAATGCTTTACAAGGAGGTGTACAAACAAATTCACCTAGATAAATATTTGTTTACGGGAAAAAAGAAAAATGAAGAAGAATAAATTAAAAGAAATGAAGAAATCTATTGCTACCCTTGTGATTTGGCTTGATTCAATCCTTTAGCAACGTACAATATAAAGTGGGTTGAAATAAAGAAGTCTGTTAAAATTATGTCTCAAATCCTTTTAGGAATATGGTTGATAATTAGGTAAGAGATTAGGAGTTTGTTAATCTTAATTAGAGATGGATAATATATGTTAACATGACTTATATAAGGCCATGTTATATGCCGCATACCAGTGAGCCAAAGACAATTTTGTGATACAAAGTAGAGACGAACGACAACGATATAATTGGTGGTCGAAGGTCTCGAGGTCTTGGCTTTGTTAGACAAAATAATGTGTAACTATTTTGGGTTGTAAGAGGTGAGATACTCTATGAGATCATATCAATCATTGTAATCCTTATCTTACGTAGGGTGATTACATTCAAAACTCTCTGTTGTAATTTCTCATTGTTTATAGTGAAATTATTACTTGCTTTAGAGTGTATTAAACCACGTAAAATCATTTATTCTCTTTTGTTTTATTTCATTATATTTTATATTATCTTGTCATTATTCGTCCAAATATTTGGTGCTATTATTTTAAACAAATTCACTTCTGCATTGAAGATAGAAACTTATAATTCTAAATCCAAAAGTATCCTCATTTTTATAACAAAGTCTATTCCACAACTTACTATTTTAAACTATTTTTATTTAATTAGTAAGTTTCCTGTAAAACCGTCTTTTGAACCTTAATTCGTAAGACGGAGCCTCACTCACTCACAACTCAACCCATCAACACACGATGAATCGAGTTAAGGAGATCCGTCTTACATAAATTTGTATCATTTTAATTTGATTAAGAGAAGATGGGTTTTCGGTTTCCATCATGAGTCAATTTTTTTATTAAATAAATAAATACCATTTGTTTAGAGTAATTATAATGATTTTGTTCATTTCAAACATTGTTAAACAATAATGTGTTATTCATCCTTGCTAATTAGAAAGTATTCAAACTTTCTTAAAGTGCGCTCTCTGTCTCTCTCTGTCTCTCTCACACACACATCTATAGACAAGAAGGCAGAGAATAATGTAAACAGAGATTGTAAGGCAGAGAATAATGTAAACAGAGATTGTTGGTTACAGCTGAGGCATAACATAACCAAATCCATAGGGATTCACATTAATTCACTCAGCTTCTTCTGTATTAGTCTCAGAAAGATGCTTCAATTCTTTTTCACGTAGACAATAAGCTTTATAAGATTTTATCTTTCCGCCGTTAGCGCCGGCCGATTTGGTCAACCTTTCTCACCAGTCACCACCTTTACATATATCTTTTGTTTCGATTTTTAAGACTTGGACATGGTTTTGCTTATGCGCAAAACTTTTAGGTCGTCAAAGTATAATAATAGTTAGGATTTCAAGAAAACTTTCAGTGAAGCTTCTAATGTAATTGCATTTAGATATGTATTGATCAAATAACAAATTAAGTAAATAACGAAAGTTTTTAATATAATAAAACAGTAATAAGATAGATAAGTAAATCAAACAATCTACACGCAAAATCCGGTCTTATGATAAAGAAAGATTTTACTAAAAAGATTATGAGTCTTACAAAAATCGTAAAATTTAACCAAATACCAAAACTTCTAACAAGACTATGCAGTCTGTAGAGGAAACTCACAAAAACACGAGTAAAACAAACGTGAGATTTAAAAATAAGTTTCCTAAAAACTAGGAAAACAAACAATCAATACAGTTCGTGATGTTATTGCATTGACAGTTGTAATGAATACTCTAAGCAAGCTCTCAGCTTTCTCTCTATGCAATATATCTCTCTCAGCGTGTATCTTCGTCTCTTCTGTCTGCATAAGGTTTTCATGTATATCACTAAAGCTAGAGTCCTTAACAAATACGAAAACCAAATACTCCAAGGAAACATATAATTTAGGAAATAAATGATTAGTTTCCAAAAATAGTTTCATCATTAAAACCAAATATCTTACTAAAGATATTGTCAACTTAAATATGGACTCTTGATAACTTTTGGAAGTATTTACTTACCATAACTTTAGGATCAAGAAAGGGCACAACAATTAATTAATTAATAAAATAAAGAAAAAAATAGGATGACCCTATTTTACCATTACAATATTGGTATCAAAGCATTCTCTTGACGTCATTAATAGAAGATTTTGGTTGTAACCATGATGTATTCTCAATATGAGAATGTTCTTCGTCTTCTCACCTTGACAAATGCTAATTACTATATTTGGAAAGATAAGATGGGTATCTTCATCAAATCAATTGGTGAGAGGGCGTGACCTGCTATTTTGAATGGTTGGACTCCACCTAGGACCACTGATGATGATGGTGATGTTAAAATCACCAGTGAGGTAGATTGGATCACTGATGATAGAACTATAACCTCTTTTAATTCTAAGGCGCTTTCAACCATATACAAAGCTTTAGATGGCAACACCTTTAGGGTTATTACAAATTATGACTCTGTTAAGGATGTGAGGCCCTACAAACTTTATGTGAAAGACCTGCTAATGTTCGTGCTTCCAAACTTAGAATTCTTACCATTCAATTTGAAAACACTAGAATGAATGAGAATGTGGATATTATGTATTATTATGGTAGATTACTTGATATATCCAATACTGCTCTTACTTTAGGTGATCCTATCACCAATGAATGTCTTGTCAACAAGATGATGCGTACTCTACCTAAAAGATTTAATGTAAAAATTTGTGTTATTGAGGAAGCTCATGACATTGATAAAATGAGTTTTGATAAACAAGCAGGTATTCTCCAAAATTTTGAGTTAAACCTCAATGAGCAAATTAAGCAAAAAGACAAATGAGCAAAAAAGCAAAAAGGCAAATGTGATAAACAAGCTGGTATTACTCATTCAGTGAAAAACATTGTCTTATCTTTTGTTATTGATATGTCTTTTGACTTGTTTGAATTGCACAAAGAAATTGAAGAATTTGACTTTGGTGAAAACTCTATGGCTCTTTTAACAACAAAGTTTAAAAATATTTTGAAAGCCAAAGGTCAAAATAGATCTCCATCTTCAAACACCAAAACTATTTTTAAACTTGAGCCTAGTAAGTTTGTTCCCAAAGAAACTCTTTCCAAACCCTAGAAAAAAACCTTTACCAACCCTTTTTGCTAAACAGTTTACATCTAGTCGTAAAAATATTGATTCTATTCAATGTAGGGCTTGTCAAGAGTTTGATTATTATGCTAATCAATGTGTTAATACTTTTCGTAAGAAGTGTTTGAATTTTTCTACTACTTTGAGTGATAGTGATGATGAAGATTCAGATAATCATGTTACTTTCACAGCAGTGCAATCTTTACAGATTGTTTCTGGTGATAGTGGTTTAACTGATGATGCAACATGTGTTCCTACTGATAATGGTTCAACTGATGATGCAACAGGTGTTTTTGGCGATGGTGGTTCAGTTGGTGTTGCAGCAGGTGTTCTTGCTGAAGGTGTTTTAGGTGGTATTACAAATGGTACTCCTACTGATAGTATTTCAGCAAGAGTTTCTACTGGTAGAATTTCAGCTGGTAGTGTAGCATGGGTTCCTACATAATGTTTATACTGGTGTTTTGTATGGTGAAGCTCGCAATGTGGCTGCATTAGAAGCTGCATCGAACGAAAGTTGGGATGATTCTCTCTTCTTTAATTCTTCCATAACTGAAGATGCTCCAGAATCTGAATGCACAGAAGAGTCAGAACTTATGGAAGCTTACAAGAAATTGTACAATGATTGGGAGAAAAAAGTATCCCAAGTCAAGGTTCTTGCAAAAACAAATGAGGCACTCAAGAAGGAGAATGAAAATCAAAAGGAGTGCATTGCAAGGTTAAAGTGTTTGCTCACAAAAAAGGATGTTGAGCTAGAATCTTTGAAAGGAGAGCTTGACAAAGCCAATGAAACTGTGGCTAAATAAAATTCACGTAAACTCAATCTTGATGAGATGTTCAAGGCTGGACAGAATGACAAATCTGGACTTGGGTTCAAGTAAAAAACCTTTGTCAAGGTAGGTGAAGGAACCTCATAATCTTCTTTTGAACCAAAACAACCTTCACATACCGTCCAAAACACCAACTTCTTTGAAAAACCTAAACCTAGGATGAGAAATTTTGTGTGTCACTACTGTCATAAACCTGGACACATTCAACTATTCTTCTACCAGAAAAAGGCATGTTATGCTGAAGAAATTAGACAAGCCTACTTGACCTGCAACCATATGCATCAACATCAAAAGCTGCATCAGTCAAAAAAGTTCAGAAAAGTTTGGGTTCCTAAAGGAAGCTTCAGATCAGCTCTCATACAAGAACATTTTAATATATGTCCAGGAGCTCATCTATCAGATTCAAAATGTTGCAATGTAACATTCATTTCTTTAAAATCTCACATTGTTGGATCTTGGTACTTTAATATTGGATGTTCACGGCATATGACTAGTTTTATTGAGAACTTGGAGTATTATGTGAACATCAATGGATGATCAATGACTTATGGAAGTAGTGCAAAAGATAAAAATGTTGGGAAAGGCAAATTGAATGTGGATGGTCTACCTAAGCTCAAAAATATCTTTCATGTTGAATGGCTTAAGACCAATCTCATAAGTATAAGTCAACTTTGTGATAATGATCTTTAGGTACGTTTTGATAAGAATTCTTGTGAAGTATTTGATAAGGCTAACAATTGCTTATTGACATGTACAAGTTCTTCAAATATTTGCTACATGTAAAATAATATGCATACTTGTCATAGTGCTAGTATGGATGCCACTAAGTTATGGCATCACAAGTTAGGGCATATGAACTGTCGTAAGCTTCATGAGCTTGTGAAACATGAGGCTGTGAGAAGAGTTCCTAGTTTGAACAAGAATTCCACAAAGGTGTGTGGACCATGTCAAAAAGGTAAGCAAACCAAGGCATCCCATCATGTCATTCAACATTGCTCCACATCTAGATGCCTTAAGAATTGAGATGATTCACACTGACCTCGTGGGTCCTATTGATGTTGAAAGTCTTGGTAAGAAAAGGTATACCTTTGTATGTGTTGATGACTTTTCTAGATACACTTGGGTTGTTTTCTTAAGAGAAAAATCTGATACTTTTGAAGCTTTTAAAGCTTGGTCTGCTCGTGTTATGAACTTGTGTGGTCTAAAGAGTTGAGCATGATATCTCATTCTCTAAAAAGAATCCGGTAATGATAGACACCATCATAATCCGGTAGCGGCTCATCTCTAAGGAAACCAAATATGGTCCATCCAGGCCCCTCCAGGGAAATAAATGCACTGTGCCCGAGCTCGAGCTCGCAATCCGGTCCTGCACCATTGCTTTGGACAAGCTATTGCCATCCCGGTCTTCTTTTACCCGGTTGGCATTCATGAATTCAGCCAGGAAAGGTGGCTCGTGAATGCGTCTCTTCAAAGGGCCAGGAGAAAAAAAGTGAAAACTGAATAGGCCTAGACCTGTCATAAGAAAAGTGCAGCAAAGAAAGAAAGAAAAAAGAAGACAGCCAAAAAAATAAAATTAAAAAAAATCATCAAATAAATACTGGAAAATATCAAAAGTAGGAAAGAAGAGAATACCTCCCAAGCTGGAGCAAAGCCATTAAGGACTCGAGAATCGTTGCGGCTAGCACGATCCATAGAGGCATAAAGCTCAGCCAAGCCTGCGTGTCCCTAGTCATAATCAGAAACCAGGTATAAGTCTCGGAGGCATCCCATGACAAAAAACCCGTAGAGTGGTGGATGAGTTGGCAAAAAGAGACATCCCCAGAAAAAAGAACATAAATGCCCTGACGACACGAGTCACAACCGCGTAGTCATCATTGTCAACCTGCCCAGCATGATGCTCCAACCAACTTTTGACGTTGTCAATCCGGATCTCGTCAGCGCTCTTATAATCTAGTTCGAAGCCCAAAAGGTCTTCAACCACATCGTGATGATGCCGCAAAGTATAATGTATCTCCAGATGTTTGCTAGTGCCAGTAGGGATGCCTGTGATTGCAGCAAAATCACAGAGAGTCATGGTGGCCTCGCCCCAGCTGAAGTGGAAGGTGTGGGTGGTGTCCCACAATCGTCCCGCAAAACCTCAAATATCGGTAAATAGCTGCGGAAGGGACGGAAAGCCCCCAAAAATGCACCAAATCCGGTCTGCTCCACCAGAAGCTTTGTCTGAGGCAATGAGTTCTAGATGGTGGCTACCTTGTCACAGCTGGTCCGGACTCTAGAAAGAGTTTTACGTGCCTAGTAAAAAGAAAGAAAAAAGAAGGTGAAAAAAAAGAAGGAAAAATCAGTCTCATCTCAGAAAAGAAAAGGAAAAAAGGAGGGGAGGTAAACTCTTATCTTTCCTTTTAGCCACTATGCATGGTATGCCCCATATAATTGCCTTAATTATGATATATCCATCCTTACTATGCATAATAAAAAAAAATAAAATATTTCATTTTTGCTTGCATTTTATAAAAGAAAAATGAATGTTGCATTTTTGCATACATTTAAAGAAAAAAAATGAGAAAAAGAAAAACGAAAATGATGATAAATGATATATGTGCATGTGTTATTTTCTTTTAGCATCTATCATGTGCATTTTATCTCAGAGCATTTTTGCATGTATTTTTTAGAATGATAAAAGTTGCATTTTTTCATAAAATGTATATTCTCGTTTCATTCTGCATATGGAAAATATACTGGTAGCATGTGCATGTGCCCGAAAAAAAATATTTGAAATAAAATGCAGCATGTATCCGATATATATATCGCATAAGCATATATCATCTAAAAATATCTATAGCACAGGCATGCATCGTAGGGTCAAAATATATCAGTTATATGAAACATGCATTGCCGAATCAAATAGTGCCAATTGTATAAATATGCCTCGCAAAATTAAATAACATGAATTTCATATTTTTGATATGCTAAAATTGCCAAATTGCATCATTCTAGTATAAATATTTCATGTATAAGTATTAAAATCAAGAGAAGATATACTCCAAAGGTGCTAAAATAGCAAGAAATCTAGAAAAAATTCGAGAAATTCAACCAAATGGGTTGAAGGAAAAAAGAAGACTTACAACCGGATTTTGAAGATTTGAGACATGGGAGTGCCGATCTCGGAGTATGTTACTCCAATCGTCCCTTGAATGCCAATATCTGATGACATTTTGGCTTAGAAGAGGGAGCTCCTGACGTTCTTCGCCAGATTCTGGATGCATTGGTGCCTTTCCTTTCCTAGATCTTGAAGAAGAAGTCATCTAGCAAGCAAAACAATTGATTTGGCGAAAGAAAATCAAGAAAAGGCGAAGAAATGAGAAAGAAAGCTCCATCGGCAGCAACAATGGAGAAATGGAAAATAAATGAAGAAAGAAGACGAAGAAGAGTTGCTACTCTTCGTCCCTTACCCATAAATGATATAAGGGGTGGAAAGTTTCACTTCCCCCCCCTCCAAATTCAGTTCAGCATTTAAAACCTCGAGTTTGTTCGAATCGCGAAATGGCCCTAGAACCTTAACGAAAAGTTAACGAAGTTAGCGGCTGTTAGCAAAAGTGATGTCGATCCATCAAAAATCAAAGGAAAGCTCATATCTCCAGCAGATTAGCCGCAAAAAAGGCAGAAAAGGAGAAATTATGCCATTCCGATCCCCAGCAGGATGCCTGCAGCAAAGAAAAAGTGTAAAAAGAAAGAAAAAAGCACAACAAAAGAGCAAGAAGAAAGCAAATAAGTAAAGGAAGAGAAAAAGAGAAAGCAGAGAAAGAGCAAAAAGAAAAAAGTGAGAGAGAGCAAGGGGTGCATACATTACATCTGAGTTTGGTTGTTGGATCTTTTTCGCAAGGGGTGCATACCCCGGGTCACTTAGGGAAAAGATTGGTCTCATTATGCTCCATCTAGTTGTTGGATCTTTTTCACAAGGGGTGCATACCCCGGGTCACTTAGGGAAAAGATTGGTCTCATTATGCTCCACCTGGTTGTTGGATCTTTTCCGCAAGGGGTGCATACCCGGGTCACTTAGGGAAAATATTGGTCTAATTGTGCTCCACCTGGTTGTTGGATCTTTTCCGCAAGGGGTGCATACCCCCGGGTCACTTAGGGAAAAGATTGGTCTCATTGTGCTCCACCTAGTTGTTGGATCTTTTCCGTAAGGGGTGCATACCTCGGGTCACTTAGGGAAAAGATGGTCTCATTGTGCTCCACCTGGTTGTTGGATCTTTTCCGCAAAGGGCGCATACCCCGGGTCACTTAGGGAAAAGATTGGTCTCATTGTGCTCCACCTGGTTGTTGGATCTTTTCCGCAAGGGGTGTATACCCCGGGTCACTTAGGGAAAAGATTGGTCTCATTGTGCTTCACCCAAAAGCTTTGGATATCTGCTCTAATTGTGCTTTACTTAGGGAAAAGATTGGACTCATATTTAATCCCTTCCTAAAAGCTTTCAAAGAGTCCTTAATTAAATTGATAAAATCTTATGATAGATTCTTTGACTTAAATTAGGAAAGTAGTTTTTGGAAACTAATTTATATATAGACTGATACACGCAGAAATAAAGAAAGAAAAAACTGAGAACTGTTCGGAATCTGGATGCAGCTTCATCCCAAGCTACATCGATGTTTTTGCTGTTTGCTTTCCTAAGTTTTTAGGAAGCTTATTTTTAAATCTCATGTTTTCTATACGTTGTTTTTGTGGGTTTTCATCTCCAGACTTGTTGTCTTGTGAGAGGTTTGGTATTTTTGTGATTTCATATTTGTGTTTAAGAGACATATAATTCTTTTAATGAAATCCTTTTTGGCCATGAGGCTGGATCTACAAGCTTAGCTTGTAGATTGTTTGATAAATCCTTGTTTTATTACTGCTTTAATAAACCTAAGACTTCCGTTGTTGATATAGTTGATTTTCTGGTTGATGCACCTCTGGATGCAACTGCATCAACATATTCTTTGAATCCTAGCTACTATTGATCTTTCAATTGGTATTAGAGTCTCCTTTTGACAACACTAAGAGAAGATTTTGGTTGTAGCCATGATGGATTCTCAATATGAGAATGTTGTTCGTCCTCCTACCTTGTCTAACGTGAATTATTCAATTTGGAAAGTTAAGATGCGTATCCTCATCAAATCAATTGATGAGAGAGCGTGACTTGCTATTCTAAGGCTCTTTCAGCCATAGACAATGTCTTAGATGCCAACACCTTTAGAGTTATTGCAAATTATGACTCTGCCAAGGATGCTTGTGATGCCCTTCAAACCATATGTGAAGGTTCTACTAGTGTTCGTGCTTCAAAACTTAGAATGCTTACTACTTAATTTGAGAACACTGAAATGAAAGAGGATGAAGATATTATGTCTTACTATGGTAGATTAATTGATATATCTAATACTGCTCTTGCTTTGGGGGACCCTATCATCAATGATCGTCTTGTTAGCAAGATGATACACACTTTGCCTAAAAGATTTAAAGCCAAAATTTGTGCTATTGAAGAAGCTCATGACATTGACAAAATTGGTTTTGAAAAACTAGTTGCCATTCTACAAAATTTTGAGTTAAACCTCAATGAGAAAATCAAGAACAAAGGCAAAGGTGCATCATCTTTTACTCCTCCTGTGGAAAGTATTGCTTTTCCTTCTGTTGCTGATGTGTCTTCCGAATTGATTGAATTGCACAAGGAAATCGAGGAATCTGATTTTGGTGAAGACTCAATGGATCTTTTAACAGCAAAGTTTAAAAATATTTTGAAAGCAAAGGAACAAAACAGATCTCCATCTTCTAACACCAAAACTGTTTTCAAAACTGAGCCTAGCAAGTTTGTTCCCAAAAAAAGTACTTTTCAAACCCTTGAGAAACCTTTTACCAATCCTTTTGCTAAATAGCCTACATCTAAAGGTAAAATTATTGATTCTATTCAATGTAGGGCTTGTCAAGGGTTTGGTCATTATGCTAATAAATGTGCTAATACTTTGAAAAAGAAGGGTTTGAGTTTTTTTGCTACTCTGAGTGACAGTGATGATGAAGATCCATGTGATCTCATCACTCTCATAGCAGTACAACATGTTCAGACTAATCTTGTAGGTTTTTTGAGTGATGCAGCTGCATCACAAGCTGCATCGGATAGAAGCTGGGACGATTTTCTTTGCTTTAACTATTTTATCAATCGGTTGCATTAGAATCAGAATTGATGAATGCTTATAAAGAGTTGTACAATGATTAGGAAAAGAGAGTTCTTTAAGTTAAGATACTTGGAAAAACAATGAAACACTCAAGAAAGTGAATGAAGATCAGAAGGAGTGCATTGCTAGGCTGGAGTGTCTACTTACCAAGAAGGATGTAGAGCTTGAAAAACTAAAAGAAGAACTCAACAAAGCAAATGAGACTGTGGCAAAGTGGAATTCCACTCAACACAAACTTGATGATATGTTGAAGTCTGGAAATAATGGTAAGTCCGACTTGGATTCATTCAAAAACATTTGTTAAGGAAGGTGAAGTTACATCTTCTGAACCAAAACAGTCTACACACATTTTTTAAAAACCCATTTCTTTAAAAAAAATAAAAAACTATGAAGAGAAATTTTTAATGTCACAAACCTGGACATATTTAGCCCTTCTGCTACCTAAAAAAGGTAGACTATGGTGAAGAAGTTAGGCACGCATATTTGGTCCGTAACCAAATATAGCACCGGATGTAGTAAAAAATGTTCAGAAAAGCTTGGATTCTTAAAAGACAGTCAAACTTTGTTCCAAGCTCACAATATTCGAAGCTAAAAGTTCAAAAATTCGAAATTTGATGTAGCTTCTAATCCGCCTACATCGAAGATGCATTGGTCAAAACTTTTGCAAAAGTTGCGAATCCCAAATGCCAAGCCGCCTAATCGTGATAGATCGAAGCCATGATTTTCCAAGCCGTATACAGAGAGACCATCCAACTTCTCAAGTGATATGTAATGTTCATGATGGCATGTCCATAAGGAGAGAAGGTACGGTTGATTCTCACAGATTAGCGTGCAAATCATTTCTGAGAGAAGCCTTGTTACTTTTAGTAGTTAGTTTTAGTAAAGTTTAGTTTAGTTTTTAATCAGAAAATTTTTCTAGAGTCCATTTTTTTTCTTTTATTGTTTGCTTTTTAGATATGACTCTACAACTTTTATGGATGCACCAAATGATCAAAGATTATGGGCCACACATTGATGTGTTAACCTTGTTTTGTGATACACCAATGCAATTTGTATAGCACAAAAAATCCAGTTCAATATTCTCAGACAAAACACATTAATATAAGACACCACTTTATTAGAGACTTGGTTGTACAATAAATTGTATGCATTGAACATATTGGGACTGAAAATCAACTTGCTGATATTTTTTTAAGAGTCTAGATTTTGAGAGATTTTCCAATCTTTTGGAAATCTCTTATGTTATGTGTGCCTTTTGTCTTTACACTTCTTAAAAAAAAAAAAGAAGGCATGATTGCATTTTGTCTTTAGAAGACACTATAAATCAATTGTTTCACATGTTTGTGCCTCATGTGGTTGCTTGTGAATTGCATTCAAATTCAGTTGTGGTATTGGTTTATGATCCTCACTCTTTCCTCCAGTTCTTAAGCATGTTTGAAGTCCACATAGGAAAGAGCTACCTAAAGTACAAAGGTTGTAGCATCTTATCTTGGTACTATGGAACTTTTGTTTTTCGTGAGTTGATCTTGAGAAAAATGGATACCCTTGGAAAAGTTTGAAAGCTATCTAAAGAAAAAGAGCTACCTATGAACAATGTTTGTTGTCATTCTCTCTTGGGACAGTAAATCTTTGTATTTCATGGGTTGATCATGTGCAAAATGATTTCCCTTGATAAATAGTGTGAAATGTTCCTAGTGACATGTTTTTATAGTTTGAAATAAAGTAGAGCTATATTCCTAGGGAAATAAAGTACCTATGGATTTTGTTATAGGAAATTTTTGATTTTGGGAGATGAGTATGTTTGAGAAAAGAAAAGATGCAAAAATTACACAAAATTTTATTATTGGTGAATGCACCTCCTAATGTAGCTTCATCAGGAACTACATATTTTGATCTTGTCTTTATCACTTGTGTGTGATTGCATTATTCTTTTCCCTAGCTTTTAGTAATCATGTTTTATACATAAAATTTTAGGATATGCATTGTTGGTAAGGATATCAGCTTTATGAAATTTTGTCTTAAAATAAATTGTGCAAATCAATTTCCAAAAAGTCTTCATGTTGAAAAATATTTAGTGGTTGTCTAATTTTTGTGGGGAGCTAAGAGACATTGAACTTTGGATATGGGCTACTAAAGTATTGATTGTGTTTGATCAATTTTTGGGTAAACATTTTATTGTGTTTTCTAAAAAATCTTGAATTTATTGAGGTATCCTAAATGGTTTTTGAAAAGAAATCAATCTTTCACCACATTCAAGATTTTCCATCCTTATGCCCTAATTACATGTGATGTAGACTTGTGTGTTGGATTTAGTCAAAATAACATCCTTTCAAAAATCAAATTCAACATAATTTGAATTGATCTCCTCATCTTCTAGTGCATTATCTCCTAATAGCTAACTCCTTGGTTTGTAGTATTTTTGAAGTATTGTTATTAACATGTTAAAGTCATTAAGGTGCACTCATTCTCTACAAAATTCTTTGGCAAATTTTCCTCAATTTTGCTAAAAATCTCGTGGCCCCTTCTTCTCCTCATCTCTTATCCTACAAATCCTAGTGGACCTAGTCTGCTCGAATGACTTCCGCCCTTCCAATCCCTTAAACCCCGAAAATTTGACAATCCGATTGTAAGTCCGATGGCAAATGCTAAGGCTGTAGGGGGTGAATAGCCTTTAAAACTTTGGGGTTGATTTGTAAAGCTTAAAAGATTGGCAATGAAAACTTGATTTTATCGGTATGAGGTGTTGGTCACGGTAGGCGACACTTTGAAAATCCTTGCGATGAGTGTTAGTCACCGGGTCATAATAACTATATTTCAAAATAAATTTTCTTCAAAAAAATGATCACTGAATATGAGAAGAAAATGAAGTACAAACTAACTGAACAATTAAGCAAGCATTGTTGCGACACTTAATTAGTTGAAAAACTTCTTAAGTGTTGAGTCGGCTTTTAAGAATATAAGAGAGACATCGGCTTGAAGTGGTTCACGATAAACTCTACATCCACTACCAAGTTGGTCGACTTGGATTTTTGAAGTGCACTAATTTTATTAAAAATCTATTTGATCTCTAATGGATCAGTGTACAACAAAAGACCGGTGTTTGGGGAGAATGATTGAGAAACAATCAAATTCGTGAGACAAACTGACTGAGTTCTAAATAATTTGAAATAATAAAAAAACCTCAGTGTTTGCCTAAACAATAACTAGTGAGAAATATTCAATGAGAGATATCTAGCTAAAGTTTTCTTTTGAGGACAACGTCAGAGAAATTGAAAGTATAAGGATTCTTGACTTGTGTAAAAAATTGTTGTCTTCAATAATGCTTCCAGTGGGTATTTATAGATAGACTTCAAAAGCAACTCGTTAGGAACACATTTGAATTTGAAAATGTGTTGTGGCAGAGGCAAGATCTAAAAAGATCATGGGAAATATATTCTAGCAGCATATCTACCAAAAACACAAAATATGAAAGTGTTAGTACAAGTGTATGATCTATCAAATAAAGAAAGGTAAACTGACACTGGTCATATTAAGGTCGACTAGAATGAGTGGTCGCAATAATTTACCGACCACCGGATAGCTTAAATTTATGGTCGACAACCAAGTGGAATGATTTTAAGCAAATCTAATTATGCAAGATTCAACAATCTCCTCCTATTTGCTTAAAACCATTCACTTGAAAGCAGAAAGCCAAGAATTTAAAGTTCCTGCAAGATTTATGTTAGTACCACAAGCAAATAATATAATGAGAAGTAAGTCGACAACTTAAGAACAATGCCCAAAGTAACAAGTAAAACGAGTTTAAAAGTTTGTTCGAGTTTAGAGATGAGATGTTCATTTGGTCGATGTTGATCCTTCGCTTGTTCTACGGGCGCTTCAACCGATTGACCAACTTCGCCTTCATTCTTCTGCTTCATGACTTCGCACTTGTTCCTTTTAACTCGCTCGCTGGGTTCCTTCTACTTCTTGGGTTGGGGTTTTGCTTGGGCTTCTTCGCACTTCGTGCTTGTCCTTCGTGTTAAAGTGCTTTTTCGGTGGCTTGCAATGTCGCCTGGTGTCACCGGGCTGGTCGCATCAATTTCACCATTTGTCTAAGAATCATCTTCTCTGCCATGTAAGCATAAGCTCTTGCTTTCTGCTTCCTCCCTCTGAATGGTTTGAAGCAGGTCGGCTTTGCTTTAGCATTGAAGGCACGGTTGGACCATTCTTGCTGGTAAAGTAAGATGGTCCTCCAGTCATCCATATGGGCTTCACGAGGGGCACCAGCAGCAATGGCAGCTTGCACCTCGATGGTGATGATCCGGGTAAGGTTCGGAGCGGAGAGAAGTAACTTGTTGAAGTGTAGCAAGTTGATTGGTTTGGTGTTTAAAGGTTGATTTCATATGTAAATGATGGGTATATAGGAGGTCTAGCTAGGCAGAAAGAACACTAGGGGTGGCGTAATCTGGAGGTGGTGAGAGGGTTCAAGCTCATTTAAGAATAGGCCGATGAGTGTGAATATCAAGATCCTCGGTGGTCGAGGGAAGAATACATCCATGGGATAGGGAATTTGGAACTTGGGCTTCGGCTCGTGATGGGGTAGGCATGTCCTCGGGAAAGACAATTTTGGTCCCGATGGGATGAAGTAAAGCCTTGGAGACAATTTTTCGTTGAATTAAAGCTCGCTTTCCTAGCTAATTGAGAGAGAAATTTGAGGAGAGACTCATCCTCGGAGGTGGGTGAGAGGAATCGGATGAAGAGTTCGAGAGGATTGATCCAGATTTTTAGAAGCTTTGTAGATGGAAAAGTCGGGGTTGGGTAGGTTTGAAGGTAGACAAAGAGAGGAGAGGAGGGATTGGCCAGAAAGGGTGAGGGATGTGTGAAGGGGAGAGATCGAGGCGAAAGCATGTCGAGGCGGGGAAGAAGGGAGGCTTGGTTAGGGGTGAGAGGGCATGTCGGTGTGGGAAGAGGAAGAAAGATATGTCCTTGTTGGGGGAAGAGTTGTGGTGACACAAGTGGCATTGTTTGGGGAATGGTTGTCAA
>CM028377.1:142098985-142143010 GCA_013146195.2 Codonopsis lanceolata
TAAAGAATATACTTGGAATATTCATTTTAGAGTAAACTTTGAAATATAAGCTTGAAGATGGTGAAAAAGAAATTTGGTGTAGAAATTGCATCGGTTTAAAAGATTTGGTGCAACTTTGCACCAAACTGATGAATGGTCTAAAATTTTATTTTAACTATAATATATAATCACAATTGAATTTTACACATTATCCAAACTAGATACCCCCTCCGTCCCTAAATTATCGTCGACCTCTTTTCTTTTTTCGTTCGTCCCAAAATTATTGTTCAGTTTGAAACTTACCTTTTTAAAACATCATTTTTACCACTTTATCCTTACTTTTTTCATATTTTTAATTATAAGCCACATATACATGAACTTTAAAAGAAACTACACATTAAACAAATATAAATAATCAAGTTAATTATTTTTTTAAAATCAGTGAGCGGTCAACTAGGGCGATAATTTAGGGACAAATGGAGTACTTATTAGTAATGAAATTGTTATGGTTTTGAAAATAAATTTCACTTCATTTAAATTTTATAAAAATTAAATATTTATTAAATTTAAAATCAATGCATCTAAACGATCCTTTTAAGAAATATTGCGTTAAATATGGAAAAGTGGGAAAGAAATTCACCTTTGTAAAAGCCTGAAAAAGATGAGGGAGATGAATTATTTGGGGTAAGTTCCTCAAGGCAACCGAAAAAGTTGCAACCAAGTTTGACATTAGAGGTGCACAGCACATGTGATGCATGTTTGCTGCTGATCCTGATCCTGATCCGTGGAACAAAATTCCTCAAGGTTACTTTACATGAAAATCTGCCCTCGCGCTAAAGTTTCTTCACGAGTCGACTACAATGCCTAATGCCCAAGCTACCGCCAAGTCACATTCTCTTGTGGCATATACATAATAATCATGCGTAGAACACTTCATTGACATCATATTCTCTCTAGTTTGTGTTGTGAAGTTTGACATTGTTGTTCTTTTGATGTGAACTGGAAAATGATACTCCATCCATCCTTAAATTATCATCTTGATTGATTTGACGACGGCGAAGAAAACGTATTTAACTAAATTATTAATATTAGTTTGATATGTAATTTACTTTAAAGCCCATGCAGGGCCACTGAGTTTCGAGAGCCTGGCAAAAAAAACGAGGGCCCTTTATAAAAATAAAATTATTTAAAGTATTGAGAAAAAAGAAAAGTAAAAATTTATAGTAAGAATTGAACCCATAATCTCTCATAATATACCAAGTATGTTAACCATTGGGTTATCTATTCTACACTGAATTAATCAACACGCTATAACTTATATATTAAAAAACTAATAGACTAAAATGAGTGACATCCTAGGATTCAAACTTGTAACCTCTCCCTTAAATCATGTGTATCTTAACCACCTGGATAAAACCAATCAATTATTAACATTTTTGACACTATAATATATATACTAAATATAAAGAACAAACATTTGGGACCCTAAAAATGGCCCATGGCGGTAGCCTCTCTTCACCCTGGCTCCACGTAGATATCCTAACCAATAATTAAAGTAAAAGGAAAAAGTAATGATAAAATAGTCAAAGTGTTGTCCTAAACAAAATTTCAAACAAAATAATTATTTTTACTGCATTTAAAAGAAAAACTGACAATAATTTATGGTCGGAGGAGTATAAATATAAATAAATAAAAGTCTCAACTCTCATAGTGTCTTCGATCACTTGTTAAGAATTTTAAATAGATTTTTTTTTAAAAAAAATTAGAAACTATTCAATGGATGGTTATGTCATGTTATTCAATGGATGATCATACCCCCGTTTTGAAGAAATATGTAACATTTTGATATAGTTTGTTCGAACAAACGAGCGAAAAATTATGCCCTAAAACCATCAAATTAGTGAGTAAATTGATAACATACACTCCATATATATGTATATATTATACTATACTGCTTTCATACTATGATTAACTGAAAATTGATCGAAATAACCAAAAAACTTGATAAAGGACTTGCACATGTCTAACTTAATGAGAAAATGTTAATGAAAGTTACAATTAGTACAAACTTGAAACATTAGATTCTAAACTACTAAAAATTGAAACCTAAGATCTTAAAGTGAAAACCGGTAGTAACCTTGTACAATAATGCAATCAATCCAATTTTACTTAAACAAGGGAGTAGTGTTTACACACATAGCCCAAAAAGTAAAGTGAATTTCATTAGCTTTGTTTGTTGATCGTTTTGTAGCCATCACACTGATGATTCTACTCTGCTCCAAAAGATGATAAAAGAAGGCAATGGTAGCTTGTTGATATTTGTGCATTGGTGCACTATTGTTGGTGTTGGGGACGAGTGGTGGTAAAAAAATTCAAAGGACTAAAGGACTGTTAGGGGCAAGGGCCTTGGCGGGTTTGGTTTGGTCTGGCTCTACCTACTCTTAAACTGTTTCCAATGCAAGTCAGCTAATAGTCAGTCAAGTGTTCTTTTCTCTCCCCCTGCTCTCGGCTCAGCCCCCACTTGAAAATATGAATCATACAACCTTGTCTCCTTAGATTCCACTATTTTCTAGTCTCATTTTCAAGCTCCCTGCTTTTTTGTCTCTCTCTTAGTTTCTCTATCTGTAATCTATTTTCCTTGTTGCAGTTAGGTAGGGCTGCTTACCTTCTTTTTGTCAGGATTCTTCCAGGTCTCTGACAAAAGAGGCTAAGAAGATAGAATAAATCAAACCCAAACCAATACACACATACACTTAACATACAAGGATATATACACACAGAATCCAAATCTTCGATCCTTATCCTTTCCTCTCGTACCCATCCTTGTGGAGTTTGCTTCTCTTCTGATTTCTTGCTTTTAATTTGTAATCTCCAAATGAGGACAATCATGGCAAAGACCCCTCATGATTCCTCTTTCTCCTTCTCTAGGAGATACTTCCATTGGAAAAGGAAAGTCGTAGAAGACGAAGACGACGACGAAGAGATTCTTACTTTCAGCTCCTCCTCCCAAACATGTGATCAGGAGGAGGTGAGAGTTGAGGAGCTGAACATCCCGGTGCAATCCCTTTATGCTCCAGTAAAGCACCGAGGAAGAAACTGTCACTTGTATCAGTTTCTAGGCTACGGTCGGCTCTTACATTTGGAAAAAGCCGATCGCACGCGTCCTCGGGCCTTGGAACCCGAGTTGTTGGTACACTGTTTGGTTATAGACGCGGGCATGTCCACATTGCGTTCCAGGAGGATCCTAAACTATGTCCAGCCTTTTTCGTTGAACTTGCGACACCAACGAGCGTGTTGGTCCGAGAAATGGCTTCGGGATTGGTTCGAATAGCGCTGGAATGTGAAAAGAAAGTGGAGAAGAAGGGGTTCAAGCTGCTAGAGGAGCCCTTATGGAGGACATACTGCAATGGCAAGAAATGTGGATACGCAATGAGGCGCGATTGTGGGCTGGAGGAGTGGAAGGTTTTCAATGCCATAGGGCCAATTACAATGGGGGCAGGCGTGTTACCGGGAAGTGGGAATGGAGGCGGGTCCGAGGGAGAACTGATGTACATGAGAGCTAAATTCGAACGAGTTGCAGGGTCTAAAGAATCGGAAGCTTTTTACATGATGAACCCTGATGGTCATGGAGGCCCTGAACTTAGCATATATCTGCTCAGAGTTTGAGTTTTGGCTGGTATCATTCAATTGGTACTCGTACTACTACCTTTTGAGCTTGAAAATTTATGGCTGAATCCAGTTGCTAAGGCATCAGATAATGGAGGTCTGGTTTTTCTTGTAGTTTTTGTTTTCTGTTCCAAACATAATTGGATATTGTGGATTTTGAAAAATTGTTGTGTTTACCCAATTTAGGGGGGTTGGGGTATATGTATGTATAGGTTTTTCTTGGTTTCCTTCAATGAAAACATGGAGACAAATGCTTATGCTTTTGTCTTTCCATATTTAATACAAGTGGAGTGGCCTCCTTGTTGCTATGTAGAACTAAGAATTTATGCCTTGTTTGGCCTTGGGTTTTTAACCCTGATTTGGTGTGCAAAATATTAGTGGAGTGTCAAGTTCCTAGATATATATATTTAAAATATTGTAGGATATACGAACTTGATAAATGAAATGATGTTATTATTTTGATGTGTGTATTGTATACTTGTATTAGGGTTGGCACCAGGAGGGAGAATTAAATATCAATTTAAAACTAGAAATAGTTAGTGCAGCTAGCTAGAACTGATTGTTTGTCATGAACCCATAATTCAATCATTAAACATGTGAAGATAGAGTTATGATTGCACTCCCAAATATGCCAACAACACTAAGTGAATAAGTGATGGGACGGCCATTAATGAAATCAAGTAGATAAGTTTAGACATCAAACTTGCATAAGTTGGGACAACACTTGGGCATTGATAAGTGGCCATTCAAATGGGCTTCAAATCATCTATCACATTCACTGTTTCATTGAATCTCCGACATATTCTTATTATTTTAGTCGGTCTTCTTTTATAAGGAAACATGTGAGGCGAGATTCATGAGGATGTGACGAAAGAAATAAACAGATAATTTGAAGTCATTCAAATGAAATCGTGTTTAGACAAGGAATTGAGTGGTTCCACCGCCCTTGGGCTTGGGAGCAGAATTTGATATTCCACTTAATAATTTGTATGGAGACAGGTGAAGATAGAGTTATGAATGAAGTTACAAACATGCGGACACACGTGCCAATCATGTGTTCTTAAACATTTCTTAAATTAGAAGTTTTGATTATTGCCTTTTGGACTTTTGCAATTTGCAAATGTTAGTGATAGGGATTCAGTAGGTAATAATCATCTACTTCTAGTCTTTAAATTGCTGCTTTTTTGTGGTTTCATTTCATTTGGGTTAGTCAGTCAGTCGGTCAGTCATATGTAAAGCTAGTTAGTGCACGCTCACACTGAAAAAAGCCTTTTCTTTTGTGGGGTTTATCTTCAAAGCATTCACACTAAAAAGTTAGTGCTCCATGATAGTTACCCTATACAATTCACCATTTTATTTTTACTTTTTATTATAACTCCGTATTAAATAAGTATTTCCTTCATTTCAAAAAATATAATATTTTGAAAGAGTTTTTTAATTCTAAAATAGATGATACTTTATAATTTTTAAAGAATTTTTGCTCATTTTTTTAAATCCTATCAATATTTATTAACTCTATAACTCGTGTTTGGTTCTTTGGACAAGAATATCAAGACACCTCATTAATGTTTGGATGAAGATAGTTTAATTTTTACAATATGTTTCCTTGGTTTGTGTGAAAAGTCTCAAAACGTATTATATTTTGGGATAGAGGGAGTAATTTATTTTATTATTACATGCTGAAGAATTATTGTCGAAACCTGCAAAAAAGAAAAGAAAAGAAAAGAAATTTATTTTGATATGGAAAAGTTAAACGAGAATAATATTAAATCAATACTAACCTGAATTATTATTATTATTATTATTGTTGTTGTTGTTGTGCATATCGAAAACAAATAAAACAATAACAATTAATATAGCAAGATCATTCCGCTCAAGGGGTGTAGCGTACCCCCCCCCCCTTGAAGCCCAACACACTTCAACAACCTGCAAGGTTAGTCTTCCTCCGCTATTTTCACGCTCATTCCGTTCCGAAGGACTTGGCCTTTATTTTAGAGAATTGAGTTATTCTATTTTCAACAATTATAATAATTATAATTATTATCATGATTTGTTCCGCTCTATAGTCGTCTTCATGATAAATTTCTCCTTTTAGATTCCTATTTTCTACAAAAATGCTTTTACAAGGAGGTGTACAAACAAATTCACCTAGATAAATATTTGTTAACGGGAAAAAAGAAAAATGAAGAAGAATAAATTAAAAGAAATGAAGAAGTCTATTGCTACCCCTGTGATTTGGTTTGATTCAATCCTTTAGCAACGTACAATATAAAACGGGTTGAAATAAAGAAGTCTGTTAAAATTATGTCACATGCAAATCCTTTTAGGAATATGGTTGATAATTCGGTAAGAGATTAGGAGTTTGTTAATCTTAATTAGTGATGGATAATATATGTTAACATGACCTATATAAGGCCATGTTATATGCCGAATACCAGTGAGCCGAAGACAATTTTGTGATACAAAGTAGAGACGGATGACAACGATACAATTGGTGGTCGAGGGTCTCGAGGTCTTGGCGTTGTTAGACAAAATAATGTGTAACTATTTTGGGTTGTGAGAGGTGAGATACTCTATGAGATCATATCAATCATTATAATCCTTGTCCTAAGTAGGGTGCTTACATTCAAAACTCTCTGTTGTAATTTCTCATTATTTATAGTGAAGTTATTACTTGCTTTAGAGTGTATTAAATCACGTAAAATCATTTATTCTCTTTTGTTTTATTTCATTATATTTTATATTATCTTGTCATTATTCGTCCAAATATTTGGTGCTATTATTTTAAACAAATTCACTTCTGCATTGAAGATAGAAACTTAGAATTCTAAATCCAAGAATATCCTCATTTTTATAACAAAGTCTATTCCACAACTTACTATTTTAAACTATTTTTATTTAATTAGTAAGTTTCCTGTAAAACCGTTTTTTGAACTTTAATTCGTAAGACGGAGCCTCACTCACTCACAACTCAATCCATCAACACACGATGAATCGTGTTAAGGAGATCCGTCTTACATAAGTTTGTATCATTTTAATTTGATTAAGAGAAGATAGGTTTTCGGTTTCCATCATCACCTCATTTTTTTATTAAATAAATAAATGCCATTTGTTTAGAGTAATTATAATGATTTTGTTCATTTCAAACATTGTTAAACAATAATGTGTTATTCATCCTTGCTAATTAGAAAGAATTCAAACTTTCTTAAAGTGCTCTCTCTCTCTCTCTCTCTCTCTCTCTCTCTCTCTCTCTCTCTCTCACACACACACACACAGTCACACACACATCTATAGACAAGAAGGCAGAGAATAATGTAAACAGAGATTGTAAGGCAGAGAATAATGTAAACAGAGATTGTTGGTTACAGCTGAGGCATAACATAACCAAATCCATAGGGATTCACATTAATTCACTCAGCTTCTTCTGTATTAGTCTCAGAAAGATGCTTCAATTCTTTTTCACGTAGACAATAAGCTTTATAAGATTTTATCTTTCCGCCGTTAGCGCCGGCCGATTTGGTCAACCTTTCTCACCAGTCACCACCTTTACATATATCTTTTGTTTCGATTATTAAGACTTGGACATGGTTTTGCTTATGCGCAAAACTTTCAGGCCGTGAAAGTATAATAATAGTTAGGATTTCAAGAAAACTTTCAATGAAGTTTTTAATGTAATAGCTGATAGCATTTAGATATGTATTGATTAGATAACAAATCAAGTAAATAGCGGAAGTCTTTAATATAATAAAACAGTAATAAAATAGATAAATATATCAAACAATCTACAAGCAAAATCCGGCCTTATAATCAAAAAAGATTTTACTAAAAAGATTATGAGTCTTGCAAAAATCGTGAAATCTAATCAAATACCAAAACCACTAACAAGACTATGAAGTCTGTAGAGGAAACCCACAAAAACACGAGTAAAACAGACGTGAGATTTAAAAATAAGTTTCCTAAAAACTAGGAAAACAAACAACAAACAATCAATGCAGTTCGTGATGTTACTCTATTGACAGTTGTAATGAATACTCTAAGCAAGCTCTCAGCTTTCTCTCTATGCAATATATCTCTCTCATCGTGTATCTTCGTCTCTTCTGTCTGCACAAGGTTTTCATGTATATTACTTGAGCTAGAATCCTTAACAAACACGAAAACCAAATACTCCAAGGAAACATATAATTTATGAAATAAAATGATTAGTTTCTAAAAATAGTTTCATCATTAAAACCAAAGATCTTACTAAAGATATTGTCAACTTAAATATGGACTCTTGATAGTATTTACTTACCATAGCTTTAGGATCAAGGAAGGGCACAACAATTAATTAATTAATAAAATAAAGAAAAAAAATAGGACGACCCTATTTTACAATTACAATATTGGTATCAGAGTCTTCTTTTGACGTCACTAAGAGAAGATTTTGGTTGTAACCATGATATATTCTCAATATGAGAATGTTGTTCGTCTTCTCACCTTGACAAATGCTAATTACTATATTTTGAAAGTTAAGATGTGTATCTTCATCAAATCAATTGATGAGAGAGCGTGTCTTGCTATTTTGAATGGTTGGACTCCACCTAGGACCACTGATGATGATGGTGATGTTAAAATCACCAGTGAGGCAGATTGAATCACTGATGATAGAACTAAAACCCCTTTTAATTCTAAGGCTCTTTCAACCATATACAAAGCTTTAGATGCCAATACCTTTAGAGTTAATACAAATTATGACTCTGCTAAAGATGTGAGGCCCTACAAACTTTATGTGAAAGATCTGCTAGTGTTCGTGCTTCCAAACTTAGAATTCTTACCATTCAATTTGAAAACACTAGAATGAATGAAAATGTGGATATTATGTATTATTATAGTAGATTACTTGATATATCCAACACTGCTCTTACTTTAGGCGATCCTATCACCAATGAATGTCTTGTCAATAAGATGATGCGCACTCTACCTAAAAGATTTAATGTAAAAATTTGTGTTATTGAGGAAGCTCATGACATTGATAAAATGAGTTTTGATAAACAAGCTGGTATTCTCCAAAATTTTGAGTTAAACCTCAATGAGCAAATTAAGCAAAAAGGCAAATGTGCATTATCTTCTACTCATTCAGTGAAAAACATTGTCTTATCTTCTGTTATTGATGTGTCTTTTGACTTGTTTGAATTGCACATAGAAATTGAAGAATCTGATTTTGGTGAAAACTATATGGCTCTTTTAACAACAAAGTTTAAAAATATTTTGAAAGCCAAAGGTCAAAATAGATCTCCATCTTCAAACAACAAAACTGTTTTTAAACTTGAGCCTAGTAAGTTTGTTCCCAAAGAAACTCTTTCCAAACCTTAGAAAAAACCTTTACCAACCCTTTTTTGCTAAACCGTTTACATCTAGTGGTAAAAATATTGATTCTATTCAATGTAGGGCTTGTCAAGGGTTTGGTTATTATGCTAATCAATGTGTTAATACTTTTTGTAAGAAGTGTTTGAATTTCTCTACTACTTTGAGTGATAGCGATGATGAAGATTCAGATAATCATGTTACTTTCATAGTAGTGCAATCTTTACAGATTGTTTCTGGTGATAGTGGTTCAGCTGATGATGCAACATGTGTTCCTACTGATAATGGTTTAGCTGATGATGCAACAGGTGTTTTTGGTGATAGTGGTTCAGTTGGTGTTGCAGCAGGTGTTCCTGTTGAAGGTGTTTTAGGTGGTATTACAGATGGTACTCCTGCTGATAGTATTTCAGTAAGAGTTTCTACTGGTAGAATTTCAGCTGGTAGTGTAGCATGGGTTCCTACATAATGTTTAGTCTGGTGTTTTGTATGGTGAAGCTCGCAATGCGGCTGCATTAGAAGCTGCATCGGACGAAAGTTGGGATGATTCTCTTTTCTTTAATTCTTCCATAACTGAAGATGCTCCAGAATCTGAATGCACAGAAGAGTCAGAACTTATGGAAGCTTACAAGAAATTGTACAATGATTAGGAGAAAAAAGTATCCCAAGTCAAGGTTCTTACAAAAACAAATGAGGCACTCAAGAAGGAGAATGAAAATCAAAAGGAGTGCATTGCAAGGTTAAAGTGTTTGCTCACAAAGAAGGATATTGAGCTAGAATCTTTGAAAGGAGAGCTTGACAAAGCCAATGAAACTGTGGCTAAATAAAATTCACGTAAACTCAATCTTGATGAGATGTTGAAGGTTTGACAGAATGACAAATCTGGACTTGGGTTCAAGTAAAAAACCTTTGTCAAAGTAGGTGAAGGAACCTCATAATCTTCTTTTGAACCAAAGCAACCTTCACATACCGTCCAAAACACCAACTTCTTTGAAAAACCTAAACCTAGGATGAGAAATTTTGTGTGTCACTACTGTCATAAACCTGGACAGATTCAACTATTCTGCTACCAGAAAAAGGCATGTTATGCTGAAGAAGTTAGACAAGCCTACTTGACCTGCAACCATATGCATCAACATCAAAAGCTGCATTGGTCAAAAAAGTTTAGAAAAGCTTGGGTTCCTAAAGGAAGCTTTAGATTAGCTCTCATACAAGAACATTTTGATATATGTCTAGGAGCTCATCTATCAGATTCAAAATGTTGCAATGTAACATTCATTTCTTTAAAATCTCACATTGCTAGATCTTGGTATTTTAATAATGGATGTTCACGGCATATGACTAGTTTTATTGAGAACTTGGAGTATTATGTAAACATCAATAGATGATCAATGACTTATGGAAGTGGTGCAAAAGATAAAATTGTTGGGAAAGACAAATTGAATATGGATGGTCTACCTAAGCTCAAAAATATCTTTCATGTTTAATGGCTTAAGACCAATCTCATAAGTATAAGTCAACTTTGTGATAATGATCTTTAGGTACGTTTTGATAAGAATTCTTGTGAAGTATTTGATAAGGCTAACAAATGCTTATTGACAGGTATAAGATCTTCAGATAATTGCTACATGTAAAATAATATGCATACTTGTCATAGTGCTAGTATGGATGTCACTAAGTTATGGCATCACAAGTTAGGGCATATGAGCTATCGTAAGCTTCACGAGCTTGTGAAACACGAGGCTGTGAGAAGATGACCTAGTTTGAACAACAACTCCACAAAGGTGTGTGGACCATGTCAAAAGGGTAAGCAAACTAAGGCATCCCATCATGTCATTCAACATTGCTCCACATCTAGATGCCTTAAGAATTGAGATGATTCACACTGACCTCGTGGGTCCTATTGATGTAGAAAGTCTTGGTAAGAAAAAGGTATACCTTTGTATGTGTTGATGACTTTTCTAGATACACTTGGGTTGTTTTCTTAAGAGAAAAATCTGACACTTTTGAAGCTTTTAAAGCTTGGTCTGCCCGTGTTATGAACTTGTATGGTCTAAATCTCATTAGAATTAGATTAGATCATGGCACGGAATATGAAAATTCATCTTTTTCAAACTATTGTGATGCTAATGGAATAACACATGATTTTTCTGCTCCAAAAACTCTACAACAAAATGGAGTGGCTGAGAGAAAGAATCGTACATTGCAAGAGATGGCTAGGGTCATGTTAAGTTCAAAAAAATTGCCAAAAAGCTTTTGGGCTGAAGCCTTAAATACAACATGTCATATTGATAATAGGGTTTACTTGAGACTAGGTAGTACCACGACTCCCTATTAAATTTTGCTAGGAAAGAAACCCACTTTAAAATACTTTCGTGTCTTTGGGTTTGTTTGTTACTTGCTTAATGATAGGGATCATCTATCTAAATTTGATTCAAGGAGTGACAAGTGTATTTTTATAGGGTACTCCACTAGTCGTGTATATATGGATTTTAATCTTAGAACAAAAACTATTATGAAGTCCATGAATGTTGTATTTGATGACCTAACAGATTTTAACCACAAAACTGTTGAGGATGATGTTTCAGGTTTACTTGATTTTGGTGATGTAGAAACAACTCCACAAGATTCAGAACTTGTAGAAGGTGAACAATCAGACACCATTCTAGTCTTACAAATTCCAAAAGCTAAAAATTCAGGTAACTCAGAAAATACAGATGCAGCTTCTGATGCAGCTGCATTGGTCAAAATTTCTGGAGACTGATACTCAACATGAATAGGATGGAACTGATTCCACTATGACTCTGATAGAAGCCAGGACAATCCCAGCCGTATAGAGAGAGACCATCCAACCTCTCAAGTAATAGGAAATGTTCATGATGATATGTCTACAAAGGAGAAAGGTAAGGTTGACTATCAAAAATTGGGTTGCCAATCCTCTTGAATGTGAAGAGTTTCATGTTTCTTGCTATGTGTCTTTGATGGAACCAAAAAATGTGAGTGGAACTTTGAAAGATGAATGTTGGATAAATATTATGCAAGAAGAGCTTGATCAGTTTTCAAAAAAATGATGTTTGGTTTCTTGTGAATAGACCCACCTCCGTGAATGTTATTGGAACAAAATAGATTTTCAAAAACAAATCAAATGAGGTGGGAGAGATAATTAGAAACAAGGCAAGACTTGTGGCTCAAGGGTATACAATGGTTGAGGGGGTGGAGTTTGATGAAACTTTTACACATGTGGCCCGCATTGAGTCTATACGTCTTTGACTTGTTATTGTATGTTTTCTAGATATTACTGTAGACACCCCAATTTCGTCAAAAACTCTTTTGAGACCGAAAGAGCGAGTTGGGTGCCTAACCCCTTCCCACCTCGTAACTTAGCCTCCAAACCTTTTTGCAAATCTGGTACTTTTTGGTTTTTCTTTGTTTTCCTTAAAATAAAGATGACGACTCTGTTGTATATATATTTTGAGTCCACAATTGAGGCCAAACGTATTCCCATGCACTTTAAAAGGTTTTGAAACCACCCCGTCTTTCAGTGGCGCGGATCCGGTTAAAAACGAGGCACTCAAAGTGGCGATTCTGCTGGGGACGTTGTTTTTATTTTAAAGAAAATAAAAACGGAGGGCTAGATTCATTTTCATAAAAAAAGGGAAAAAATAAGTTTTATTTTTGGCTAAATATGCTTATTATATTTTTTAACAGTTTAAATATGATATTTTTATATATTTGTATATATATTTGTGCAAATAACCGTAAACTTGCAGCAGCTTCGTTTCGAGTACCGTTGCGAATAAAAAAGAATAAAAATAGAATTGCAGACAGTATATAAAAAAGCAGGGGCTTATTATCACATTATTTTATTTTATTCTGCTTTATTTATTTATTCCTCGCAAAATATGTAAATATTCTTTTATTCTGTTATTTTATTTTGGGGATTAGGACCAAATGTAATTAATAGGAACATATAGATTCCCCGCTTTTCTTTCTATTTGTTGATCTGAATGGTCGTCACACTCGCTCGCGCCATCCTTTCGAGGATTCAAACTAATTAGGCGAGAAAATCTACAAAAAACAGAAAGACTGGTCATTTACTGCTTTATTTCTGAAAAAAAAGACTTTACTACTTTTTAGATACCTCACACATGTGCACGCACGTAGAAATATTCCGAATTGCTACCCTACACCAAGGCCAGCCTACCCCCTGCATTAGCCAACTTTAAATGCATGTAGATTCTCAGGACACTTTATGGACCGATCGGTTTTTATATCTCTGAATTATTGACCAATCCCTGTTGCAAAAAAGAAGAAGAAGAAGGGAAAAGCAGAAAAAAATAATATAAAGATGTATGCACAGGGGCTGACCAATAATTTTTATGATGTTCGACCTAAACCATTCGAATGGTGAATCCCGGAAAGAGTATAGACCCTTCGCCTGAGATCAGTCCAATCTTGGGGAGTCGAAAGGAAGGTGGAATACGAAGGTTCTATACTCTGGAAAAAGAATCCATTATTCCAGGAATAGTTCCGGGACTGTCAAAATAAAGCGGGTGCTTGTCTGATCCATCTTAGGGAAAATGAATAATAATAAAATAATAAAGGCACACTGTACTCGGAACCCAAAAGCCTGGAACCTTCCCATTTGATACCTTCAATCCCTTTTCCTTAGAAACCTAGCCCGAGTTTGGAAAGAAAGAGATAGCACCGATCGGTTGATATGGGATACAGGCAAAGGGGTCAGATCCGAAAATATCAGAATTAGTTCAGAGAGTACAGATCTGGGTAGAATGGCCGCCAAAAACAAACAGACTATGGAAGAGACCAGCAATGGGCAGAGTGCTGTGGGATCAGAAATAAAAGCTCCTAGGTATGCCCCCCCACACCCTGAATTCTAGAACTGGCTAAAAAGGGAATTGGATGTCCATGTAGAGAGAGTGACAAATCAAATAGTTGGCAAGCTGTTAGAAAAATTCGCAGAAACTTTCGCTACCATGTCTTATGGAATCAAAAGCCTAATGCCTCCTCATAATAATCCTCTCTCTCCAGAAATGAACTTTTCCGACCCAACAGAAAATATCCTCCTCCAAGCTCCCAAAGCCCAACCAAACACTAGTCTTCAGCCGAATACCAAGCCTATTTCCCAAAGCAGTATCATTCCAAATTTTTATAACCCTAATCCACCAGCTACCCCAGACACCAACCCTGAACTCATTCACCTAAATGCCTGTTACCATAACCAAAAAAGCTACCTCCCTCTCGACCCTGCAAATACCTATACCCAACAAATGGCCCATGGAATCCTGACCAGAATGATTTGTACGCATGAAAAATAACAACCTCCCTCAAATAGAAGCGCATATAATCAGTTCCTGGAACAATATTTCCCAAACCAAAAAGAGGTTCAACCCAGCTACTCAACCAAATCCCAGCCAAACACTTCACCCAAACCAAAGGGAAGGAAGGAGCAAATTCAGAGGCATAACGATGATTTGCCTGCTTCAAGGTCCATGATATTTCAAACACTATGGGCTCATGGAAAGCTTCAACCAATCATGAATTATATACCACTAAGCCCATTACCTAGCTCATGGAACCATGCCTAATATTGTAAGTATCATCGCTGCAGTGGTCATCTCACTGACAAGTGCTACTCGCTCAAAAATGCTATTCATGACCTCATCGACAATGAAATCATCACGGTAGCAGATACAAGAGAACAAACCCTGGTGTCCAATCAATCAAAGAAAGTTTGACAGGATCAAAAGGGGTATATGCAGCTAGAATAACAATATTGTATTATCCCCTTTTCAATAAAAGAGCTTAGCTGCAATATGCTCTCTTGGGACACTATCCTGGGTATCTAAAATATCAGTAGCACTGAGAAAGCCACTTGAGGATGTCAGTCACCTTACCAGATCTGGTCGGGCATATCAACCAAACCAAGAAAGTGGTGACCACTCTGGCAAAGATAAAGAAATGGATACTGGGGCTAAAAGTATGGAAGATACCCTACTAGCTCAGATGAAGAAAACCCCCAAGCAAATATATCAATCTGGGGCTTACTATGTGTTTCCAAAACTCATCGAGACACTGTAGACACCCCAATTTCGTACCTCTGATATGTAATCTTGACATGAGATATCAAGACCTGTTAAACACTAACAAATGTCAAGTTACATGGTTGAAAATGCAAAAGAAAAAGCAAGATGCGCAAACAGTGAAATGCAGGGGGCCAAAGTGCCAAAAAGAGGCCAACAAAGGAGCCTGGCGCCACCCACACCACCTCCTGGCGCGGCGCCTAGACCTCCCAAGGGTGGCGCCCAATAGTGCCCAAACGCACTGTAGCATTTTGCTTTTGGTGTAACTCCCTCAGCGCACGGTACAAGCCGATGAAGCACAAAATGATAAATCTTAACAACGAAGGAAGCCTTCTCCCAACCTATAAATAGAAGGCCACGGCTTCAGTGAAAGAACACAGTTTACGCACACAGTTCACACATCGCGATCACGCAGTTAAAATTCCTCCGCAGTGAGTTCTAAAAGAACACCTCGAGAGTTTTCCTCCTTTAGCCTCGAAGCTCCGCCAAATCTCCCCCAAATACAAAATCAACCGGTCAAAGTGAAGCCTAGCTACCCCACTAGGATTCTACCCTATTCCTCCAGTCCAAAAATCCCAAAGCAAGCAGTTGCTCTGCCCGAATCCAGAGGCCAAATCAGCAAAAGGCAAGTAGTTGCTTTGCCCAAATTCTGCCAATAGCAAGCAAATAACAACAAAAAAGCAAGCAGTTGCTCCACTCGGTTCCCGGCGCCAGAAAGCAACTTTTGGAAGCAGTCACTCTGCCCGAATCCCCGTAACAACACAGTAGCAAAAAAGACTCCCTCTCTCTGAAGGACAGAGCGAGCACACCCACACTTCATGAGGTAAGCCCTCTTTAAAGTTTTTATATAAAAGCTCTATTTTAAGTAGCAAAATGTAAGCAATATAAGCAGTTATGCTGCCCAAAAATCTATAAGAAATAGCACTAAAAAGAGCCATTATTATGGCCAAATATTTTTAAATGTATTTGTAACTCCCAAAAGGAAGCTGTAGTAAGTATTGTAATAATATATGTAAAGATATATTTTATTTAAATACTCTATTTCATTTACTAAATAAATATAATGAAAATCATATTTTAGCCAAAAAACAGTTTTGAAACCGAAAGGGCGAGTTGGGTGCCTAACACCTTCCCACTCGTAACTTAGCCTCCGAACCCTTTACAAATCTGGTTACATTTTGGTTTTTCTTTATTTCTCCTTAAAATAAAGATGGTGACTCTGTTTTACATTTTGAGTCCACAACGAGGCCAAGCGTATTCCACGCGCTAAATGGTTCATTTCAAAACCACCTGCGCCTTTCATCGGCGGGAGGGGGGAGAAATAAAAACCCGGGTCACTCACAGACACGCTGGCCAAATCCCTAAGTCAGGCAGTCATCCCTATTGAAGCTTCTCCAAATGAACTTACCCAAATGATCTGAAACATACACTTTGGAAATGTGATTATGTTTACCGGTCTAGATCTGCTAAGAGAAGGAACCAACCACATCGATGCTCTCCACATCACTGTGGGGGTCATGGAAAAAAGGGTTCATCGAGTCTTGATAGATAACGGCTCGTCTTTGAATGTATGTCCCACCAGCACGTTAGCCAAACTAGGGACAAAGATATCAGAACTGACTCATTCATCACAGACAGTAAGGGCATACGACAACACTAGTCGATGTGTCCTAGGGGTGGTAACTCTGATGATGACTATTGGACAACTAACTATGCTAGTTGAGTTTCAAGTCCTAGACATTCCTGCTACTTTCAGTTTATTGCTGGGACGTCCTTGGATCCATGGGGTAAAAGGAGTAGCATCCTCACTGCATCAGCGTGTCAAGTTCATCCACGATGACCACATAGTAATCATACTCGTCGACAAAATCGTGGAAAACAAAGAAAACGGGGACATCCCAATCCTTGAAATAGAGCACAATGACACAGGTATCTTCCTCAGTGGTTTTAAAGTTATCCCCCAATCCAGAGTCAACGCCATTGAATATGGGCGAGAAATTGACATTACTGGAAAGAAAACCACGGTCTTCGGAGATATGGTCCCACTAAACATGCTCTGAAAAATTAGAGGTGGTAAATGGGCGGGCGTGGGCAGACCTAAATGGGCGGCGGGCTCAAATGGGCGGACAAGTAAGTGTCCATTTAATAATATGGGCATATGGGCAGACACTAAATGGGCATGGGCGCCCATGGGCGTCCATTTACTAATTTACATGCACTTATCAAATAAATATAAAAATTACAAAAAAAAAAATTTACAAAAAATTATCAAAAGTTACAACTAACCATATATATATATATATATATATATATATATATATATATATATATATATATATATATATATATATATATATATGATTACAACCACAATAATTGGAAAAGGCCAACATATTGCTTGTGCTAAAGTATATTTTTGTAATTAAGACTAACTCCAATGATATAAATATATCTTCTTATTAATTAAACTTTTCAAACGTGGACATTTAGGTGGAACAGATGGAGTAGTCAGTATTAGAGTTCTATGTTCTCTTCTCTTGAACACATATGACACTAATAAAAGGAAAATGATAGGGATCTAATAAAATGTGACAATGAACTAAGAATGGAAGTAGTAGTTTGTGAAGAAAATAACTTTTCTTCGAAGTTGAATTTTAATTTTTACTAATAGTTTTATGTATTAGTATGTAAAAATGTAAACATTAGGGTAAGGTGGAACGGGAAGACATATTCTGTTGAGAATGGGAAGAAAAATAAATATGTATCTTTGCCCAGCTCTTGTGTCAATTAGGTATTTTTGTTGTAATCCTCAATTCAATCTTCTATTTTGTGGTTAGATTTTTAATTTCGCTGAAGCCCAATAGACAAACACACAAGTGTAAACTTGACAAAAAATTGAACAAGCTAACTAAGCCACATGTACAAATCTATGTGGGAAGGTTCGAGCAAATAAGAATGTCGCATGTTGCACACTGCTCACAAAACCGCTATAAATCCATTTATAGTGTAACAGAGACGGATATTTACAGAGTTATAAAATGAACAATCTGGGAGTGATGTTGGGTTTCATTTAAGGGTACAGAGTCATAGAATAACATTCCATGCTTTGCTTTGCAATTTGGGGGTGGGGGTGGGGGTTGGAAGGGCAGGTATACAATATATATATATATATATATATATATATATATATATATATATATATATATATATATATATGTGTGTGTGTGTGTGTGTGTGTGTGTGTGTGTGTGTGTGTGTGTGGCGGGGGGCGGTTGGAAGGGTGGGTGTACAATATAGATATATTAATTATGTTAAACGTTATTATTAATCTTAAGTATTAATTTTATAATTATGTATATAATTGATAAAACAAAATTAGAAGATGAAGAGAATGAGTTTAGTACGGGTGCCAAAGTGGGCGCCCATTTAATCCATCATAATTAATGTGTCCAAGTGGGCATGCCCATTTGTGCCCACTTAAAATTTTGGGTGTGCCCCCATTATTTATTGGGCGATCTGGGCGGGCAAAAATTGCCACCTCTACGAAAAATGAATTACATGTCTGGTCTGGGTCTCGGTAGAAATCAGCAGGGGCTTATCAATTTAGTCCAAGATAAACTTAAGGAATGTATCCCTCAATTTGGTCTAGGATACAAACCTACGCCTGCTGAACTAGCCTCAGTCATGAGACAGAAACGAGAAAAGAACAAGGTAGAACGAGAAAAACTCCTTACATAGATCCTCCTCTACAACCCTATAGAAAAACTCTAAACAGATATTTTGTAAGGAAGGGAGAAACAAATGTCTATCTCTTGTTCCCCGAACCCTGGTTAGACCAAAATGGGAAGAAACGCCCTGGTTGGAAAATCTTTGAAAATATCAGTCTCACCACTAATGAAATGGAACATGTTACCCTAGAGCCCCGCAGCCTTACATGTAAAACTGTAACGATCGAAAACACCTGGACTATAGATCAAGATGACTGTGCCCTCGCCCTGTTGGGTGATGACTTCATGGGAGATAGTTTCCTGGGAATGATCGACGGAGGGACTAGCTATGAAAAGCTCCCGGTAGAATTTGAGTCCATTGCTGATAACCCCCTGCAGAATTGGTATACTACAGCCGGCCCGCTCCTGACGACTGCAGACCTGGTGGACTGTTTCGGATATACCATTCCCCTTATTTCCTTTAGCCTTACGGACTGGTCATCTACCGGCCCGCTCCCTGAAATTGAGGAGCTCAAACCGCAGGACCTCAATAATGTAACCAACCCTGTACAGTCTGTTATTAATAATGAAAATCTTGATGTCTTCGCGTATTCCTTAGTTGCACATACGTTAAAAGACACATTAATTAACATAACTAATGAGTCGTTTAACGAAATGGACTCGAACGATAAAAGGATACTTGAGCTCGCCAAGTCAGTCAAGCACCGAGAAAAGCATCGATGAAGACTTGTCTGTTGTTAATCTGGGGCTAAACAGTGAGATCAAAGAGGTTAGAATTGGCAGTTATCTGCAAGGGTCAGAAAGGGCAACATTGATCAGTCTATTTCGAGAGTTTGTAGACGTCTTTGCATGGTCCTACGAAGACATGCCTGGGTTGGATCCAGTCATAGTAGAGCACCGAATCCCGACATACCCCGATGCTAGGCCAGTTAAGCAGAAGCTCCACAGATTTAAGCTAGAATGGTCACTAAAAGTAAAAGAAGAAATTATGAAACAGCTGCACGTCAAGTTCATCCGGGTAGTTGAATACCCAATTTGGCTGTCAAACATAGTGATTGTTCCAAAACCCAATGTAAATGTTCGGACTTGTGTAGACTTTCGCGACCTCAACAAGGCATCGCCCAAAGATGACTTCCCTCTACCCAACATTGATATTGTGGTAGACGCTGTGGCCTCTCACAAAATACGATCATTTGTTGACGGCATGTTGGGCTACAACCAAATCAAAATGGCAGCAGAAGACCAGGAAAAAACTTCATTCATCACCCCTTGGGGAACCTATTGCTATACTACCATGCCATTTGGACTGAAAAATGCTGGGCCTACATACAAAAGGGCCGCCACTACCCTCTTCCACGATATGATACATAAAGAAGTCGAGGTGTACGTGGATGATATGATTGTGCATTCAGAAGATACAAATGGTGCCCATATCAAAGACCTTCGAAATTTTTTCGAAAGGTTAAGAAAGCACCAAATAAAGCTCAACCTGACCAAATGCACATTTAGAGTTACCAAGGGCAAAGTCCTAGGGTTCATGGTAACCGAGCAGGGGATCAAAATAGAACCTGTCAAAATAAAAGCCATCATAGACATGCCGTAACCAAAAACCTCAACGGAAGTCAAGGGTTTCCTGGGCCGATTGCAGTATATCAGTCGCTTCATCAGACAGCTAACATCCATGTATGAGCCACTATTTAAACTCCTGAAGAAAGGCATTGATCGAGTCTGGGACGAAGAATGCCAGCTTGCCTTCGAAAAGGTCAAAGAATACCTTGCCAGCTCACCAGTGCTATCTACTCCTCATGCTCATAACCTTCTCCTCATATACCTTACTGTCACAGACGCAGTAATAGAGGCTATGCTCGCACAAGAAAAAGAAGATTTAGGAAATTACAAGGAAGTGAGCTAAACTACTCAGCCCTAGAAAAAAGTTGTACTGGTCTAGTCTGGGCAACACAGAGACTCAAAACCTACTTGCAAGCTCGATCCATCAAACTCATCTTTAGAATGGACCCTATGAATACATCTTCGAAAAGCCATGACTCTTCAACCGATTGGCCAAATGGTCATTTCTACTCAACGAATTTGACATCACCTACGTCACACTCAAATCTATCAAAGACAGTGTGATTGCATACCATTTAGCTGATCCACCTCTAGAATCAGAAGATGCATTTGAGCCAAGTTTCCCAGACGAGGGTGTCTGAGAAATCACTGATCATGACACCAAGTGGAAAATGTTCTTTGATGGGGGAGCCAACAAAAGAGGGTTCGGCATAGGAATCCTGCTAATTGATTCAGCAGACTCGCATACTCCTTTAGCTATAAGATTGGAGTTCGAAAGTTCAAATAACACTGCTGAATATGAGGTTTGCATTGCTGGTCTAGAAGAGGCTCTCCAAAAAGGAGCTAAAGACTTGGAAGTCTTCGGTGACTCCGTTTTGATCATAAATCAGATCGAAGGGAAATGGAAAACCCAGGATCCCCGGCTATAGCTATATCATACCCGATTGATGTCCCTAGCAAAAGAGTTTGATGACATCTCGTTTCATTATCTACCATGAGATAGAAATCAATTCCTTGATGCCTTAGCCACTTTAGCTTCGTTGGTCAAAGTTCCCACAGAGATCAATGTCCAACCATTTGTAGTGGGAAAGAAAATAGTTCCTGCCTACTGCTTCAAAATTGATGCCACTCTTGAAAAGGATAACGAACCCTGGTACTTAGACATTGTGAATTTGCTTCAGAAAGGGGTCTATCCACCCAACCTAGACAAAAGAGGGAAAATCTCCCTATGAAGGTGGGCATCGCAATTTGTGGTTAGCGGAGGTAGTCTATATAAAAGGCACTACCAAGGTTTAAACCTATTATGCATCAATCAGGCTAAAGCCGAGCGAGTCATGGACCAGCTGCACGGTGGTACATGTGGGCCACACATGAATGGGCATACGTTATCAAAGAAAGTAATCCGACAGGGGTACTACTGGAGTACTCTAGAAACGGACTGTATTCGGTGGGTGCGTCATTGTGATAAATGCCAGCGCTTCGCAAATCTACAGCATGTTCCCCCGCATACACTGTACAACTCCACAGCTCTTTGGCCCTTCTCAACATGGGGAATTGACGTCATAGGTCAAATTCACCCAAAAGGATCCAATGGCCACGAATATGTCCTGGTAGCCGTCGACTACTTCACAAAATGGGTAGAAGCCTCTTCCTACAAAGTACTGAATGCTAGAAAGGTGTCCGAGTTCATCAGAGCCAACATCATATGTAGATACAGAGTACCTTTCAAAATAATTTCTGATAACGACACACACTTCGAAGGTGAAGTGAACCGATTACTCGACGAGTTCAAAATCCAGAGACATAAGAAATAGCAATTCCACGAGGCTTTTGGTTACTAATATGCGTTTTTGAGCTATATTGTGAGTTTCAGGGTTTTAGGTGAAAGTATGGGATTTATAAAGCTTTTAATGAAGATTCGGAGGAGGGGTGCAAAGTGCAACAATTGAAGAGAAGTCAAAAAGAAGACATCTGGACACCTTGCGGCCACATGCCCCCAAGGCCTTGCCCTCGCAAGGTATCCAGTGTGCAGCCTAGCCTGATCAAGACCCTTGCGGATGCAAGGTATACATACCTTGCGGCCGCAAGGTCCCCAGAAATCGACTTACATGTGTTTCACTTGGATTGAACCTCCTATTCTCCTTAGAACACCTTGATATATATAGAAGACAACATCCAAAGCAAAAGGACGTCCAGAAATAAGTAGGAGACGGTTCTAACACCGATTTTAGTTTGTAATACATAATTTAGTGATTGTAATTATAGTTTTGAAGATTGATTCATGTATTCCTTCATCCCGCTGTTCAGTTCATCTTCAAGGATGAACTAATCGTCCAATAATCTAGGAATTGGGAGGTAACTTGTTTTGAATCTATTGCTTAATATATGTTTATTCATTCAATTCTTGTTGATCATGATGTTTATCAACCCCTTTATTGTCTAGCTTTGACCAAATGAATGGAATTGCAAGTAGTAAAGGCCTAGAGGTGTGGATAGTTGCACGACCAAATGTATATGTCGTACACTGGCTCACCATTGTGATAAATTGACCTTATCGATGCACGAGAGTGATAAGTTAGGGTCAGGTTCATATATATGACCTAAGTGACAGATAGGATTCACATTTTCTTGTTCTTATGATATAGATTGGATGAATTATTTAGGATGAAGACTGAGTTATAATTTGACAATCTATATCTATCTTTTGCGAATGAATCCAAGTTATTGAATGATACTTTACTTAAGAAAGCAATAGAGTAGATGCAAGTGGATCCCCAATCGTAGATTTCCCTCCTCCATACAGATCTTCATAACTTTGATTGATAATTGAATTTCCTGCTTTAGTAGAGTAAAATTAGATTAAATAAAAAAAATAAAAAACCCCCTTAGTTTAATTGCTACCGATATATTTGCTATTTGTATTCTTCTTGTCTCTGTGGTTCGACCCTTGCTTCCCAAACTATTCTACAATAGTCTTGTGCACTTGCAAGGAATTAAAATAAGACACGATCATGCCCATATCAAAGACCTTCAAAATTCTTCGAAAGGTTAAGAAAGCACCAAATAAAGCTCAACCCGACCAAATGCACATTCAGAGTTATCAAGGGCAAAGTCCTAGGGTTCATGGTAACCGAGCAGGGGATCAAAATAGAACCTGCCAAAATAAAAGCCATCATAGACATGCCGCAACCAAAAACCCCAACGAAAGTCAAGGGTTTTCTGGGCCGATTGCAGTACATCAGTCGCTTAATCAGGCAGCTAACATCCATGTATGAGCCACTATTTAAACTCCTAAAGAAAGGCACTGATCGAGTCTAGGACGAAGAATGTCAGCTTGCCTTTGAAAAGGTCAAAGAATACCTTGCCAGCCCACCAGTGCTAGCTCCTCCTCATGCTCATAAGCCTCTCCTCCTATACCTTACTGTCACAGATGTAGCAGTAGAGGCTATGCTCGCACAAGAAAAAGAAGATTCCTATATTGAAAATGTCATCTACTTCATAAGTAGGAAATTACAAGGAAGTGAGCTACACTACTCAGCCCTAGCAAAAAAGCTGCACTGGTCTAGTCTGGGCAACACAGAGACTCAAAGCCTACTTGCAAGCTCAGTTCATCAAACTTATCTGCATAATGGACCCCATGAAATACATCTTCGGAAAGCCATCACTCTCCAACCAATTGCCCAAATGGTCATTTCTGCTCAACGAATTTGACATCACCTACGTCACACTCAAATCTATCAAAGGCAGTGTGATCGCAGACCATTTAGCTGATCTACCTCTAGAATCAGAAGATGCATCTGAGCCAAGTTTCCCAGACGAGGGTGTCTTAGAAATCACTGATCATGACACCAAGTGGCAAATGTTCTTTGATGGGGGAGCCAACAAAAGAGGGTGGGTTCGGCATAGGAATCCTGCTAATTGATCCAGCAGGCTCACATACTCCTTTAGCCATTAGATTGGAGTTCGAATGCTCAAATAACACTACTGAATATGAGGTTTGCATTGCTGGTCTATAAGAGGCTCTCCGAAAAGGAGCTAAAGACTTGGAAGTCTTCGGTGACTCTTCTTTGATCATAAATCAGATCGAAGGGAAATGGAAAGCCCAGGATCCCTAGCTACAACTATATCACGCCCGATTGACAGCCCTAGCAAAAGAGTTTGCTGACATCTTGTTTCATTATCTACCACGAGATAGAAATCAATTCACTGATGCCTTAGCCACTTTAGCTTTGTTGGTCAAAGTTCCCACAGAGATCAACGTCCAACCATTTGTAGTGGGAAAGAAAATAGTTCCTGCCTATTACTTCAAAATTGATGCCACTCCTGAAAAGGATAACGAACCCTGGTACTTAGACATTGTGAATTTGCTTCAGAAAGGGGTCTATCCACCTAACCTAGACAAAAGAGGGAAAATCTCCCTACGAAGGTGGGCATCGTAATTTGTGGTTAGCGGAGGTAGTCTATATAAAAGGCACCACCAAGGTTTAAACCTACTATGCATCAATCAGGCTAAAGCCGAGTGAGTCATGGACCAGCTGTACGGTGGTACATGTGGGCCACACATGAATGGGGATATGTTATCAAAGAAAGTAATCCAACAGGGATACTACTGGAGTACGCTAGAAACGGACTGTATTCGGTGGGTGCGTCATTGTGATAAATGCTAGCGCTTCGCAAATCTACAGCATGTTCCCCCGCATACACTGTCCAACTCCATAGCTCCTTGGCCCTTCTCAACATGGGGAATTGACATCATAGGTCAAATTCACCCAAAACAATCCAATGGCCACGAATATGTCCTGGTAGCCGTCGACTACTTCACAAAATGGTTAGAAGCCTCTTCCTACAAAGTACTGAATGCTAGAAAGGTGTCCGAATTCATCAGAGCCAACATCATATACAGATACGGAGTACCTTTTGAAATAATTTTTGATGACGGCACACACTTCGAAGGGGAAGTGAACCGATTGCTCGACGAGTTCAAAATCCAGATACATAAGTCTTCCCCGTACCGACCATAGGCAAACGATGTCGTCGAAGCAGCCAATAAAACATTAGAAAATATCATCAGAAAAATGGTTGAAACAGGAAGAGACTGTCCAAAAAAGCTACCGCGAGCACTCTGGGCTTTCGCACTTCAGTCCGCACACTTACTGGGGATACCCATTATTCTTTAGCATATGGCATGGAGGCAATGCTGCCAATTGAAATAGAGGTCCCATCATTAAGAGTTATGATGGAATCAGACATAGTCAAAATCGACTGGGTAAAACAGCGCTACGAGGAATTACTCATGTTAGATGAACGGTGACTACTAGCCTTAGAGCACACTCGAGCATATCAGAGACGAATCGCTTGAGCATTCAACAAAAAAGTCAAAGGCCATAGTGTCAAAGCAGGAGACCTGGTACTCTGCGAAAAACCCCTAGTTATGTTGACACTATGGGAAAATGAAAGTCTCCTTGGATGAAACCCTACATTGTCAGGTAGATTCAGTCAGGAGGTGTAATGCTTCTCACCAATCAGGATGGGGAAGATCTCGTTTAACCCGTCAATATGGATAAGCTCAAAAAATATTATGCATGAGTCACAAAATGTCTGGCAACTGTATCTCTCTCCAGCTCGCTAGATTGAAAACCTGAAAGAACGGTCTAGGTAAAATTTAGAGCGTTGAAAAAAATATATATACAAGGAGAATAAGGGCTCGCTAGATTGAAAACCCGAAAGGGCAGACTAGGCAAAATTTAGAGCAAAACAAAAGAAAAACCAGGAGAAAGAGAGAGAAAGCAGTCTCCAGCTTCTAATCTCCAGCAGATAAAGTCTTCAACACATTTAGGTCACCAACAACAAAAGAATCTTCCGTTATGGGAAGAACTACGTCGACCTGAGCCTTATAAATGAAGAACATAGGCAGCCTTCGGGTTCGGTCGAACAAAGGTCAAACATGTATCAGACATGTGTGACCACATGAAGAAGACTTGTTATGGTAGGAAATACAGCTTGTCTCGATTTTGACTGGCTAAGAGAAAAACCACGACAGGGCTCAAAATAATAAATCATCAAAAAATATAAAACTCCATTAGGTGCAACTAAAGAATAGGTGTCTAAGATTGCCAGATGATTATTATTCTGTACAGGTACCTATATACATATACTACTTACCCCCATAGCCCCCAAAACCCCTTCTTTTCTAAGTAGTTCCGAAACGGTCCCTTAACGTCTGCGGCGTCCTAGCCGAAATAAAATACTTTTACGAGGTGTAGAGGATGCCCCAGTTTCACCAGCATGGGAACCTTCAGAGGTGTCCTCCTCCTCGCCAACAGCATCGCCGTTATCCCGGATAGAAGAGCAGCTTGGGCCAGCTCCATCATCTCTCTAGGTGTTGCTCCATCTGCCAGCTTGATTTGGGCTAGCTTCGTCAGTCCGCTGCGGGTTTCTCCGACGACTCGCATTGCTCAGCCTAAGAGGCGCATTACTGGGTCCTGCCTCATCAGGATCACGTGCCATCTGAGCTCCAAGGCCATGTACTCGGCGAAACTCCTCCTGTAAGACTTGGGGAACTACCAGCCCTGAACTTTCTAGATCCTCGCCGATCTCCATCAGTCGGGCATCTATACTGCTGGTTACCCACCTAGAGAGGATCCTCCCCAGCACATGCCTAATCACACGCGAATGCTCCTCAGCAGCAAGCAGCACCCATGACAAATACTCATGGGACACAAGCATATTCTCAGAAAAGATGTTAGCTGAGGCCCACAGGGGATAATCGATCTCCCACATGTCCCGGATAAGGTCGCCCATATCTCTCTCCATCCGCAAAACTTCTATCAGAGGACGGTCCACGTTGAGGAGGATCTGTTCCCTACCAAACTGACGGAGGACTAGGTATGACAAATAAAAAGAGGTCTGTTGGAGACAAGGCAAGATCACCTGAGAATAAGCCCCGATAAACAGAAAAAAGTGGTGAATTCGCCAATGGCTTATCACCCTGACTATCTCCATGGAGCCGATGCGTAGAAAATATTCTATCCAGTTGCGTTCAGTTGTCAGATCATTGCCATAATGGCCGCGGGAGCCATAGCGCGCAGGAATGTATATCCCTCCTACAAGCTCAAGGCTCATTACCCAGTTAAAATGTTCCTCCAACCACATATGGATTAAAATGGGGCTACCAGAAGGAACGAATTCGTCACTGTGAGTGCCCCGATTTATAACCTTTCCCCTACTACTGAGAAAGCGGGTGGTTTCAAAACCTTTCAAAGCGCGTGGAATACGCTTGACCTCAATTGTGGACTCAAAATGTGATAAATAGAGTTGTCATCTTTATTTTAAGGAAAAACAAAGAAAAACCAAAAAGTAACCAGATTTGCGAAGGGTTCGGAGGCTAAGTTACGAGGTGGGAAGGGGTTAGGCACCTAACTCGCCCATTCGGTCTCAAAATAGTTTTTTGGCTAAAATATGCTTTTTATATTTATTTCAAAGTTGAAATAAAACAATAAAATATAGATCTGTACATATAGAAGGAAATTATTACAAACTTGCACCAGCCTCTTTTCTGGAGTTACAAATACATTTAGAAATTTGGCCATAATAATGGCTCTTGTAGTGCTATTTTCTATAGAATTTCGGGCAGCATAACTGCTTATTTTGCTTACATTGGGCTAGTCTAAATATCACTTTTTATAAATTAAACTTTAAATAGCCTACTTCTTGAAGTGTGGGGGTAATTATCATGTACCAACTAACTTCTGGTAGGTCCTAGGGTGCGCTCGTTCTGTCCTTCAAGGAGAGGGAGTCTTTTTTGCTGTTTTGCTGTTGCGGGAATTTGAGCAGAGTGATTGCTTCTGAAAGTTTCTTTTCACCTTGGGATCTGGGTGACACAACTGCTTGCTTTTTGTTGTTTGCTTGCTTGCTGACGGCGGAAATCGGGTAGAGCAACTACTTGCTTTTTCCTGATTTGGCGTCTGGATTCGGGCAGGGCAACTACTCTTTTTGAGGCTTTTGGATTGGTGGAATAGGGCGGAATCCTAGCAGGACAACTAGGTTTCACTTTGGCCGGTGAGTTTTAGTGTTTGAGGGAGATTTGGCAGAGCTTCGGAGCTAAAAGAAAATTCTCTCAGCGTTCTTTCGGGAGAGTTTCATAAACTGCGCGATGAAAAGTGTGTAAATTCTGAGTGCCGTATGCCTTTATTTATAGTAAAAAATCCTGGCTTTCTTCGTGATTAAGTATCATCCACTGAGCTTTAATGGCTTGTACCGCGTGCTGAGAGAGTTGTACCGAAGACAAAATGCTGAAGTGCAGGAGGCACTGTTGGGCGGTGCCCATGGAGGATGCTGGCACGGTGCCAAAAGGGGCTATGGGCGGCGCCCACAGCTCTTTTTCTTTCAAATTTTGCACTTTGGCACCTGTATTTTATTGTTCATGCATCCTTTCATTTCTTTTGTATTTTCAACTATGTAACTTGACATTTGTTAGCTTTTTAACAGGTCTTTATATTTCATGTCATGATACATACCATTGGTAAGAAATTGGGGTGTCTACAGAGCCCCTCAACGATGGAGTTTACGGGTAAACCGAAACTTGCCGAGTAAACGAACATCGTTAATAAGAAATAGACTCCCAAATTTCATAGAAATTATAATGGGGAGGAATGTAATATGTGACAGTTTATAGATGCAATAGTTTAGGATGCAGTTCAAATCTCACATACCCTAAACATATTTAGTTGGTTATAGCAGGTTATTGTAGTTTTTAAGCAGATATGCAAATTAAATGCTCTGATGGTCGCACCTACTAGGTAGACTGCCTATGTATCCCTTTCTCAGGAATCAGACCAAACGTAGTTCGGCCTCATGCAAACAAACAACAGTCATTAGGTGGGATGGATGGGACCTTATTTATGCGCCATCGTCGACGAGATTGATGATGCGCCATTATCGGCGATCTTGGTTTTATGCGTCATCGTCGGCGATATGCCCTCTTTGGCATGCTTGCTTTATGTGCCATTGTCGGCGATATGCCCTCTTCAACATGCTTGCTTTATGCGCCATCGTCGGCGATATGCCCTATTCGACATGCTTGCTTTATGCGCCATCATCGGCGATATGCCCTCTTCGGCGTGCTTGCTTTATGTGCCATCATCGGCGATAAGCCCTCTTCGGCATTCTTTGCTTTATGCGCCATCGTCGGCAAGTTTTGATGATGTGCCATCTTCGGCATTCTTTGCTTTATGCGCCATCATCGGTGAGCTTGATGATGCGCCCTTTTCGGCATTCTTTGCTTTATGCGCCATCGTTGGCAAGTTTTAATGATGCGCCCTCTTCGGCGTTCTTTGCTTTATGCGCCATCGTCGGCGAGTTTTGATGATGCGCCCTCTTCGGCGTTTTTTGCTTTATGCGCCATCGTCGGAGAGTTTTGATGATGCGCCCTCTTCGGCATTCTTTGCTTTATGTGCCATCGTCGGCGAGTTTTGATGATGCGCCTTCTTCGGTGTTCTTAGCTTTATGTGCCATCGTCGACGAGACTTGATGATGGGCCCTCTTCAGCGTTCTTTGATTTATGCGCCATCGTCGGCGATTTTTGATGATGCGCCCTCTTCGGCGTTTTTTGCTTTATGCGCCATCGTTAGTGAGTTTTCATGATGCGCCCTCTTCCGCGTTCTTTGCTTCATGCGCCATCGTCGACGAGTTTTGATGATGCACCCTCTTCTGCATTCTTTGCTTTATGCACCATCGTCAGCGATACTTGATGATGCGCCGTCTTCGACGTTCTTTGATTTATGCGCCATCGTCGGTGAGTTTTGATGATGTGCCCTCTTCGGTATTCTTTGCTTTATGCGCCATTGTCAGCATTCTTTGATTTATGCGCCATCGTCGGCGATTTTTGATGACTTTGGAAGGTGAAACTTCATGGCTATAAATATGTGATTTCCAAAACATATTTTCTCTTACAAAAAAAACTTCTTTAGTATCTCCCGTCTGTACCAAAATAAAGGAAAAACGCGAGACATTCTCGCTCCGGGTGGCAATGTTGATGTTTCTTTAAGCAAGGATTATGATAAGACCAGTAGTATATGCAAAAAAATGTTTCGAGATCAGATATAATGGCGCGAAACAATGTTGCTCAAATATTTGTTCCATTACTTTGCAGTTCAGTCTATATGCAAATACTAGTTAATTGTACACGATTGACTTTTTTTATAGCAAAACTAAATTATCTTTTATAAACACACTGTACTTCTTGGCTGGTAAGTGAAATGACTGAGGTTGATGTTTTTGTTGGGGTTCACTCGAAGCTTTGGCCATAGGAGGTGTGATGCATATATGTTGTTTGGTTTCGGGTATTTGGTAGGGTTTCTCAGTGAATAAATTTAATGGAGGTCTTCCGTTTTTTGACTTGATAACAAAATATCATGGTAATCGGCAAAGAAGGTAAGGAGGGGTTTCAAAAACCGGGCACATGTTACAAGATAACACGTCGGTCAAGCAACAAGATCTGATGGAACTTAGAGAAAACGACGCGATGCCAAAACGAAACAAAGAGTCTAACCTTATAAGTGAGGTTCCCAATCTTTGATATTCTTGGACAAAAACTGGTAGATAACCAGTCTGACATTGAAAGGGAAGGTAGGAGCAAAGTGTATATGAAACAAACTACTTGCTTCGCAGGAATCATGAGTTCAAAGATTTCCTAACTGGAACATCTTCCGTTATGACCAACAAATCATGGTCTAGGGAACATGTGATAGGAGACTGCATGGACAAGACTCATGAGTTTGGTGGGAAAAGCCCCAGAGTGACTCATTCAACAAATTTTCAAGATGGGATATGAAAGCCCCTAGTATACTCAATCGATACGTTTTTATGGATATGAATGGAGAATAACCCTAGAAGTGGAGGGAGGGAAAGCCCTTAGGTGGACTCTCTCTTCTTCTCTTTTTTTTTTTTTGAAGAGAGAATCAAAGGCATAAGATATGATGATGACTCTAATGAACAAGAAAGAAAGTTGGGATTCAGAGTTCTCCTTATTGCCGAGTATTACCAGGTTTGGTGGGTTATGGACCCTACTTGGTAATTATCTTTTGATGTTTTTTTACGTTTTTAGCGGGGAGTCTATCTTTGACTCAGATCACGTCATAACTGATTGAGGCAAAACTGTTGATCGCGACTGGTTCAGGGTGTACTGTTTAAGTTTTGGGGATGAATTGGTTTTGAGGTATTGGTCTCTGGTTAGAAGGTCTCTTCATGGAATTGGTTTCTGTTTTATAAAGCGAGCAATAATTTGATCGTCAGCTGGCTTTTTAGGCTATGGGTTCTAGACGGATAGTTGGCTTTTGGTTCTGAGTATGGCAGGATTTTTTGGTTCCGATTTTGGGTATAGCTCGGGCTCTGGGTATGGTGGGCCTCTTTTTTTTTTAATCCACATCTAAAAAGTGTATGTGTTGATTTTCCCCGAGAAGCCACAAATTAGTTTGGGTAAGAGGGAGATAGACAAATGATGGACTTGCTCCAGAGAGATTTTTTTTTCTCTTTTTTTTTCTCTTTTTCTTTTGGAGCATCATCATAGCAGCTGAGGAATGCCCTATCTCTCTTTTGGGACAAAGGATAATCATTCTTGTTGGTTTTAAAAAGGCGACACAACCCCGGTTTTAGAAAGCTGGATCATGTGGATAGTTGTTTGGCTGGGGATATTGGAAGGTCTTAGTTTCAGTAGGGTTTTGGCATATGGTGGATTTAAAAGGATTTTGGGATTTTGGAGGGGTTTTGGTGTTTATGGTGGGAAGCCCCAGCATGCTACTAACAGCTCGGCCGCACTGGGTCGAAGGTGATTCCGATCAAGATGACTTGCCTGCTTTGGATTTCAAGTGTTCTTAATGTTTTGCGGGTTCATATCTTCTGGATGACTCATTATCAACTTGTAGATTTAGGTGTTTTTAAGTGAGTCAACTTATCATCCTTAGAAGAAAACCTATCCAGGGATACTCGAAAATATGTGATCTGAATTAAAAAGAAAGATACATATGGAAAATCTACGAAAACCGACGCTGAGTTGAAAAAAAGTTGCTTCCTGAAGATTTTATTTGGCAAAAGGAGGTTCAAAGGTTTTTTGGAGGTGTATACAAAATGGTATTCTAGGGTTCTATGAGTCTCAAAGTCTTCCCTTGTCTTCCCCTGAGTGACCAACAACTTCTTGTACTGACGTTTTGCCCTTATTCAAGTTCTTTCTTAGGCGATGCTCAACCACTGTTCAGTATGTTACTTTATGGCGTAAACTCTTTCTTCTCTAAAGATGGAGGGATGACCATATAAGGTAGAGGAGCATCATATATTTTAAACTGAGCTGACAGGCAGAGTTTCCCATTTTCCCCAGGATTAATCCAATTGATTTGATTGCAGATTATCCTCTACATTTGGTGTTGGGAGCGGCTTCTCAATGACTTTGTTATTGATGAGTCTCTGAATGGCACGTTGAAGGGTCCAACAGTTGTCAGTAGAATGGCCACTGCTTTGGTGGTATTCATAATGTTGGGAGTGATCCCATTTGGCAGGTAATGGGTTTGGAGGTTTGTAACCTTTCAATGGTTTCAGGATCCCTTGAGCTAGCAAACCTTGAAAGATTACTGATGTTGGTGCATAGAGTTCATCCGATTTTCTTTCATTTAGTTGATATTTTTCTCTTGTTTTGCGACTGATATCGCCGCCTCTCTCCATAATGTTTCTTTCTACTGTAGATGCTTCCTTTGCTTCAGAGTAGCATAATGAATTTGGAGGTGTATCATTTTCTAGGAACCCTGTATGTATTTCTTCATCAATGTGGATTCCTATTTCCACGATGGCATTGAAATCACTGTAGGGAAGGTACCTCATGCGCTCAAGATAAATTGGCTGGAGGTTTTTTATAAACAATTGGGTTGATTAAGATGGATCGGGTCTGTTCTTCCACCTGGCTGCAAAGTCTGCACAGGTTTCTTTTTCCTTTTGGGCGCATGCCTCAAATTCTCTTTTATTTTCAGAGCTACTGTTGTCTTTGTATCTCTTTTGGAATTCTTCGACCATTTGATCCCAAGTAGCTACCGTACTGTTATCTGCTAACATAAGCCATTGCTTAGCAGCCCCTACCAAGGTCAGATGGAAATTAGAGGCCATTGCCTCGAAGCTAGCTCCCCTTGATTGTATAGCAGTAGAGTAAGATTTCAAGAGGGAGATAGGGCATCCAGTCCCATCAAACCACAACAATGCCTGGCAATGCCATCATGCAATACCTCTACTTTGACCAAAAAAATTTCTCTCTCTAAAAGTTCTCTCCCTCAACCCTAGTGTCGTCTTGTTTCAGCCTATATGGCGGCGGCTTCTGCCGCAGATGACCCTCCGGCACCTCCTTCCCCCTCCCAAAAACAATATTTTGCTTCCATTGTTTATTCCCAACCTTCTACCTTTGTTCCCCTCATCCCTACTTCATCCTTCAAAGGGGAACCTTGTTTGCATCTAAACTCGGAACTCATTGACCTACTTGCTAAACCTTTTCATCTAACTCTAGTGGGCAAGTTTTCTCATGGCCGCCCTTCCATGGAAACCCTTCGCAAGAACTTTCTTACCTTGGGTCTTAAAGCTGATGTGATTCTTGGCCATTTGGATCCAAAGCATGTTCTTATTCAAGTTCGTCACGAGCATGATTATCAACGCCTCTGGATCAAGGATCAATGGTTCTTTGGATCCTATCCTATGCATGTTTTTAAGTGGACACCAGACTTTCGGCCGGAGGTGGAGAGCCCGATTGTTCCTGTCTGGTTTGAACTGCCCGGTCTCCCTATCTACCTCTTTCATAAACAAGCCTTATTCTCAATCGCAAGTCTCATTGGTAAACCTCTTTTGCTTGATAACCCTACTGCTACCCTCTCTCGTCCTAGCGTCGCAAGGATTTGCATCGAGATTGATCTCACAAAACCACTCCCTAAGCGGATCTGGATTGACTGTGGCAGCGATCATGAAGGTTTTTGGTAGCATATCATTCTTGAGAAGCTTCCTTCTTATTATAACTACTGCCAAAGACAAGGGCACGATGGTTCTTCATGCAAGTTAAAGACTCCGTCTTTTGGAAATCACATGCCTGCGCCTGCCCCAGTTGCTGCCATTCCGTCTTCCCCGATGTCTAGTAAACAGATTTGGAAGCCAAAAGAGGTGACTGCTCAAATCAATACTGATTCTGATCCCCATCAAAACCCTACAGTTGTGCCCAATACTGCTGCTTGCCCGTCCTCGGAGGATGCTTCCCATGCAGAAAACCCTACTATCTTTACCCCCCAAAACCCTAACCCTAGACAAGAAAACCCTAACCCTAACCCTAACCCTCAACCTCAACAAGAAAACCCTAACCCTAGTTCTGAAAACCCTACCACATCTACTGTTTCGAAAGACACTCCTACTCCTTCTGATGTTCAAGCTTGCTCTAAGGCGGCCTCCTCTTCGTCTCCTAAGCCAAACACGGTTCCTATCGCTGATCCTATGTTGGTTGACGACGATCCTGAGCCGATCTTAACTTCCAATCCCTTTGCAGTTCTTAACGAAATTGAAGAAGATGGGGATCAAGTTACTGGTTCTACATTTGAGGCTCTTAATATTGAATCAGATCCCGGTCCTCCTGTGTCTAAAGCCAAGAAAGTTATTCCTCCTTCATATCGTTCTCTTCGATCGAAGTCTAAATCTGGCACTTCCTCCCCTTCAGTTTTGCATGGATATTAAGGCATTATTCTGGAATGCCCGAGGGGTTGGGAATGATCCCACAGTGGCTCGTATCAAAAAACTCATCAAGCTACATAAAATTTCTTTTATTGCTATTTTTGAACCTATGATAGACTCGGATAGAATTAAATTTATTAGTCGGAGCCTTAAATTTAATTTTAGTCTTTCCAATTCAGTTAGCACTATTTGGATCTTTGCTAAATCTGCTTTCTCTTGCTCTCTAGTGCAGAGCTCTTATCAGCAAGTCACCGTTAGAGTTCAACATTATTCTTGGCAGCATCCTGTTATGATTTCTTGTGTCTATGCTAAGTGTGACGCCCTCGATCGTCAGCCTCTATGGACGGAATTAATGGATATTGGTGCACAATATAATAATACTCCTTGGCTTGTAGGAGGAGACTTTAATATTATCTTGGATCCTTCAGAGAAATCATGAGGCCGGGGTTGGGATAGAGATGGAGCCATGGACTTTCATGCTTGTAATGTTGCCTGTGGTCTATCCGATCTTGGTTATTCGGGGACTAAATATACTTGGTGGAATAAACGAGAAGAGGGTGCCACAATTCATCAGCGTATCGATCGTATTCTTTGCAATACTTATTGGCTGGATAAGTTCCCCACTTCTTTAGTTCAACACCTAAACCGTATATGCTCCGATCACACGCCTTTGCTTCTTTGTATTCCTCCAGTTTCTGCTACTAAGGCCAGGCCGTTTTGCTTTCTAAATATTTGGACTCGTCATGATTCTTTTCTCTCGGTGGTTCGAACAGCTTGGTCTTCCACTTCCTTGGGTTGTCCGTTGGTGCTTTTTGCCAATAAGCTTCGAGCCACCAAGCAAGCCTTACGAGACTGGAACAAATCTGAATTTGGGAACATCTTTCAAGTTGTCTCTATTGCTGAAGATGATGTCTTATAGAAAGAGCTTCTTTATGAGCTCAATCAATCTGGTAAAAACCGAGCAGCTCTGTTATGTGCACAAGCCAACCTGCGTAAATCTCTTTCAAATGAGGAAGCATATTGGAGACAGAAATCAAAAGTGCAATGGTTTAAGGAGGGTGACGGTAACTCTAAGATTTTTCATGCCTCTGTTTGTCAGTCTCGTCGCCGTCTCCATATACACTCAATTCGTACTTCTGATAATTGTTTACTTGAGAATGAAGCTGATATTGCTAAGGGAGCTACTGACTACTTCTTTGATCAACTTAAGGCCGATCCAGTCTCTCCTAATATTGACCTCTCTATGATCCCGAACTTGGTTACTGAGGAATGGAATCTTTCTCTGATCAGCCCGCCCTCTAAGGAAGAAATCTATTTGTCTATTACTTGCCTGAATAAGGACAGTGCTGCTGGCTCAGATGGCTTCACAGGTCAATTTTTTGTTTCTTGCTGGGATATTATCCAGGACGACCTCTACTCAGCTGTTCTGGAATTTTTCGCAGGGTTCTCTCTCCCTAGCTCTTGGACCAGTACCTTCATAGCTACTATTCCTAAGACAGACACTCCAACCACTTTTAAAGATTTTCGACCCATTAGTCTTTGCAATTTCTGCAACAAAATTATCTCCAAATTACTTGCTTCTCGTCTGGCTCTATACCTTCCCCAGATTATTTCTCCCAACCAAAGTGCCTTCACTAAGGGTAGAGTTATTCAGGATAATGTTCTGTTGGCCCAGGAACTTGTCACTTTTTTGGGGAAAAAGGTTAATGGCTCCAATATTATTATTAAGCTTGATATGGCAAAGGCTTTTGATCGTGTATCCTGGTTGTTTCTTATTCAGGTTCTCCGAAAGTTTGGATTTCACGAGATATTTATTGACCTCATCTAGCGTCTTATATCAGACAACTGGTTCTCTGTCCTTATCAATGGCTCTCCTTCTGGTTTCTTTACCTCCTCTCGTGGTCTTCGTCAGGGAGATCCCCTTTCTCCAAGTCTGTTTATTATGGCAGCTGATGTGCTCAGTAGAAGTCTTAATGCCTTGCATAATTCGATGGCCCGCTCTCGGTTTTCTACCCTAAGTGGTTGTCCTATTATATCCCACCTTTCGTTTGTTGATGATGTTATCATTTTTTGTAACGGGAATAGTTGGTCTATTCGGAAACACTTGGATGTGCTTAAGCTCTATGAACAAATGTCAGGCCAACTTATTAATAAAGCCAAAAGCCGAATTTATGTTGCTCCCTTGCTCAGCTCTGCCAGGGCTAGTCGTATTGCTGATTCTCTTGGCTTTCGTTTGGGCTCTCTCCCCATTACTTATCTGGGTTGCCCCCTTTATTACGGGCGTAAAACTAGAAGTATCTTTGATCCTTTCCTTGTCAAACTTCAAGCTAGAGTGGAGTCTTGGTTAGGATCCTTCCTTAATGCGGCGGGGAAAATTACTCTTATTCGTCATGTGCTTCAATCCATTTCTGCTTATCTTCTGGCCTCTTTGGATCCTCCCAAATCAGTGATAAAAATGATTGAGCGCATTTTTGCAAATTCCTTTTGGAGTGACTCTGATGGTGCTCATAAATTTCATTGGGTTGCTTGGCGTTTCTGTTGTACTCCCAAGTATTCTGGTGGCCTCGGAATTCCCTCTCTTTCATCTTTGGTTCAGGCGTTCTCAATTAAACTTTGGTGGCGATTTCGTACCTCTCATAACATTTGGTCCGAATTCTTAAAAGCTAGATATTGTTCTTCAGTGCATGCAACAGTTTCAGTTTTAAAGGGCTCTCATGTTTGGCACCGTCTAAAACTCATCCAACCTATTGCCGAGCCACATATTCACTGGAATATCGGTCTTGGTGAATGCTCTATTTGGTTCGATAAGTGGCTCCCGGGACAGCTCTTAACTCGTCCTCCTGACTGCGAGCTTGTTCATGTTAAAGACTTATTTGACTCTTCAGGGCTCAATCTTAATTCTTTGGCCCTTTCTCGCTCGCTGAAGCCGCGGAACTGTTATCTTGGACCGACCCTTTTTCCCACCAGACTCCTCGTGGCCGATACCAATCTGTCTGTAAGTTTTTCCTCTTCGCCTTCTCAATCATCACTCCGGCAGCTAATACTTTCCCCTCAGCCAAGTTTATCTGGCATAAACTTCTGCCCTCTCATATTGGCATCTTTACTTGGTGTTTAATGTTGAAGCGTCTCCCTATTGATGAAGCCCTGATTCATAAAGGTTTTCAGATTGTTTCTAAATGTGTATGTTGCTCTCAACACTCCATCGAAACTTTTAACCATCTTTTTATCCACGGTCAGTTAGCTTCCTCGATCTGGTTGGCTTTTAGTTTGTCTCATAATCTATCTATCTCGGGGGACTCCATATTGCACCGATGTATGGCGGGTTGGGGTTCTTCTTCCACAGCTCACAAGTTGCTCCCTTCTCTTATTCTTTGGCATATTTGGAAGGTCTGTAATGCTATAATCTATGACAAATCTGGAATGTCGATTTCATCTGCTATTAATGCTATCTCTCAAGATCTCTCTCTTATTATGGGAAGCGGGAATTTCTTTATCCGGCAGAACCATTCGGGATCCTCTATTTCCTTTGCTATTAGAAGGCAAAGACGGATTCAAGCTGTTTCTTGGTCTAAGCCGACTGATCCTTTTCTTAAACTTAATTCGGACGGTGCGAGTCGGGGTAACCCGGGTCTTAGTGGTGGAGGGGGCATCATTCGTGACTCTGCAGGTAGAGTTATTTTTGCTTTTGCCTCTTTTTATGGTTCTGCTACGAACATTGAGGCAGAATTTAAGGCCCTTTTTCAGGGAGTTTGTTGGCTTCATTCTCATGGTTATCGACGGGTCATAGTTGAGATGAACTCTATGATTTTATATAATTGCCTCACTAAAGGGCATCATCCCCCCTGGTCTTTTCATTATTATATTCGAGGCATTTTATCGATGCAAAGAGACTCTGTGATTATCTTCAGACACTGTTATAGAGAAGCTAATTATGTTGCTGATGGGCTCGCTAATTATGCTATTGATTAGCGTTTGGACTCTGAGTTTTCCTCTCTTGATGCCTTGCCTGCTCTTATTAGAGGGAATTCTATTTTGGATAGACATGGTATTTCTCATATTCGTGTTTCATAGGTCTTTTGCTCTTTTTTGTATTTATTTCGCTTTCGAGGTTAGGCTCCTCTGTCCCCCCATTTATAAGGGTAAGGCTGGTTGTCCCCCTCAAGTTTGTACATTTCTTTTAATTAATAAAATTATGCAGGGTGCCGCCCCTGTTTCCTGAAAAAAAAAAAAAAAAAGTCCCATCAAATTTTTCTATGTAAGGCATTTAAAATTTTTATGTTAAGATGGCTGAGGGTTGCAGTGCCAAGGATTGTGTAGAGAATTCCCTTTTATTCAAGACCTTGAGCCTCATTTCCTTAAGGTTATCCATACCTACTTCTATTTTTATGGGAGGTGGCGCTGGGTTTTGGTATTGTAGACACCCCAATTTCGTACCCCTGGTATGTGACATGACATGGAATATTAAGACCTGTTAAAACTTAACAAATGTCAAGTTGCAGGATTTAAAAATGCAAAAGGAAAATCAGGATGCGTAAAATAGTGAAATGCAGGGGCCAAAGTGTCAAAAAGCAACATAAAAATGGAGCCAGGTGCCACCCACAACCATAGCTGGCGCGGCGCCCAGACCTCCTACGGATGGCGCCCAATAGTGCTTTATACACTGTAGCACTTTGCCTAAAGTGCAACTCTCTTAGCGCGAGGTACAAGCCGGTGAAGTACAGAAAAGAAAACTTAATGACGAAGGAGTCCCTATCTCGGCCTATAAATAGTAGGCCCCGGTCTCAGAATTTGGGACGGACACACAATTCACACATTCTCCGTACGTAGTTAAAACACCGCTGAAGAAGTACGCAGTGAGCGATTGTCTTGAGAGAGAGTGTGCCCCTCCTCTAAAAAGCCTTGAAGCTCTGTCAAATCTCCTCCAAACTCAAAACTAACAGTCAAAGTGAACCTTAGCCTCCCAGCTAGGATTCCACCCTATTTTCCCGTTCCAAAAATCCAAAAAAGAGCAGTTGCTCTGCTTGAATCCAGAGGCCAAATCCGCTAGAAGCAAGTAGTTGCTTTGCCCGATTTCCGCCAAAGCTAGCAAACAACAAAAAGCAAGGCTTGCTCCACCCGCTTCAGCCAAAAGCAACTTTCGAAGCAAGCATTTCCACCCGAATCTCCTCAACAGCAAAAGACTCCCTCTCTTAGAAGGACAGAGCGAGCACACCCCACGCTCTTAAAGGTAAGCCTTTAAGAGATTTTATAAAAAAAAGTGCTATTTTCAGCCGGCCTGATGTAAAAATATAAGCAGTTATGCTACCCGGATTTCTATAGGAAATAACACTAAAAAGAGCCATTATTATAGCCAAATATTTATAAGTATATTTGTAATTCCTAGGAGGCTGCTGCAAGTTTGTAATAATATAGATACAGATATATATGCTTAAATGTTTTATTTCATTTGCTAAATAAATATAATAAAATCATATTTTAGCCAAAAACTATTTTGAGACCGAAAGGGTGAGTTGGGTGCCTAACACCTTCCCACCTCGTAACTTAGCCTCCGAACCCTTTTTATAAACTTTGGTTATGTTTGGTTTTTCTTTATTTCTCACTAAAATAAAGATGACGACTTTGTTAGCACATTTTGGATCACAGTGAGGCCCGCAACATCTTTTTTTTTTTGACACTTTTTCGTTTCCCCCTAAACAAGGGAAGATGGAATGAAAAGGGTGATGCATTTTCTGTATCTTTTTTTGCCCTAAACAAGAGAGGATGAGATATGGAAAAATCCAAAGCACTCATATTGACCCAAAATAAACCCAAGTCCACAGTGAGGCAGGGCGTGTTCCCACATGCCCTCGCAGCATCCCTTTTTTGCACTTTTCTATTTTCCCCTAAACAAAGAAAGATTAGAATGAAAAGGGTGATGTCTTTTTCTGTATCTTTTTTCCCCTAAACAAGGGAGGATGAGATACAGAAAAATCCAAAACACTCATAGTGGGCTAGAGCACACTCAGTGACCAATGCATATTCAACGCACTTTTGACAACACTCTTTTTGCACTTTTAATTTTGTTTTCCCCTAAACAAGGGAAGATGGTATGGAAAGAGTGATGTCTTCCCCGAGCCGCGTGTTCCCCTAAAAAAGGGAGCGCGATCCTGGGAATCCTCTTCTGGCACTCACAATGCGATCTGGGACGTCGTTTTTATTTTAAATAAAAATGGAGGGCTAGACTCATTTTCAAAAAAAAAAAACCCCCCAGTTTTCTTTAGTGTTTGGCTAAAATATGCTTATTATATTTTTTTGGCATTTTAAATATTGTATTTTTATATATCTGTATATATGTTTGTCCATAACCGTTCATTTGCAGCAGTTTCGTTCCGGGCACCGTTACAGATATATCAAAATAATAATAATAATAAATAGATTTTCGGGAAGTATAACAAAAGGGATGGGGCTTATTATTACTTTATTTTTGCTTTATATTATTATTCTGTTTGCTTTATTTTTATCGCACAAAATATGTAAATATTATTTTATTCTGTCATTTTATTTTGGGGATTAGGACCAATATGTAATTAATAGGAATATATAGATTCCCCATTTTTCTTTCTATTTCTTGATCTGAATGGTTGCTTGCTCACGCTCAAACTAAATAAGCCGAGAAAATCCACAAATAACAACAAGACATGCCATAACTGTTTTAATTATCGCTTTATATCTTAAAAAAAACATTTTACTTCTTTCTAGATACCTCACACACGTGCACGCATATAGAAATATTCCGAACTGCTACCCTACACCATGGCCAGCCTACCCCTTGCAATCAGCCAATATTAAATTGCATACAGATTCTTAGGATACTTCATGGACCGATGGGTTTTTACGTCTTTGAATTATTGGCTAGTCCTTGTGCAAAAAAAAAAAAATAATAATAATAAAGCAAAAAAAAAAAACAGCAAAAAAGAGAAATATGAATAAAAATATACACAGGGGCTGACCAATAATTTTCTGATGTTCGACCTAGACCATTTTGAATGGTGGATCCTGGAAAGAGTATAGACCCTTCGCCTGAAATTAGTCCGATCTTGGGGAGTCAAAAGGCAGGTGGAATATGAGGGTCCTATACCCTATAGAAAGAATCCACTATTCCAGGAATAATCCTGAGACCGTCAAAACAAAGCGGGTGCTTGTCCGATCAATTGTAAGGAAAATAAATATTAATAAAAAATATTATTAAAGGCACATTGTACTCCAAACCAAGAATACCTTCAGCCAACCCTTTCTGATGCCTTCAAACCCCCATTTTCCTCAGAAACCTGGCCCGAGTTTGGAAAGACAGAGATAGTACTGGCCGATTGATAAGGGATACAGGTGCAGAGATCAGATCAGAAAGTATCGGGGTCAGATCAGAAAAGGGCAGGATAAGTACAGAGGATATAGATTTGAGCAGAATGGCTGCCAACCTTGCTGAGTTTGAGTCTATTGCTGATAAGCCTCTGTAGAATTGGTATACTATGACTGGCCTGCTCTTAACGCCCGCAAATCTGGTGGACCGTTTCGGATATACTATTCCTCATCCTTCTTTTAGCCTTACGGATTGGTCATCTACCGATTCGCTCCCTAAAGTTGAGGACCTCAAACCCCAGGGCCTCTATAATATAACCAACCCTGTACAGTTTACTTCTAATAATGATAATTTAGATGTCTTCGCGTATTCCTTAGTTGGAACTTCATTAAAAGACAAATTAATTAGCTTTGATAATAAGTCATTTAATGAAATGGACTCAAAAGATAAAAGTTACTTGCTTGAGGTCGCCAAGTCAGTCAAGCACCAAGAAATGCATCAATTAGCAGCAGCAGATGAAAACTTGTCCGCCATCAATCTGGGGTTGAACAATGAAATCAAAGAAGTCAAGATTGGCAGCTACTTGCAAGGTTCTGAAAGGGCAGCACTGATCAATCTCCTCAAAGAATTTGTGGACATCTTCGCATGGTCTTACGAAGATATGCCAGGGCTAGATGCAGCCATTGTTGAGCACCAAATCCCTACTTATCCTGATGCACGACCAATCAAGCCGAAACTCCGCCAAATCAAACCAGAATGGTCACTGCAAGTAAAAGAAGAAATCATGAAACAGCTGCGCGTCAAATTTATCCGGGTAGTTGAATACCCGATCTGGCTGTCAAACATAGTGACAGTTCCAAAGCCCAACAGAAAGGTTTGGATCTGTGTAGATTGTCGCGACCTCAACAAGGCGTCGCCCAAAGACGACTTCCCTCTACCCAACATCGATATTGTGGTAAACACCATGGCCTCTCACAAAATAAGATCCTTCGTAGACGGCATGCTGGGCTACAACCAAATCAAAATGGCAGCAGAAGACCAGGAAAAAACTTCATTCACCACCCCCCTGGAGAGCTTACTGCTACACTACCATGTCGTTTGGGATAAAAAATGTTAGGGCTACATATCAAAGAGCCGCCACCGCCCTCTTCCATGATATGATCCATAAAGAGAGTCGGTGTAGCGTGGTGACATGATCGTACACTCCAGCGACGCCATTGGTGCCCATATCAAAGACCTTCGGAAATTCTTCGAAATGTTAAGAAAGCATCAGATGAAGCTTAACCCCACCAAATGCACATTCGGGGTTACCAAGGGCAAGGTGCTGAGATTCATGGTGACCGAGCAAGGCATCGAGATTGAGCCAGCCAAAATCAGAGCCATCATGAATATGTCACAGCCAAAAACTCCAACGAAAGTCAAAGTCTTCATGGGTCGACATCATATATATCAATCGTTTCATCGATACTGACCTCCATATGCGAGCCCCTATTCAAACTCCTAAAGAAAAATACTAACTAAGTCTGGGACGAAAATGCAAACTAGCCTTCGAAAAAATAAAAGCCTACCT
>CM028377.1:142143110-142171022 GCA_013146195.2 Codonopsis lanceolata
TTAATGCTTTTACGTATTGTAAAAGTTTTGCAAAATATCGTTTTTAGGCCGAGGCGCAGCATGCTCTTAATGTTGCGCCACGTCAAGCTTCAAATGAGTCCTTGCTTGTTTATTGTTCACTTGTTTTCCCTATTGTCCACCGGTTCCACTCCTCGGCCCGGGTTGGGTCACCAATGAATCGCATTCCAAATGATGCCAATGGTGTTTGTGGGTCCCAACGCACAATAATAAGCTAGAAGGGGTTGAATAGCTTATTATACACTTAAAATTTTAAGTAAGTTCTTTGAAAGGTACTTTCAATCTATTGAAAAGATTGAAGTAGGGAAGTCTTTCAATGAAGGTGAATCAAGTCCGCCGATAGGACTACCTAGACCTTAACAGTTACTTAAATTTGTGTAAGGGTAAAGATAATAAAATATAAAGCAAGTAACAATGATCGACAAACAAGAAAGAAATAACACAAGTATTTTGGGATGGTTCACACTATAAAGAGTGCTACGTCCACCACCAAGGCGCTAACCTTGGATTTAAATAGTGCACTATGTTTTCCACTAGATCTATTACAAAGAATATTCCCAATGGATCGTGTACAAAATATTGACTTGTGTTTGGGTTAAGGAATTAAATATCTGTGAAAACAAGATATTTAATTTGTGCGTATATAGTTATTGAATGAATAACAACAAGAAGTAAAACAATAAATGTTGATGCACGACTTCTTGTTGTTGACGAGGACTTCGATTCGTTGAGGATCTCTTGAATGCACCGAGTTGTAAGACTTAGAGTTATTGGAATTTCGAGCAATTCTTCAAGTGTTCGATCGCTTGTTTCTTCGCCTTTAATGGCATTATTTATAGCAGTAACAAAAGATCCGTTGGAGAAGACGAAGACTTTAACATCTCTATTAGGTTGAATGCATTAAATGCACAAATGTCAATCGAAATTTCGTCTTCACGTATAGAGCAGGAATGATTACCGAGATCTTTCTCAAAGTTGGGCAATCTGATGTCGATCCGAGAGTTGTTGCGCATAGGTGACACCGCTTCCTACTTTCACCGCTCGTCCGTGAAAAGTCTTCCCCGCTGAAAGCCGCCGGCTGGTTTGAGGTGTCGTGAATGTCTCAATTTAAATTCAAACATGAATAAGGATAAATTTAAATTGATCCATTAATCTGCCGGACAGACACATCATGATTGACTGTGTACTCAAGGTTGTCCGGCTGCTTGTAAGTTGGAAGAGGTCTTCCGTTGAAGCTTTGAAGAGGTCTTCCAATAACCTCGTAAAGTCCTATAAAAACTATACTTGGCAAAGTTCTATACATTAAGTTACGCTAATCGATACGCACCGATTAGCCATCAAGATAAAACTAGTGTAATGAATGAGCATATAAATCTAATACAAATAAGAATCAACACCCTCCTATTTATATCCGGGGTCATCACACAAATGAGGGAGTTATTAGACGACCCGACCCGGATCCCAAGACGAAATCCCAAGGTCGTACCAGGAACAAATAACAACAAACAAGTAGCAAATAATGGTAGGGCCATAACGGCGATACACCGACAACTCAAAAACACATGCACAAATAAAATAAAATAGTGGCGCCCAAACTAAAACAACCAAAGAGATAATTAATCTCTGGTCCAAAAATTCGATTCGCTGGGTGTCGCATTGGGCACGAGGACAAACTCCCCGTTATGCAATTCAAATATATAGCAAAATAAAACCAAGTCATCGGCGGCTACGTCGAACCCAACATTAAACTAAGTCTAAGACTCTAGTCTAACAACTCAACGGCTAAAAACATGCCGAGAAAAACATAATATTTAACTAGCAATGTAAATGCTAAACATAATCAATTCAACCAAGCGACTAAAACCAATGGCTACCAACAACTAAGTACTAACAATTATAAGTACTAACAACATGTGCATATGGAGATATAACCATAAATATACATCAAGCACGACTTCTACTTGTCGGCTACCAAAAGAATAAACTAACAACATAGTTACAGCATTACAATCACATTAAGGTTTGCTACCCAATCATGAAGTTTACATAACTTCATCTTCCCAACGACCTCACCAAAAAACAAATAAACATCTAAGTAGCAACCTTTCCAAAAGAATTCCTTGCCAACGTAACCTTCTCTGATTTACTTGATCCGCTCGTGCGACTCGGATCTAGGGAAAAACAACAACAGATAAAAGTAAGTCATAATGACTTAGTAAGTTACTAACCGTAACTTCCTACCATGGCATAATGCTCAATCATAAATTATATCATGCTATCGTCATAAAATAACCTTATATAAAATCATGTTATGGCATTCATGCTCAACATTAAATAAATATGCTATCTTTAAAGTATAACATCTCATCATAAATCCATGTCAAGGCATTTTAGTCTTAACAATAATAATTTATACCTTTGGCATAAAACAACATTCCCATAATATTCATGTGATAGCATATATGCTTAACAACATTAATCAATATGTTATCTATTAAGTATAACATGTAAGAAACCAAAACAAACACCATATCATATCCAATTCACTAAGCACGTTATTCACTTAAGCACTTGTGAAACAATTCATATATAAGGGATATGATACCATTACCCAAATTCCTCCGGCTGTCGCTCCTGCAAAAACACGTGCAAAACCCTTATGTGCCCTCGATATCCCTCGTAGATATCGACGTCCCGAGACGATCTCCGCCGAGTTCCATAGTTATCAAAGTCATGTGTATTACTACAACTAAGATAAACTACTTCCCCACCGTGGCCATCGATGGAGGGTGTGTGCAAACCCGGCACGGCGATCCATCGCGATCACGAATCCCACACTCGTGAAGACGATGTATCGTCCCACCAAAGACTCAACAGACCGACGCCAGCTGGACTCAAAACCCAAGCACAAGTAATATATACTCATATGCTCAAAACAAGTAGGTAAACACTCTACCATCAAACTAGTCATGCAATTCATCCACAACTAGCATAAACATCACAACCGAGAATCATATAAGCTCTCATAATCAAGTGTGTTTCACACACTTCAAAACTTCTTGGAGGCTCGACCTCCATGAATTCTACCCAAAATTCCGTGGGACTTAAAATTATAGTTCCTAGGATTCATACTAACCCAAAGGTTAACTCCGTTGAGTTCAATCTAAGTTTTCAAAATTCAAGGAATAGAAGCTTAGGCTTCATCATCCTCCTATGTTCATAACTATCGCCAAAACCATAATGCCAATGTTCAATAAAAATCATATAAACCCAACAAAATGATTAACAATGCAACTTAGAATAAATTAGCTATCTTGTGCATAATTTCATCCAAGTCATCATACCAATCATAACCTTCAAATCATGATTAAAATTTACAACATGGTTTAATATACTCTATTAAGCATTTTAAACATGTTAAACAAGCTCACATCAATAATTTGCAAGCTAAAACAAGATTAGGGCAAAACACCCTCCAAGTATCTCAACTAAATCAACATCAATACTCATGGAAAATCAACATAATCAAGTTCATTAGACTAGCTAGAACATGAATTTCACATATATCATGGTCCCACATAGGTCAATCAAGTTCTATCATTCAATTGGAAAACCTAGGGTTCATGCTTCTTCTACAACCCTAACAATGGCTTCCATTGACCTCAAATAACACAAATGGTTGTTTCCCTAGGGTCAATGGAGCCCAAAAATCAAAGGAAGAGAGGTAGAAACTTACTAATTTTGGCCCTCACAAACTGCCCAATTCGAAATCAAGGGATGAAGTCGTTCTTCTCACTCCACTCTCTTCAATCTTGCGGGTTAGATGGAGAAGAAGACTCCCAGCTATGGCTTCCAAGCTCAGCCCTTTTGAAACCCTAGAATCACCTCCTCTCAAGCTCTTCCCGGGTCTTGGTCTGAAGTGGTCGCGAGGAGACACTGAAAGAAGAAATCGCAAACTGGCCGAACAAAGAGAGAGAGAGTGCGGCTGTTTGCTTTTATATGAGGGATTAATTCCTCTAATTAAGCCACTAATTACCCCTAAATCTCTTAATAGATGATTAGGATTAGGATTAGGCTAAGTAAGTGAGTTTAGGATAAGTTTAAAATGGGTTTAAAGGTTAAAAATTCGGACAGCGCACAAGAAATTGCAAAATCCCGTAATTTGGAATTAAGGACCCTTGCGGTCGCTTGGGGGGTAAGTGATGCGACCGCATCACTTGTATCTTCAGCATTCTAGGTTTTCTCGTTTCCTTGCTCGGTCCCGTGGACTGCCCGCATGCAATCCCGAGTCCTTCAAGCCAAAAATGGTCTATAAATCAACCTTAATAACCTCCAAACATTAACCAAAGCAATCAAGTCCCAAACCTCAACAAAACAAGGCCAAGAACTCAGGCAGAACTCTCCCGAACAACTACCGAAAACGTCAAACTGAGAAGGGTTTTCGCTAGAATCAAACTAGCAACCAAACCGACGATGCAATAAGCATCTAACCAACATCCAAGGCATATTAATGATGTTTTGAATGCCTTCTAACAATTATCCATGTGATTACAACATAAATCACAAACCCGAGATTCAACGCATCTCGCGAAAGAAAAATGCATACGTGCATCTCAAACAACGTCAATGATCATGCTATTGGCTCTAAACATATACGGGAGCTAAATGAACATATTCATGATGATTATAAGTGTATGAATTCATGCATAACACAAACAAACAACATTTCAGGGTTTTACAACTATAACCGACTATGTGATAGATAATAGCATGTCTAAGAGATTTATATATTTAGTAGTGGAAGACATGCCTCTATCAAACAGAAGAGCACCTCAAGTGTAAGGACTATTCTATGTGCATACAAAGAAAAGGAAATCATAGAGCAGCACACAGATTAGTAACAAAATAGTTCAAATAAATTTAAACTGAGTGTTTAAATTCTAAGCAGATATAGAAAATGAAACAACAAGAATTTAAACATAAGACAATTTTGAAAAGCAGATAATCTTCTGTATTATAAACAAGATGTTTACTGTGTACAGAGTTTTCAAAAGATAAAATGAATACAAAGGTTAAGGGAAAACAGATACATAGTTTACGAGGTCGTTTCCTTTTCCTTTATCTGTGACTTCTTTTTCCCTTGCCTCTCTCTAGCTCTTCCATTCTTGAACGTGCTCGTCATTGGCATCGGTGGGAGGTCCGGTGGAGCAGGCGGTAGTCGAGTTCTTCACAGACGGTTCTCTTCCATCAAGGCATTCGGTTGATAAATCTCATTTGCTTCTCTCGTGATGGCAGATCACGATCACGATGGCGTTCATGATATTGTAGCGAGTCTCGAGCTAAGTTGTTGAGTTCGAGGACGGGAGGCGGCCATTGCCGAGATGTAGAGTGATGGCATGGAGCTGGCCCACATGAATGGTCATATGCTATCCAAGAAAATCATCCGACATTGGTACTATTAGATGCGCTTGAGCGATTGTATCCGGTGGAGTGCGACATTGCGACAAATGTCAGCGCTTTGCCAATCTGACATGTGCCCCCACCGTCTTATACAACTCCGGCCCCTAGCCCTTCTCGACTTGGGAATCGGCGTCATAGGCCAAATTCACCGAAGGAATCAATGGCCATGAATACATCACGTAGGCGTAGATTACTTCACAAAAGTGGGTGGAAGCCTTTTCCTACAAGATCTGAATGCCGAAAGGTGTCAGGAGTTCATCCGAGCCAATATTATATATCGTTATGGGGTACCTTCGAGATAATCTCCGACAACGGCTCTCATTTTGAAGGGGCGTGAATCGTACTTGGCGAGTTCAAGATCGAGACCAAATCCTCCCCTTACCGGCGCAAGCCAATGGTGTGCGTTGAAGCAGCCAACAAAACTCTTGAAATCATCATCAGAAAAATGGCTGACACAGGAAGAAACTGGCCAGAAAAATTGCCACTAGCCCTTTGGGGCTACCGTACGTCAGTTCGTACACCCATTGGGGCTACCCCCTACTCTCTGGCATATGGCATGGAAGCAGTACTACCAGTAGAAGTGGAAATTCCATCATTAAGAGTGATGATGGAAGGCGATATAGCGAAATTGGATCAAAGCGGTGATCTGAAGCGGCCCTAATTGATGAGCGGCGCTGGTAGCCTTGGGCATACGGGCATATCAAAGGCGCGTCGCCCGAAACTTTCAATAAAAATGTCAAAGGTCGCGATATCCAAGTTTGAGACCTCGTGCTTCGAGAAAAACCCCTAGTTACGTTGATACTAGGGGAAAATGGAAGTCTCCCTGGATGGGACCATACATCGTTAAGGAGATCCGATCAGGAGGTGTCGTGCTTCTCACGAACCAGGATGGGGAAGATCTTGTCCAGCCCTTCAACCTCGACAAACGTAAAAGGTTCTATGCCTGAGCCATTCTATCCAGCAGATGCTTCCCTCTCCAGCCCGCTAGGCTGAAAACCCGAAAGGGCGGCCTAGGCAAAAGTTAGGGCATATATAAAAAAAATAAATGAAAATAAAAAGGAGAAATAAGGGCTCGCTAGGTTGAAAACCCGAAAGGGTGGCCTAGGCAAAATTTAGAGCACAAAAGAAAAAAAAAGAGGGTAAAAAAAAAGGAAGAAAAAAATTTAATAAGGAGATAAGAAGGAAAGGGAAGACATTATTTGAAGTCCTCAGCATACCACCTCAAGTCTCCAGCGCATCAAAGGCTCGACTGACAAAAGAGAAAAACCACGACGAAAAGCTCATATTAAAATACTAAAATATAATTTTACAGGTCCTAAGGTGCAACTTAGGAATATTTACTAAGACATCTATATTATACATTGATTGCATTGTGTATATCTATATATATTGCCTGTACCCCTTTGTTGTCCTAGAAACAATTCATTTTCTTGCAGCCTTAGCCCCAGATCGGTCTATCAGTGCCTGTGACGTCCACTGAGCCGGGCCCATATACTCCTTCTGCGAGGCACAGAAGAAGCCCTAGACTCATCAGCATGAGAGCCACCAGAGGTGTCTCCCTCTTCATTGTTAGCATCCCTGTTCTCCTGGGCAGTCGTATTGCTTGAACCAGCTCCGTCATTTCTAAAACCAGTACCCCATACAGGCGGGGGAGGAAGAGCCGCTATCTCTTGTTCCCATGGATTGTCCTGCCTGCTTGCCAAGCTCAGCCGCGGAGGCTCATGACCACCAGTTCTCAGAGCCGCACCCCAACCAGACTGGGGAGGAGGAGCAACTACTTCTTGTTCTCATGGGTTATGCTACCGACTGACGTTGCTTAATCTGCGGGATATATTGTAGGGACCCGCAGTATCAGGTCCAGGGGCCGTCTAATTATTAAGGCCATGTACCCGTCTGAATTATGCCTCCAGGGCCCGAGGAACAACTAACCCCGAGCTATCAACGTCCTCGTCTACTTCCATCAGGCGAGCATCCACTCCGTTAGTTATATGGCGACCCAGCAAATGTCTCAGTCCATGCCGGATAGTGCTGGACGGCCCCTCAGCAGCTACCATGATCCATGCTAAATACCCAAGGGATAGAAGCATATAGCCAGAATATGGGTATGCTACCTCCAGCCTCTCAGAATCTCTGAGCCACATGCCCTGAATAGTGGGACCCAGACGCTTGTCAGTAAGCTCCATTCCCATGTATATAGGACTAGAGGTGTCCGGGATCACTTGCTCTCTTCCGAATTGCCACAAGATCCGGTCCTGTTGATAAAAAGAAGTCCGATGAAGACCCAACATGACTACTTGACTGTACTCATCGGAATGACGAAGAAAGAACCAGATCTCCCAATGGAAAATGACCCAGATGATGTCCATCGAGCCCCGGCGATTAAAGTGATCAGCCCAATCATTCTCAGAATAATTGGTCCAAGGAAAATGCCCGCGCATGCCATAAAATGATGGGTCATAGGGAGCTCCATGTGGCACGGGAGCCTGAACCTAGAGGAAATTCTCTTCTAGCCACATATGAACCAAAATGGGGCTAGGTAGAGCGAGCGATTCATCACCGGTAAAAAGCAAAGTCGGGCGGTCGCAAGGTCTCGGCAAAATCACTTGGGACAATGTTTAGCCTGGCGATCTCGAGCACATGTAGTGCCGTGGTCAGCGACCAGCGAAGCGACAAATCCGGGTAGACCTACTCTCAAGTATCTCCCTACCAAACAGAGAAAGAGCGCTGTCAGCCTACGCCGCAGATAGTCCACATCATCTTCCCTGTATTCTGTAAAGGTTCCAGGAAGAACCATCAAATAAAAAGTTTCCCCATTGAAGAATCCTGGAGTAGTATTGTGGGTAGAATTAAAAAGCTCCCGGAAAGCCATACATGAACGCCTTTTGTAGGTGGGCACTGCAATATGACGGGTAGGTGCCGCCCCCAACATCGCGCAGAACTCCTCAAAAGTAGGACACATCTCATTCATGCCGAAATTAAATAAGTGATCCTGAGGAGACCAAAACCTGGCGGCTCCCCTCAACATGTCCCAATTAATAATGACATTCCGCCAGGACAGAAGGCACCTGAATCCAAAAAGATGATCAAACCAGTCCCTCTCGTCAGATCGCAGGGAAAGGATCCAAAAATCCAGGGCATTCTCGTAAATCTCAATTTCCAGAGCCGTAGGAATACGTGCGACCATTTATAAAGAGAGATGCGAGAGATTTTATGCAGCTGAGAAGAGCAATGGAAGGACAGGAAAAAGCTGGTGAGTTTTAAAGAAAAGGGACGAAGTGAATTGGTGAAGAATCAGGCTGATCTCCGTCTGAATTTATACCAAAAATAGACAAAACGGACAGTTCAGTGCACAATGCGTGAATAGTAAGGTGAACAGTGGCTACACAGGAGAATCTATGGCGCCACCAAGGAAGCCCCTTGGCGCCGCGCCATAGCTCCCTTATGGCCGTGCCAAGTGCCTCCACTGTGCTGCGAAATTTTTGCCTGGTATCCTGGTTTAATTGTCCGACAGCCCACTGCTCCTACGTCTGATCGCAAGAAAGGAAGGAAAGCTATAAAAGGTGGCTACGAGCACGGGCTCAATAGCCACAGGGCACCAAAATAATAAGGGATGCGACCATTCTCCTGTTCCGATATCACCCGAAAAGCCTGCTCCGATCTAAAGGTGTATTCTCATAAACACCCTTTCTTAAAGTACATCGTGCCATTACCTTTTAGATGTCTGATATAGCTTTATTTTCTGTGTGAATTTAGTTTTGCATGTGTAATATATTGCATCATATACCTTATATTGCATTATACCATAATGTTTGTACAGATTTCTTTTACAAAAAACATATATATATATAAAAAAAAAAGATACTAATATTCGCAGGAATCCGAAGCTAATGTGCTCGGGACGACTAACTTCTGTTAAGGCCACCACCCATGACCCTGGGACCCGTTGTGCCACTGATTCTATATCCCCGACCTGCCGCCGAGTTCGGCGACATGATCTCGGCGTTCTGCCGAGGCCGGCCGCTTCCCCGCAAGAAAATTCATCGCAAGTTTCGATAAAGCTAGCCGATATTTCCAAAGACACCTTCTTATAAGTGGATACGTTCACCTAAAAAAAAAGAGTGAAAAAAAAAAGAAATATGTTAGTCTCAAAAAGGGCAAAAAATAAATAAATAAAAATAAGTGTATATATAAATAAAATGAAATGACGATAATGAAAAAAAAAATGTATATATATGAGTGCATGAAAAAATGTATTAAAAAAATAATGTAGAAGAGAGACAGTAAAGGTAAATGTGTCTACCGAACGAGCCTGCTCCGGGACACGACGCTCCTCTGGAATCTCGACATCAGGAAGAACCTGCTCTACCATGCCACCACCCCACTCATACTGGAAAGTAGAGAAGATATCATCAGGCTCTATAAACATCAGGTTCTCATCGAGAGATGAAGTAGACGGCCCAGCTCGCCAGACATCGGGAGAATGCCGCTGGGCGCGACATGAGCTTGAGAAAAGGGGATCAGCATTAATCTCGGGAAATCCTCATGCGCCATCCTTTGGATAACTGTCGCCGCATGAGGTATTTCGCCAATCGATACTGCTGGGCGCGGTCGATCGGCTCTATCACCCGTAAAAAGAGGCCGAGGAGGCACCAGCGAGTCGCTAAAATGCATCGATGACTTGCTTCACCCGCCGCCCATCCATATAAAGAATCCACCATAATGGAAACCATCGGTATCCCAAGGCCGGCTGAGCATCAAATTAACAAAGATAATGGCTCTCCGCACCTCCCAAGGAAGGAAGTGCACCGCAATGCAGACTCGAGCTAACAATCCGCTTCCAAAGACTCTTTCCCTATCCTTGCTGTACCACCATCCTCAATCGGATCAACCTGTTACCGTTACATCAACGTCATCGGGACAAGTATGGAGGTTGGTAAACTCGCCGAATGAGAGGACCCGTTGAAAAATGAAAAAATGAAAAGGCCCAGACTTGCAAAAAAAAAAGAGAGAAAAAAATGTGTTATCAATAAAATATATAGGTGTTATCAATAATAAAAAAAAGAAGAAAAAATATGTATGTAAACAAAAGAGAGAGTACATAAAAAGAGAGAGAGAGAGAGAGAGAGAAAGAAAAGCAGGAACAGGCATGTACCTCCCATGCCGGGGCAAACCCATTCGTAGTCGGCGAAGTCACTTCCGCCGGCCCTATCCATAGAAGCATATTGCCAAGTTCGGCCAAGCACACTTTGTCCCCGTCCGTCCCCACCATATAAAGTTTCGATCAAAATCGCTGCACAAGCGGGACGGAAACCCCGTGAGGTAGAGGAGTTGGCAAAGAGCGGTGTGCCAAAAAAGAAAAATAGAAACGCTCTCGCCACTCGAGTCACGGCAGCCACATCATTGGCCTGGCATCTACCCGACATTCGGAAGCTAGTTCGAACGCTTATAGATAAGAATCTCATCTGTCGATTTGAATTCTGGGCTCAAAACCCAGGACGTCCACTACCTCCTCCCTATGCTGACAGAGAGTGAAATCAGGAACCATGGTCTCCCCTATGCTGGTAGGAATGCCCGTGATCGCGGCAAAATCGCACGGGGTCATGGTCGCCTCCCCCCAGCTGAAGTGAAAGGTATGGGTGGTGTCCCACCAGAAGTCCCTGAGCACATCGAAGATGGGCAAGTAGCTGGTGAAATGGGTAAAAGAATGCATAAAGACACCGAGACCGGAGCCCTCCACCAATAGCTGCGCCGCCTCAGGTAACATGGTATAGATCTCAGCGACGTTAGCACATGTTGCCCGCACCCTCGTGAATTTCCTGCGAATCTAAAAAAAAAAGGAAAAAGAAGAAAAAGGTAAGTCTCATATCCTTATTTTTCTTCTCTGTACAGTCTTTTAATAAATAAGTATGAATATATAATAAACATGTTGCATGCATTGTACTTTAAAAAAATTTTTGTAGCATGCTAAAAGAAACAAAAACAACAATCAAGGGTAAATACTTCTGAATAATCAGTTTCTTTAATAATAAGAAAGAAAAATAAAATACGTATTCATTTTTGGGAAATATACCATATTCTTTTACTTTCTTTCATAAATAGAAAAAAAAACTTTGTTAATACAATAATAATAAATAAATAATAAATAATTTTTTCTGTAAGTAAACACATACCATTTTTATACATGTACATAAATCCACATGTAAATAAACATTTAGTTTCGTTAAACGTCATTCTTTTACGCGAAATATATATATATATATATATATATATATATATATATATATATATATATACACACCATATTCTTTATGTATGTATATATATGTTGTACATATGTACCATATTTGTAACACCCCGCTCCTTCGTTAGCTCGGTTTGCGTGCTATACTTGCACTTCTTCCTTTGTTGATTGTATGTTTGGTTTGCGAGAGGGTCTAGATATATATGATAGACCACATTAAGACCAAAACACTATTAAGAGACTCCATATAGTTGTTGACTTGCTAAAGTTACAAGTCGTGACTCGACGATAGTCGGAATGCGACGCGATTGAGGGTTTGCTTGCGTTTTGCGTTCGTGACCTCGGTTTGGTCCTATAACTTTATATGATGATTGATTAACATGTTTAGATGTGTTAGACTTCAATTTGGAGGTGTTCCTTAAGTCTATCGATGATTTGGAAGCTTTGGAGATAGCGTTCGTCTCTATCGCGTAGTTCGGGGATTGAGTCGTGTAATCGTCTCTCCTTTGGGATTCTTATTTCCCTAGTTGTTATTCAACTTTCTAGAAGTATTTAAGCTTCTTCATTATCCCTTAGACTTGCCTTAAAAGTCTCCTTTCATTGATCGTTCAATTGCTAGTTCATTCGTCGTCGGTTGCGACGTTGTTGCACCTCTTCCGGTTTCGCCCGAGTTGTTTCGGGAGTTGTTCGGGTGTGTTTCCGACTTGTTTTGAGTTGGGTTAGACCTTAGAATGGTTTCCCATAAGTTTGGGACCATTTAGGACATGTTTAGACCAAGTTCAAGGGCTAGACGAGGCGGCCGCATCGAATTTTGAGCACTAGCCCGCCTCAAAAGCTGAGAGCATTTCAAAATCAGCCCAAGGCTCAGAATCCCAGGCGCCCGCCTAGACTTTGGTGAGGTGCCCGCCTCAACATCAGGTTGCTTATACGGGATTTTTCCCCTGTTTTGTGTTTTGACGAAAAATAACTATCCTACCCTCATTAAACCCCCTCTAAACCCTTCCTAACCACCCATACTTAACCCAAATCATGTCCTAACATTAGTTGGAAGTTAATTAAGGTTATATTAGTGATTTATTACCCCTAATCTCTACTAATTGTACTTGGGAAATGTCTATTGTGCCCTCCTTAATTTGGGGTATAAATACCCAAACCCCTTTGTAATTTGCGAAATCTTTCACTTCTTCTCTTCCACAATACGTATTAGAGAGAGTGAGAGAGGAGGCTTGGAGATTCAAGCCCTAGCTTCATTCTTCCTTCGATCCAAGACGATCCAACCATCCGATTGCCTTCAAACTTCAGATTCGTGAAGCCCTCGACGTGTAGAACAACTTCACCGTTCAGATTTTGGTTCTCTTGAGTTTTCACTCAAGCTAGGTAAGTTACTTCCTTTTGATTTTGGTTCATTGGCCCTAAGGAAAACAACTTATATGCTATTTGTGGGCAATGAACACTTGATATGCTTTGTATGCCCAATTTGGGGATTTTTGGAAGTATAAACTTGTTAGGAGCATTTGTAAGATGACTTCTATGATTGTTGAAGTATATGATTGTTCTTCATCTTGTGTTTCTAGGATTATGAGTATGCTAGAAATCATGTCCATATGTTACTTGGATTTATTGTGGAAGTATGCCTATTATTGGGGCTTTGGAAGAGTGAACTCACTAGATAACATGAGTAGGATCACTTAATTGAAATTATGTGATTTATGGAATGGGTTATGATTAATGTTGGGTTTGTTGTGAATTTTAGGGCTTGAGAATCAAGCCCGAATTATTGGGGAAAGTGTTGTTAAATAAAGTGGGTATTAATGTTGAAATTGAAGAAGTGCGTAAATGATGAAACTTAGTATTTAGACTCAACAGAGTCTTAACAAGTCCAATAATGTGTTAATGAACTTGGGTTGAAGTCCTACGACATTTGGGTTCCGTTTGACTATGATTATGATGAGTTCTTGGATTTTTAGGCTTGGGAAACAAGCCCGGATTATTTTTGGGAGAATTTCTATAAACTTGAATAATGTGTTAAATTTGGGGATTTATGAAATATGTATTTAATGAAGTGCAATATTAAGACTCAATGGAGTCGTTATAGGTTCAATAAGATGTTGGTGAGCATTAGGTTAAAATCCTACGATGTTCGGGTTTGGTTGGTTTTGATTGTGAGTACCCGAGCATCTCGAAATTGTGTCCCATTTGTGACACCCATGATATAGAGGTTATTGGGGATTTATTTAGAGCGTGCTCGTTAGAGCACGGAGCATTAGAGACCAACCAATGATCTCGTATGCCTTAAGAAATGATTATTTGAATGAGTTCTCTTTTAGGGAATTTGGTACATGGAAAGCACTTGCGAGGTTTGACTACGGGTTGGTTTTGGTACCCTTGAGATTGGTTTGAGAATGTCAAGTATATATGACAATTGGGACTATGGATTGAGTCCGGTGTACCTTTAAGTGAAGCTAAAATGCTAAGTCTTGATTTATGATTGTTCTTAGACTAAATAATAGTCTTTGATTTAATCTTGAGTAGAGGACTATAGTAGACCTCACGTTGTGATTTATTGAGCTATAAACTATTCTTGAATTGGTGATGACTTGAGGATTATGAATACCTCAATATGTGGTTTTTGAACTAAACTTACAAGTTAGTTGAACATGTTAAGTGTGTACAATTATGTGCATTGTTTATTGGGTTTTGTAGAGCATTATGACCTACTTGATTTGGTGAGTCCTCTTGTGAAGGACTTGGTCCTTATTGGTTTATCCAAGTAAATATCTACTTGAGCATCTTGATTTGAGTCCATGGCGCTTGGTCGCTTTTGTCGGCAATGGGACGATTCATAGCCTTTGGAAACATTCGCTATGAATCGCCGCATTGGTACCCTTTCTCCTCACTATATTGGCCGATAGTGGGATGTGGTCTCGTGATTAGCGCCCCTAGCCCGATATCGAGCTCCCATTTCTCATCCGTGGTTGGATGAATGTAACGAGGTACTCATTAAGAAAACTGATGAGTTGTGATCATTTGAGGATTGAAACCCAAGTTATGATCATTTGAGGGTTGTACCCATGGTTTGAATATTGAGGGCTAGGCCCAGGTCTTGGTTTTACGTGCTTATGTATAAGCACTTATATGAAAGATAACGTGCTATGTGGTTTATGAAGTTTATGTTACATGATGACTTAATACAAGTTTATTATTGGTATGCTATTAAGATACCATGATTTTATACATGCTTGTGCATTATGCCATGCCACGTCATGCTATGCCATACATTTGCATTTAGTAACTTACTGGGTCATTATGACTCATTTCGTGTGTTTGTTTTCCTTAGTTTTGCAGTAAGCTCGTTAGTGCGCGTTGCAGCTTTGGGTGCTTGTTGGTTAGCAGGTGGTCTTCCGGGCAATAGCTTGGAGTTATTATTATTATTATTATTGTATTTATTATCTTGTGAGACACGGATGTAAAGTTATGTAAACTTTACTTGGGTAGTTATGTTAGTATTTTATTGTCGTTTATTTTGGGAGCCGACTTGTTGGGTCGAGCTATTGTATTTAATTAGAGGTTATTCTGTTGTCTTTCCGAGCAAGGTTTTAGCTCGCAAGTTCTAGTATTATGTTATTGTTATTTCTGTCTCCGACAACTTTAGTCGAGAGACATTGGTTTAGTTGTTAGTATTTAATATCTTATTCGTTTAGTTGATTTGTCCCTCCGGCATGTTGTAGCCGTTGAGTGGTTGTTTATCAGGTTGGTATTCTGTTGATTCGCCGGCCTTAGGTTTGCCGATGGTTTGTTGTCCGTGCGCAATGTTGCGTCACGCGAGTCGTAGATTTGTCGAGAGATAGTTATCTCTCAGCCTTGCGTTCCTTGGTTTTTAATTAGGCTTTGGTTCCACTTATGATTTGCTTCCGCAGATTTTAGTTTTTAGTTATTCCGTATCGCCGTTATGGCTTTACCTTCCTGTTCGAGCTTGATGGCTCATCTTTTGACTCGCACCATTATGCTTAGCGGGTGCTTGTCCGTCTTTTAGTCTGTCTTAACGGCACGACCTTGGGATTCCGCATTGGAGTCCGGGTCGGGTCGTTACACTTGGTATCAGAGCTATAGGTTAGCTATTTCGCCAGGATAGGTTCCTTGGCCTAGTTTGGGTTGGGTTTATTGTTGAGTTATTAACGCTGAGTGTTCTTTGTAGGCGTATTATGTCGAACTTGGCGTGGAGCTAGTTCTAGTAGACCTGTTCGGTGCTCGTGGCAACGAGAGAGGGGGAATGTTAAGGATCCGCCGTGTGACTCCTCAACGGATGTTTGGAATGGAAGACGATTCTACCATTCTTGCGAGATTCTTGAAGTTGAAACCTGAGAGCTTCGATGGAGGACCCGATGCTTCTAAAGCAGAACTTTGGATAGAAAGCATGGAGAAGATCTTTCCAGTTATGGGTTGTACGTCAGAAGAGATGGTGACCCTAGCAAGTGTTTAAATTAGCGGTGCGGCCGACCATTGGTGGCATGTGTTACGAGATAGTTGGAGACACCATGGAGTGCCTCAAGTGTGGGAAAACTTCACGATGGAGTTTATGGCACAGTTTATTCCGGCAGTAGTTCGGGAAAGAAGAGAAGCGGAATTCATGGCATTAGAACAAGGAGCTATGACGGTGGCTCAGTATTCAGCGAAGTTCACAGAGTTGGCTCGCTATTGTGGTTACTTAGTACCAGATGAGGCTAGGAAGACCCAATGGTTTGTGAAGGGCCTAAAGATGAAATATCGTAGGCAGCTCGTCCCGTTACAACTTACGGATTACCGAGGCACTGTGGATCGTGCGTATGCAATGGAGTTGGACATCGAGGAGTATGCTCAAAAGAGAGCCTCGAGTACTATTAGAGACAATGATGGTAATAGAGGCGCAGCACCTCGCATGCTTAGTCAAGGAAATGTGCGTTCTGGTGGCCGAAGTGGTGTTACTACTTCTACTCCGAGGTGACGAAGTGATGAGTTGATATGCAATTTCGTATGAGGACTGACATGCCGAGAATAGGTGCTGGGGTAAATCAGGAAAGTGTTTCGCTTGTGGCGGTGATCATGTTCGTAAAGATTGCCCACGGATGAGAGTTAAGCGGTCTGGGAGTACTAGTCAACAATCCAGTGGCTCCAAGAGAGACAAGGTGGACGCCTAGAGTTTGAGGTCGCGCGTGGCGGTTGGCCATTATGGGTTTTGAGTCCTATCCGAAATAGGAAGGTATATTCTTGTATATATATATATATATATATATATATATATATATGTGTGTGTGTGTGTGTAAATTATACAGTGACTATTATTACCGTTATTATGAGTACACGTTTTAATCGGTAGCTCATGTGCATTCATACATACATTATATGGTGTATTGTGTATTATTGGTTATTTGTTTGATTGGGGGTAATATCCCAATGAGAGATCGATATATAATATGGTTTATTTTGTGGATTACCGGTAGGTAATCGCACGTGGTGTATGGGTTCTTGTTTAGTCTATATATGTGTAAGACTATGCTATATATAGAGTTGTGGTTTTATGTGGTTATATACAAAGGCCATAGTATGTATATATATGAAGCATGAATTGTATATTAATACTTATCGGTTTGGTATGATGTTTGTGTATTCTATAAAGATAAGTTTTATGTAATGAATAGTATAATATTATAGTATTGTTAGTGGTTAATTATGCGAGTAGTATACACTCGATTAGTGCGAAGGTTAAGCGCTGCGATTTATCGGTTGATTTCAGCTGCACGGGAGAGATTGACGCCTCACCGCGAGTATTGAGACGTTAACGTTGTGTTAGGATGCTTAGTGTATGCATTGGTTGTAGACTTGGTCTAGAGCTCAAGAAAGGATAGTTTTGCGGAGTATGGACGTTACGGGCATTAGTAGTCTTGTCGATTCGTTGTGATTACTAGGAAATTATCTTGGTCGAGTGTACTAGGTACACGAGTTTTGTGATAGCTATGATTGTTGTTTGCCAAGGTAATAGACCTTGTTACTTGGTCTGAATTTTTATTCAGTTACGTGCATTAGTTGTAGGAAACACCTACTTGATGCATTTACATTGTAGTATATTAAATTCTCATTTCATAATTATTATCTCCTGTTCATTCATTTCATTAGTATAGGGGACTGTTTGAAGGATGCTTAAAACTTTTTATTCATGAACCTTCGCATCCTTACGACGGAAACTTTTGAAGCTAATTCAGTAGGTACCCTGAATTGGTGAGCAAAAGGTATTCGTCGTTGGACTAGGATTGGTAAGAATTAAGTTAGAAATTGACTATACCCGTTACCAAATGGAATGGACTGAAATGGAATGAATTTTCAAAACATTTCATTAATGTGCTCTTATATGTTCTCACCCGCGATGGGAAAATCGTGAGTATGATTTACATGGTTTGGAATGCTGATGTGATTATCTTTGATTTGTTTGTAAATTGCTCCATAGGCAATTATTAATTCTTGTAACTTAGAATCCCTTGTGCTTGAATTTCATGATGTGCCCCGAGACAATTAGTTTCGGTAATTGGATGTTGAAGTGTCCTTAAATGAGTTTTTCATGTTGAAATTTGGGGTTTTGCTTGCATGATTGGCATAGTGTTGTTCGTGTTTGTATTCGCGACTCAAGTATGAGTCATGTCATTTTCAATCTTAAGTGCTTGAGGTCGTTGTGTCTATTTAGGATTCGTGGACCTTCACATTTGGATTATTAGAGTTTGAACCTCGTGCGTATTATGGTTGAGTGTGGACCTAATGTTGGTTTGTATCATGATTTAGAATTCGGGACGAATTCTTTTTAAGGTGGAGAGAGTGTAACACCCCGCTCCTTCGTTAGCTCGGTTTGCGTGCTATACTTGCACTTCTTCCTTTATTGATTGTATGTTTGGTTTGCGAGGGGGTCTAGATATGTATGACAGACCACATTAAGAGCAAAACACTATTAAGAGACTCCATATAGTTGTTGACTTGCTAAAGTTACAAGTCGTGACTCGACGATAGTCGGAATGCGACGCGATTGAGGGTTTGCTTGCGTTTTGCGTTCGTGACCTCGGTTTGGTCCTAGACCTTTATATGATGATTGATTAACATGTTTAGATGTGTTAGACTTCAAGTTGGAGGTGTTCCTTAAGTCTATCGATGATTTGGAAGCTTTGGAGATAGCGTTCGTCTCTATCGCGTAGTTCGGGGATTGAGTCGTGTAATTGTCTCTCCTTTGGGATTCTTATTTCCCTAGTTGTTATTCAACTTTCTAGAAGTATTTAAGCTTCTTCATTAGCCCTTGGACTTGCCTTAAAATTCTCCTTTCATTGCTCGTTCAATTGCTAGTTCATTCGTCGTTCCGGTTGCACGTTGTTGCACCTCTTCCCAGTTTCGCTCTGAGTTGTTTCGGGATTTGTTCGGGTGTGTTTACGACTTGTTTTGAGTTGGGTTAGACCTTAGAATGGTTGCCCATAATTTTGGGACCATTTAGGACATGTTTAGACCAAGTTCAAGGGCTAGACGAGGCGGCTGCATCGAATTTTGAGCACTAGCCCGCCTCAAAAGCTGAGAGCATTTCAAAATCAGCCCAAGGCTCAGAATCCCAGGCGCCCGCCTGGACTTTGGTGAGGCGCCCGCCTCAACATCAGGTTGCTCATACGGGATTTTTCCCCTGTTTTGTGTTTTGACGAAAAATAACTATCCTACCATCATTAAACCCCCTCTAAACCCTTCCTAACCACCCATACTTAACCCAAATCATGTCCTAACATTAGTTGGAAGTTAATTAAGGTTAGATTAGTGATTGATTACCCCTAATCTCTACTAATTGTACTTGGGAAATGTCTACTTGATTTGGTGAGTCCTCTTGTGAAGGACTTGGTCCTTATTGGTTTATCCAAGTAAATATCTACTTGAGCATCTTGATTTGAGTCCAGCTGGCGTCTTGGTCGTTTTGTCGGCAATGGGACGATTCATAGCCTTTGGAAACATTCGCTATGAATCGCCGCATTGGTACCCTTTCTCCTCACTATTTGGCCGATAGTGGGATGTGGTCTCGTATTAGCGCCCCCTAGCCTGATATTGAGCTCCCATTTCTCATCCCAGGGTTGGATGAATGTAACGAGGTACTCATTAAGAAAACTGACGAGTTGCGATCATTTGAGGATTGAAACCCAAGTTATGATCATTTGAGGGTTGTACCCATGGTTTGAATATTGAGGGCTAGGCCCAGGTCTTGGTTTTACGTGCTTATGTATAAGCACTTATATGAAAGATAACGTGCTATGTGGTTTATGAAGTTTATGTTACATGATGACTTAATACAAGTTTATTATTGGTATGCTATTAAGATACCATAATTTTATACATGCTTGTGCATTCGCCGGCCTTAGGTTGCCGATGGTTTGGTGTCTGTGCGCAATGTTGCGTCACGCGAGTCGTAGAATTCTCGAGATATAGTTATCTCTTAGCCTTGTATTCCTTGGTTCTTAACTATAGGCTTTGATCCCACTTATGATTTGCTTCCGCAGATTTTAGTTTTTAGTTATTCCGTATCGCCGTTATGGCTTTACATTCCTGTTTTGAGCTTTATGGCTCAACTCTTGACTCGTACCATGATGTTTAGTGGGTGCTTGTCCGTCTTTTAGTCTGTCTTAACGGCACGACCTTGGGATTCCGCATTGGAGTCCGGGTCGGGTCGTTACAATATTCTTTTACATTCTTACAAAAATATTTGAAAAGAAAAGAAAAAAAAGCAAACTTAAAGAAAAAAAAATTATGTTTAATTTGGTTTACGTCTAAATAGTTATTTTTGCATTTTGAGCATCATAAAGGTGCATGTTAGACTGCAGCTTAGTGGTAAGACGCTTCACCCATACCAAATAGGTTGTGGGTTCGAGTCACCCAGGAGGTAAGTGGGGAACCACTATTGATCCTCTTTGAAAAAAAAAAAAGGGTCAAATAGTGACCACTAGTTCAATCATGCATCGCAAAAATAAATCATATGAATTTCATGCATCACTACTTAAATCATTTAGGCATAAATAGGACAAGCATATGTGTTACTATAAAAGTCAGGAGTGCTCCAAAAGTTCCAAACAGTGCAGAAATTTAGCAGATCTGAAATATAGCCAGGAAAATCTCGAAAAAGAAAGAAACTTACAGTGGTGGAAGGAAGATTGGACACGTGAGTGTCCCGATCTCGTAAGATATTGCCCAAGTCATTATCGGAATACCGGTATCTGAGCTTATTCCGGATCAAGGGAGGAAACTCTCTCCTCCTCTCGTTAGATTCTGGGTGCATGGGAGCCTTCCCCTTCCTGGATCGAGAAGAAGATGTCATCTGCTAAATAAAACACTGAAATTGGCGGAAAAAAACTGAGAAAATGAGCAAAATTGAGAAAATAAGAAAAGGAAACAGAAGGCAGCAACAATGGCGTCGCTGAAGGAAGAAAGAAAAGAAGGAAGAAGCAGTAAGCTTCTCTCCCTCTCTCCCGTCCATGATAAAGGGTGGAAAAGTGAATTTTTCCTTTTCCCCCCTCCAAAGTTTGAAACTGCGACACTTTAATCCTCAAGTTTCAAAATTTCCAAAATGGTCCTTGAGCTTAACAAAGGGTTAACGAAGTAATCTTGTTAACCAAGAATTTGACGACCATCCATCAGAGGGGAAAGAAAAAATGATATTCCCAGCGGGTCAGCCACAAAGTCAACATAAAAGAATTTTTTCAAAGTGGCAAAAGAAAAAAAAGAAAGAAAAGAAAAACAAAAGAAAAAAGAAAGACAGAAAAAAAAAGGAATAAACAAAGTCATCGGGCAGAAATGCCAAGATCAGCCGAATCCACAGCAGCCACTCGGGTTCAAAAAGGTAAGTCAGGTACAGTATTCTTACCCTGACCTTGGAATAATTTCCTTTTAAAAGGAAAGTTTGTTTTTCTTTTTTTTTTTTTTAAAAGAAAATAAAAGGTTTTATTTGTTTTTCGAATAAAAGGAAAAACTCTTTTTCAAAAATGAGTTTTTGGACTTCAAAAACACAAAAAAAGAGGAATATCTCAAAAACACAAAAAAGAGGAATATTTCAAAAACACAAAAAAAAAAGAGGAATATTAAAAAAAAAAAACAGAGAGAGCGAGAAGAAAGGAAAGGAAAAAGAATGTTTTCTTTATAATTTTCGAAAATACTTGAAGAAAGTTTTCTTTGTCGTGCTTGACGATGGATTTTTATCGGTCGTGTGCAGTTTTCTGGAAATTTGAAAGTTTTCTTATTATGTTTGGAAACAAGGTATTGACCAGCCAGACACAATTTTGAAAATTCTTCTTAACATGTTTCAATGACAAGGTATTGACCGGTTGAAATGTAGTTCCCGAAAAACATTCAAATCTTCATATCGTATTTGACGGCCGTTCTCAACTGTTGAATATGACTTTTTCGAAAAACACAAAAATCTTTTTCCTGTTGTGTTCCTGATCGGGTCTTGACCCGAAGAACATAACATCCTCATTTGGTTGTAGTTTAGGTTTTTGGCCTGAACTACGTTTGGTCTGATTTCCTTTAATAAGGAATACGTAGGCAGCCTACATTAGTAGGTCCGACCATCAGAGCACTTTAAACTCATATCTGCTTAAAAACTACGATAACCTTTTATAACTAACTAAATATGTCTAGGTTATGGAGTTTTGATAGCATAATAAACTGTGCATTATAACTGCTACCAATTTAATTTCTCTCCCGTTTTAAAATGAACGAAATTGGAGAGTCTATTGTTTATCAACGATGTTCGTCTACTCAGTAAGCCTTGGGTTACCCATAGACTCCATCGTTGGGGGGCTCTGTAGACACCCCAATTTCGTACCCCTGGTATGTGACTCTGACATGTGATATCAAGAACTGTTCAAACTTAACAAATGTCAAGTTGCAGGAGTTAAAAATGCGAAAGACAAAGCAGGATGCGCAAAACAGTAAATTGCGAGGGGTGAAAGTGTCAAATATCAAACCTGAATAGTGGCTTTGGCGCGACCAATAGGCTGCATGGGTGCCGCGCCAAAGGAAGCATAATGCCACGCCAGCTCTACTACAGTGGCTCTCTCACTTAACGCATTGTGCACTCGGCGAAGCTTGGTGTACAATCGAAGGCAGCGGCTGAAGGAAATGAAGAAATGCCGGATGACTCCTGATGACTGTATTTTATACGCAGTTATTAGGTATTATTCCAGCTTAAATTATGCTATTTCTCGAGGTTTTTGTTGTCTAATATGTGTTTTAGTGTTGTTTTATAGTTTCAGGGACTTTTGGAATAATTGTGCAAAATATATGCATTTTATGTTGAATTGAAGAACTTCAGGGACCAAAATGCAAAAGCTGAAAACTTGAAGTGCCAAAGCTGAAAATTCAGAATTTCCAACAAATTTCAGCCGCCCACTTTGGTGTTCCAATTGTCTTGGGAAACGTGCAATTCCTATTTTAATTCTTTAAGTGTTGTAATTATATTGTATCTCCTTTTCCTCCTCGTTGTAGGATTAACTAGGTATAAATAGATCCCTTTAGTTAGAAAAAAAAGGGAGAGAAGTTCTGTATTATTTTTCTTTGTCTATGAAGAAAGATTCTCCAAAATGGTTCAAGGTTTTGTATTTTTAATTATGGAGAATTAATTCCATAATCTAGGAATTTGAGGTAACTTGTATCAAATCTATTGTTTTATATTAATTCTTATTCATTTAATTCTGGTTGATTGTGGTGATTATTAGTCCCTATATTATTTCGCTTTGAACAAATGAATGTGAGCTGCTCGGCCCAATTAGGCTCAAGCCAGGAACCACGTGTCAATCGTATGTATCTTCCGAGAAAGCGAGGAAACATGTTACGCGAGCAATCAGGTAAAGTCTCCATTTTGGCCGGGATAAATACTTGAGATGGGAGCTTAATTATGCGAGCAATATTGATGAGCGGACAACTTAGCTCAATTGCACCATTAAGTTGAAGGAGCGAGCAACATTGCTCGATGGCACCAAGTAAGTTATAAACAGTTGAGAGCATTGACGTCCGGAAAAGATCAAGATAACAGTTGAGCGTGATCACACCCTGGCAATCAAGATACAGTTGAGGGTGGTTACACCCGAGCAATAATCCCGACTATAAGCCATGACAGTTTGCAGAGGAGTTGATACTCGTCAATGGGCAGTTAACTCCAATCATGGGCAGTTAATGCCAGTCATGGGCAGTTAATGCCAATCATGAGCAGTTAATGCTAATCATGGGCAGTTATTCATGATAATGGGCAGTTATGCCTCCGGCACATATAAAATCTGGTCAAAATTTGGAGAGAAGTATGCGCAATCTTATTTCCTTAGCCTAAACTCTGTCAAATTGTGAACTTATTGTACTAATTCACACGCCGGAGGGCTTTTGCAGGGAGTGCCCCTGCCCAGTTCACGTTCGTTCTTCTTCATTTCAGAGTTGGGCTCAGAGGAACTGTTAGCACGTTGAAAGCCAGGTGCTTGGATTGGGCTGATTCAGTGGGTCCAGATTATCTTGGACACATCAGTTGGTTCCGTTGCCGGGAAACGAGTGTTTTTACGGCATCAAAAGTTTAGTGAGATATTCTTTACTTGTAACGTTCTATTCATGGCGGAGAATGGAGTTAATGGTGGCAGTGGCAGTCGCAGAGAGGAGGCACATCCGAATCACAGCTTCAATCAGGCTGCTGGGAATAATGTCCCTCCACCCCATGACGCACGTCATCAGTTGAATCAAAGGCGTGGGGTTGACTCAATGGCTAGAAGTGCTGAAGCAGCGGTTGGGTTGGCACATGAATTTCGTGAGGAGGCTTTACGTCAGAGAGCCATCTATCTCGGTCAAATGCATCAACTCAACTTACAGTTGATTGCTATGGGCAAACCACCATTGCCCATCGAGTTGGATCCTTGCCCGGCTTTGTCAGGAGTGCAGCGGCGGGAATTTCAAGCTTGGGAAATCAGATGAATCCTATGGTAGTTCATTCACAACCACAGCGGGCATGATGGTTCTAAGCGTCCTGGGCAACCCGAGGGAAGTAAGGCTAGTCATAGGGTTGTCCCCAGCGTCCATTCAAGGTTGGGACCTAGAATTGGCGAGGATTCGGCTCAGTCACGTCGTCGCCGACGTTCGCCGTCACCACAGAGGTCGCATGCTCGCAGGCATCGTTCACCGTCACCACGGCGGTCCCGTGCTTATAGTCGCCGTTCACGATCGCCTAGGGGTTCTTATGTTCGGAGACATAGGACTCCCTCTCCTAGGCGATCTCGTCATTCTGCTGCACTTGGTGCACAGCTCGCTGGGGCACTTCAGGGACAGGTGGCGCAGGCCGTGGGGGCTCCACAACCCGTTGCGGTTATGGGACCCCACTGTGCCGTGTTCTCTCGGCAGGGGTGGTTTGCCTGCAACCATTAACATGCAAGATTTTGAAGAGTTGAAGCGCCGGATGGAGGCCTGGGAGCAGGGTAAAGCTCTCGAGGGGAATTTCTTGGGTACATCGGCTAGCCCATTGGCACCTTGGATCGAGAATGCTCCACCAGCCCAGGGTTTGATCTTTCCAAACATCAAGGAGTATACTGGCAAGACCAAGGCTAGGGACTGGTTGATGTCTTTTGAGTCCCAGATCGGCTTGGTAACTTCGGACGAAGCCTTAAAGATTAGAGCTTTTGTGGGTGCCTTGCAGGGAAAAGCTTTGGCTTGGATGGGAGCATTGCCACGACGCTCGATCAACAATTGGGCAGATTTGCGAACAAAGTTCTTGGCCGATTTCGGGACTGCTGGGTTCATTAGCTAAGACAAGGGCTGACTTGTCTAAAGTTAAGCAAGGTGCACATGAGTCAACAGCGAGTTATCTTGAGAGGTTTACCAAGGTTCTCGAGCAAGTTCCCGGACTAACCGAGCAAGAGGTGACACTATGTTTCGAAATTGGCTTGCTCGAGGGCGAAGGTGGTTTGCGATCAGAATTGAGTATGCGTGAACCGAAGACACAAGCAGAGATGCTCATGCGGGCACAGAAGTGGTGCGCGGGTGAGACAGCAAAGAAGGAAAAGAAGAAAGAGAACAGTGAAGCTGCGGGGGCTGCTAAGGGAAATGGTCAGGCAGGAAGTGGCGGTTATAACAAGAGTAAGTCTCGGTATGATCGACCGAAAGAGTTTCTTCGAGAGTCAGATTTGACCCCGCTCAACACGTTACGCGAGGATATTATGTATGAGATTAGAAACGAGCTTCCCAATCCACCTCGTATGAATCCAAATACAGCCGGAGAAAGGGACCAGACGAAGAGGTGTGCTTATCATGACGATTATGGGCATACCACAGAAGAATGTTGGCCATTGAAGAAGGCTATCCAGAAGTTGATCAATGAGGGCCGGTTGGACCGCTTCAAACGAGATGCAGGCAACAGAGGGAATGATCCAAGGCGAGAGGCTCCGCCAATCAGGGGGGTTATTAATGTCATAATGGATGAGGAGCTCACCCCGACACAGCTTGGCAAGCAAATCTACTCCTTGTCAAAAATGATAGATCGACCAGCGACTTTGTAAGAGGGTGAACAGGCCATACAGTTTACTCGCAGCGAGTTAGCGAGTAATGTTGCAGGCGAGCAGTCGTTAATAGTTTCAGCATTGGTTGATGGATGGGTTGTGCACAGAATCTTGGTGGATACTGGAGCATGCCGGGATGTGATGTATTACTCTTGTTTTCAAGGGTTGGAGTTGAGTGATGATCGCTTGAAGCCATATGCTGGGGCTTTAGAAGGTTTCACAAATCATAAGGTCCCAGTGAAGAGTCTTGTCAGTGGAGGTGTTCATTGGTGAGGGCTCCGAACCCGGGTTGAAAAGATTACCTTTATGGTGTCGACTTGAAATCCTTACAACATTATTTTGGGTGTACCAAGCATGACTAAGTTTGGATAGTCGCGTCAATCCCGCGAGAGAGTCAAATTTTTATCCGATCATGGGTGGGAGTATTGCGGAGTCAACCGCGGCTTGATGCTTAGTATGTTCGGGATATCGGGGAGAAGAAGCGAGTTGACCTTGGAAGATGGCGAGCGAGAAGGTTACTATCGGTACCAAAGCTTCTCATGTGGCCTGTAGGACCATCGGTGGTAGCGATGAGTGCGAGATTGGAAATGGAGGCAAGCTCCATGCACAAAAATCGAGGGAGAAGCAGTCAAAATGAAGCAGAATGCTGCGTGGTCTTGCCCAGAATAGAGTGAGGAGTTCCATCTCTGGTCGATGCATGTCTGGGAAAGAGGCGAAGAGGTGGGTGAGCAAAATATTAACAATCCTTTGCCGACAGCGATGTCGGAGGATTAGAAGAGGCAGTTGAGGCCGTCGACCTTGCAAATGAATTTTTGCAGCGGTTATGTCACGAGGCCGATTGAGATGGAAGCGGATCAGCTCGATAAGGTTGAGGATCGGTAGAAACATGAAAAAAGTGGAGTGTGTCTGCTCCAAATGCGAGAATGAGCCGAGTTCTGACTCGGGGCGGTTGGAAGAGATAGTCATTAATCCGGACTACCACAGAGCGAGAGAAGATTGGTAGGGCTTTGACGGTAGAGGCAGAGAAAGCCTAATTAAGCAAGCTGCGGGGCAGATGCGGATATCTTCGCTGGCGACCAGGAGGACATGCAAGGGGAGAGCGAGGATGTGGCCTTGCATCGGTTGAATGTTGATCACAGCACCGGCCAATCCGGCGAGCGACCACAGTTTGTCGGTAGAAAAGGATCAAGCGATCAAGGAAAGTAGAAAAATTACTCAAAGCGATATTATTGAGGAGATACATTATCCAACCTGGTTGGCTAATGTGGTTATGAGTGAAAAAAGTCAAATGGCAAGTGGCGGATGTGTGTTGACTTCACGTTGTTTGAACAAGGCTTGCAGAAAGATTGTTATCTGTGGAGAGAATTGACAAGTTGGTCGGCGCCATTGCGGGGGTTCGAGCTCCTCGGCTTTATAGATGCTTACTGCAGGTATCATCAAGTTAAGATGGCTGGTTCGATAAGGCTCTAACAGCTTTCCGAGCGGCGGGGGGTGTGTTATAAGATGATGCCTTCGGTTTGAAGAATCTTTGGGGCAACTTATCAAAGGATGGTCAACAAAGGTATTCGGTTCGCGGCTCGGGAGAAATGTGGAGGCCTATATTGATGATATGGTGGTCAAGACCAAGGGGCCTTG
>CM028377.1:142171122-142326893 GCA_013146195.2 Codonopsis lanceolata
AACAACAAGTGAGATGCAAAAATAACAAGAAGAGCGATGCAACAACAATAGACCTAACAATAACAACACGATAAAACGAACAAGCAAAAAAGAGAGAGGCTACCATAACAACAAAAGCAAGAGAGAAGAAACAAACAACAACAACAAGAGAGATGCAGCAACAACAACAACAATATCAACAAGAGAGAAGCAACAACAACAACAACAACAACAAGAGAGATGCAACAACAACAACAGCAACAACAAGAGAGATGCAACAACAACAACAACAAGAGAGATGCAACAACAATCACAACAACAAAGATGCAAAAACAATAACAACAAGAGAGTAAGCCAAAAACAACAAGAAAGATGCAGCAGCTGCGCCTACAACAAGTGAAATGCAACAACAACAAAAAGAGAGATGTAGCAAGCTACTGCTACAACATGTCAGACGCAACAACGACAACAAGATAGATGCAATAACAACAAGAGATATGCAACAACAACAACAAGAGAGGTGCAACAACAACAACAACAAGTGAGATGCAATAACTACTACAAGAAGTAAGCAACAACATTAGAAAATGATAATGTATAGCTCAAATGCCCTCTATCAGGAAAATTAGTATAGCTCATAATCGGGTAAACAATTTGATAGAGTATAGGATCAGATTTTGAGTTTGCGTACCTTGTTATATGTTGAAATGAGGATTATATAGCCCAAGATCTTAAATGAAAAGAAAATAAAGGACAAGAGATGAAGAATAAAAAAACTGAAAATTCAAGAAAATAGTAGAATATAAAATTAACAAAATAAAAAAGAATAATAGAACCGATAACAAGAAAAAGAAAGGAAAGAAAATCAAAAATAATATAAGGAAAGAAGAAACCTGTGTATCCAAAAATATCATATGGGGTTGATTGGCCTCAAATGTGACTAGAATATATGTGCTTCAAGGTTGTCTAAGCCTGTCAACAAATAACACTTCTTAGATTATAGCAGGGGCTTAACCTGCAAATGCCCTCCGGCGTGAGAATTAGTATAACTCATAACCAGGTAAACAATTTGTCATAGTATAGAATCAGATTTTGAGTACGTGTACCTAGTTATATGTTGAGATGAGGTTTATATATCCCAAGATCTGAAACGAAAGGGAGATGAAATAAGCAAGGCGGCAGTAGCACCGCCACCACCACCACCATAGGAAAAGAGATGAAGAATAAAAAAAAGAAAATTCAAGAAAAGAGTAGAATATAAAGTTATGAAGATAAAAAAGAATAATAGAAATGATAACAAGGAAAGGGAAGGCAAGAAATTAAAAAATAATGAAAGACAAGAAGAAACCGGTGTATCCAAAAAGATACTAGGAGAGTGATGGGCCTCAAATATGACTACAATATATGTGCTTCAAGGTTGTCTAAGCCTCTAAACTGTCAACAAGGAACACAATTGTTAAATTAACGCAGGGCTTACCCTGCAAATGCCCTCTGACGTGAGAATTAGTAAAACTCATAATCGGGTAAACAATTTGACATAATATAGAATCAGATTTTGAGAACGTGTACCTTGTTATATGTTGAGATGAGGTATATATATCCCAAGATCTGAAATGAAAGGAAAAGAAAGCAAGGGAGATGATATAAGCAAGGGAGATGAAATAAGTAAAAGAGATGAATAATCTAGAGAGATGAAATAAGTAAGAGATATGCAACAACAACGAGATATATGTAACAACAATAACGAGATAGATGTAACAACAACAAGAGAGATGCAACAACAAAAACAAGTGAGATGCAAAAACAACAAGAAGAGCGATGCAACAACAATAGCACCAACAATAACAAGACAGATAAAACAACAACAAAAAGAGAGAGGCAACCATAACAACAACAAAAACAAGAGAGAAGAAACAACAACAACAACAACAAGAAGAGAGATACAGCAACAACATCAACAAGAGAAAAGCAACAACAACAACAACAAGCGAGATGCAACAACAAGAGAGATGCAACAACAATCACAACAACAAAGATGCAAAAACAATAACAACAAGAGAGTAAGCCAAAAACAACAACAAGAAAGATGCGGCAGCTGCGCCTACAACAAGTGAAATGCAACAACAACAAAAAGAGAGATGTAGCAAGCTACTGCTACAACATGTCAGACGCAACAACGACAACAAGATAGATGCAATAACAACAAGAGATATGCAACAACAACAACAAGTGAGATATGCAATAACAATAACAACAAGAGATAATGTATAGCTCAAATGCCCTCTATCAGGAAAATTAGTATAGCTCATAATCGGGTAAACAATTTGATAGAGTATAGGATCAGATTTTGAGTTTGCGTACCTTGTTATATGTTGAAATGAGGATTATATAGCCCAAGATCTTAAATGAAAAGAAAATAAAGGACAAGAGATGAAGAATAAAAAAACTGAAAATTCAAGAAAATAGTAGAATATAAAATTAACAAAATAAAAAAGAATAATAGAACCGATAACAAGAAAAAGAAAGGAAAGAAAATCAAAAATAATATAAGGAAAGAAGAAACATGTATATCCAAAAATATCATATGGGGTTGATTGGCCTCAAATGTGACTAGAATATATGTGCTTCAAGGTTGTCTAAGCCTGTAAACTGTCAACAAATAACACTTCTTAGATTATAGCAGGGGCTTAACCTGCAAATGCCCTCAGGCGTGAGAATTAGTATAACTCATAACCAGGTAAACAATTTGTCATAGTATAGAATCAGATTTTGAGTACGTGTACCTAGTTATATGTTGAGATGAGGTTTATATATCCCAAGATCTGAAACGAAAGGGAGATGAAATAAGCAAGGCGGCAGTAGCACCGCCACCACCACCACCATAGGAAAAGAGATGAAGAATAAAAAAATAAAATTCAAGAAAATAGTAGAATATAAAGTTATGAAGATAAAAAAGAATAATAGAAATGATAACAAGGAAAGGGAAGGCAAGAAATTAAAAAATAATGAAAGACAAGAAGAAATCGGTGTATCCAAAAAGATACTAGGAGAGTGATGGGCCTCAAATATGACTACAATATATGTGCTTCAAGGTTGTCTAAGCCTCTAAACTGTCAACAAGGAACACAATTGTTAAATTAACGCAGGGCTTACCCTGCAAATGCCCTCTGGCGTGAGAATTAGTAAAACTCATAATCGGTAAACAATTTGACAAAGTATAGAATACTCATAACCGGGTAAACAATTTGACATAGTATAGAATCAGATTTTGTGTACGTGTACCTTGTTATATGTTGAGATGTGGTATATATATCCCAAGATCTGAAATGAAAGGAAAAGAAAGCAAGGGAGATGAAATAAGCAAGGGAGATGATATAATCAAGGGAGATAAAATAAGCAAGAGAGATGAAGTAAGTAAGAGAGATAAAGTAAGCAAGAGAGATGAAGTAAGCAAAAGAGATGAATAATCTAGAGAGATGAAGTAAACAAGAGAGGTGAATAATCTAGAGAGATGCAACAACAACAACGACGAGATATATGTAACAACAACAATAACGAGATAGATGTAACAACAACAAGAGAGATGCAACAACAACAACAACAACAACAACAAGTGAGATGCAAAAACAACAAGAAGAGCGATGCAAGAACAACAATAGCACCAACAATAACAAGACAGATAAAACAACAAGAGAGAGGCAACCACAACAACAACAAAAACAACAAGAGAGATGCAACAACAACAACATCAACATGAGAGAAGCAACAACAACAACAACAAGAGAGATGCAACAACAACAAGAGAGATGCAACAACAACAACAACAACAACAAGAGAGATGCAACAACAACAAGAGAGATACAACAACAACAACAACAAGAGAGATGCAACAACAATAACAACAAAGATGCAAAAACAAGAACAACAAGAAGAGAGTAAGCCAAAAACAACAAGAAAGATGCAGCAGTTGCGCCTACAACAAGTGAAATGCAACAACAATAACAAAAAGAGAGATTCAGCAAGCTACTGCAACAACATGTGAGATGCAACAACGACAACAAGATAGATGCAATAACAACATGAGATATGCAACAACAACAACAACAAGAGAGGTGCAACAACAACAAGAGAGATGCAATAACAACTACAAGAAGTAAGCAACAACATTAGAAAATGATAATGTATAGCTCAAATGCCCTCAATCAAGAAAATTAATATAGCTCATAATCAGGTAAACAATTTGATAGAGTAAAGGATCAGATTTTGTGTTTGTGTACCTTGTTATATATTGAAATGAGGATTATATAACCCAAGATCTTAAATGAAAAGAAAATAAAAGACAAGAGATGAAGAATTAAAAAAAAATGAAAACTCAAGAAAAGAGTAGAACATAAAGTTAACAAAATAAAAAAGAATGATAGAACCGATAACAAGGAAAATAAATGAAAGAAAATCAAAAATAATGAAAGGAAAGAATAAACATGTGTATTCAAAAAGATCATATGGGGTTGATGGGCCTCAAATGTGACTAGAATATATGTGCTTCAAGGTTGTCTAAGCCTGTAAACTGTCAACAAAGAACACTTCTTAAATTATAGCAGGGGCTTACCCTGCAAATGCCCTCCGGCGTGAGAATTAGTATAACTCATAACCAGGTAAACAATTTGTCATAGTATAGAATCATATTTTGAGTATGTGTACCTTGTTATATGTTGAGATGAGGTTTATATATCCCAAGATCTGAAACGAAAGGGAAATGAAATAAGCAAGGCGGCAGTAGCACCGCCACCACCACCATAGGAAAAGAGATGAAGAATAAAAAAAAGAAAATTCAAGAAAATAGTAGAATATAAAGTTATGAAGATAAAAAAGAATAATAGAAACGATAACAAAGAAAGAGAAGGCAAGAAATTAAAAAATAATGAAAGGCAAGAAGAAACCGGTGTATCCAAAAAGATACTAGGAAAGTGATAAGCCTCGAATATAACTACAATATATGTGCTTCAAGGTTGTCTAAGCCTCTAAGCTGTTAACAAGGAACACAATTCTAAAATTAGCGCAGCGGCTTACCCTGCAAATGCCCTCCGACGTGAGAATTAGTAAAACTCATAATCGGGTAAACAATTTGACAAAATATAGAACTCATAACCGGGTAAACAATTTGACATAATATAGAATCAGATTTTGTATACGTGTACCTTGTTATATGTTGAGATGAGGTATATATATCCCAAGATCTGAAATGAAAGGAAAAGAAAGCAAGGAAGATGAAATAAGCAAGAGAGATGAATAATCTAGAAAGATGAAATAAGTAAAAGAGATGCAACAACAACAACAACAAGATACATGTAACAACAACAATAACGAGATAGATGTAACAACAAGAGAGATGCAACAACAACAAGAGAGAAGCAATAACAACAAGAAGTAAGCAACAACATTAGAAAATGATACTGTAAAGCTCAAATGCCCTCCATCGAGAAAATTAGACTAGCTCATAATCGGGTAAACAATTTGATAGAGTATAGGATCAGATTTTGAGTTTGCGTACCTTGTTATATGTTGAAATGAGGATTATATTGCCCAAGATCTTAAATGAAAAGTAAATGAAGGACAAGAGATGAAGAATTAAAAAAATGAAAATTCAAGAAAAGAGTATAATATAAAGTTAACAAATTAAAAAAGAATAATAGAACCGATAACAAGGAAAAGAAAGGAAAGAAAATCAAAAATAATGAAAGAAAAGAAGAAACATGTGTGTATTCAAAAATATACTAGGGGGTTGATGGGCTTCAAATGTAACTAGAATATATGTGCTTCAAGGTTGCCTAACTTGTAAACTGTCAACAAAAAACACAATAGCAACAACAATAACAAGACAGATAAAACGAGATAGATGTAATAAACAAGAGAGATGAATAATCAAGAGAGATGAATAATCTAGAGAGATGAAATAAGTAAGAGAGATGTAACAACAACAACAATAATGAAATAAATGTAACAACAACAAGAGAGATGCAACAACAACAAGTGATATGTAAAAACAACAGCAACAAGAGCGATGCAACAACAACAACAACAACAACAAGAGCGATGCAACAACAACAATAACAAGACAGATAAAACAACAACAACAAGAGAGATGCAACCACAACAACAAGAGAGATGCAACAACAACAACAAAAGAGATGCAACACATCAACTGGAGAGAATGCTTGTTGGCGATTAGCACTTGAAATTTAATTCCATTTGTAGGAATCTTGAAATCTTTGCAAGATTTTGGTGATGTAGGAGGTGATTGGTTGCATTTGTTTTTGCGTGGTACCAATGAGCACTAGCTGAAATTTTTGGTGCCTACATTTTTAATAACTCACTCCATTCTACTTCACTTTTATTGGATATTAGTTTTACACATGTGTGTTAAACGCACGGTCATACATTTTTTTCAATTAACTTAGACTCGAGCAAAACAAAGAAGAAAAAACAAATTTTCAAAAATAAAGAAAAAATAATGTTGAAGGCAACTAATTTCTATTTAAAAAAACTGATTTATTTTGATTTAAAAATTAGAGACTTATATATTTAAGATATGAGATGAGAAAATAAAGTCAATGTTTTAGAAAAAAAAAATTGGGGTTTAATAATATGATGTGTGTTTTAAGGAGTTTTGACTATTTAATGTTATAAGAGACGCAATTGTAAATGATAAAGTTTGCTGTAAAAAAATAATGAATGTTTCGAGGAATATTCAGATCTAATGAAATCATATAAAAACATTGTGTTTAATTTTTTTGTATAAAAAAACATTTTTGACATTTAGATCTACTGTGAATTTGTTAATAGTTTTTATACATCGATTTTTGTTATTTATTTTTAGATAAATCCTTAACTGTTTTAATCATTTAGAATTCTCGAAAGATAATTTTTTTTGGTGATTTTTATTCCACACTACTTCTAATTTGTCAATGGTTTTTTTACATCTCAAATTATGGGTATTTCTTGATTTACTTGACTTTTTTGGTATAATATTTCAATATTTGATGGGTTCATGTTATGAAGAATCACTGTTTAGTTGAAGGAGACTGTGAAAAAAATATCGAACAATATTTGATGGGTTCATCTTTTCTTACAGTTGCAGGTAGTTGATCATATACGAAGAAGGAGACGATGATTGTGAACTAATTCATTTTCATTAATCATCATTTACAATGTGTTTAATCATTTTGTTTGACACGATCGAGAATTAGAAAACTGTGCAAATTGAGATAATTCATAGTGAAAGTTCCAAGGAGTTTTTGAATTATTTAATTAAAGAATTCATTAATTGTTTCTTGTTAATAAGGGTTTCTATTTTGGGAAACAACGTTTTAACAGGATTTTTTCCTATATAGACTACCCTGCTTTTATTTATATATATATATATATATATAGAGAGAGAGAGAGATTTGCTGGACAATTGGACATGGATAAAACTGAGATTAGGGAGTAACAATTTGGTAGGGGCTATTTAGGCCATCTCCAACCCCAAATTTTGTCAGATTTTACCCCAAATTTGGTCCATTTCAGCACCAAACACTATTTCAACTCCAACCATCAACCCCCAAATAGAATATTCCTTAGCATATTCTATTTTTATTTCTTTTACTTTATTTATCAATATGAATATTAATTTGCTATTAACCTTTTAAAAAATAATTATTAAGATTACACAATTAATAATTTTAATATATTTAATAGTTATATTTACGTTATTAGAAATATTTAAAAATTAGTAATTTTTTTAACTAAATTGAAGAAATATAATTTAATAAACATACAAGTACTTGAAAATACCATAAAAAAATATTACAATTAATACAAAATATAACAAAAATCTTACAACAACAACAATTGCAAAAACACTCATAGAAAAAAGTACATAATATTTTACTCTAATTCTCAGAATTACTGAATTGTTCCCATAAATGTTCAATTAAGGCATTGCGAAGTTCAATGTGAGCCTCTTTATCCTTGATTTTTTTATATCGAGCAAGAAACTCTTGAAATCGAGTATTATCATCTGCTACCTCTACAGTTGGAGTCGTCACTTCATCTTGTTCTTCAATTGGTGCACTCATATCACGTTCATCTTCAATTATCATATTATGCATAATAATGCATGCAGTCATTATATCGTGCAAAACATTTTTTTGCAAATAACGTACTGGTCCACTAGTAATGGCAAATCGTGATTTGAGTACTCCAAATGCTCGCTCAACATCTTTTCTACAAGCTTCTTGTTTCATTGCAAATAATTTCTTCTTTGGACCCCGTGGATCCTTGATAGTTTGAATAAGTGTAGCCCATTTTGGGTATATGCCATCAGCTAAATAGTAGCCCATGTTATAACTTTTTCCTTGAACCACATAATGAGCAGGAGGAGCAATACCGTGAGAAAGTAGCAAAAAGATTGGAAGACTCTAATACATTGATATCATTGTTCGATCCAGGTAAACCAAAATACACATGCCATATCCAAAGATCATTATCAGCTACAGCTTCGAGAATAATTGTTGGAGAGCCACTACGACCAGCATATTGTCCTGCCCATGTTATTGGGCAGTTTTTCCATTTCCAGTGCATGCAATCTAAACTACCAACATACCAGGAAATCCTCGACGTTCCTCAATACGGAGAAGTCTGGAAACATCGTTAGAATTAGGAGATCGTAGATACTGCTCTCCAAATACCTCGATAATAGCTCGACAAAATCTTTTCAAACTTTCGATAGCAGTTGATTCCCCAATTTTTACATACACATCAGTAGCATCTGCCGGTGAACCGTATGCCAAAATTTGAAATACAGTTGTTGCTTTCTGAAAACTTGACAAGCCAAGTCGTCCAGTCGCATCTCTTTTCATATTGAAATAGTCATCATGAGTACTGACAGCATTAAGAATACGAAGGAATAAATCCCTTCTCATTCAAAATCTTCTACGAAAATACACCTCAGGAAATATAAGATTTTCTGCAAAGTAATCATTGAATAGATTACGGGCAGCAACTTCTCGGTCACGATTGATTATTATGTGACCAGGAACTGAGCCATTGTTGTTTTCTTCATTGAGATAGTTGAGGATGACTTGATTGTTGTTAGAAATGGCTTGAGCAATCACCTCCCAATCATCATCATCTGAACTTGAATCTGATAAATTTGATGAACTTCCAATGTTGTAATTCATTTTTTGATAAAAGATAAGTTGATTGAATTGTTTTCAATCCGCATATAACATGTTTATAATATATGTCATCCGTAGAATCGATTCATCCGTTGAATCGATCTCATCCTCATGTCAACCGTTGGATCAGATTTTGTGTAATCCAATCTTATCTACACATTTTTCAACATGGCAGATAATGGGACATGACAATGCACACCCAACAATATCTTAAACTTTCGGTGCAATCACAATTTTTAATTATCAGAGATGATGGAACATGACAATGCACACCCGACAATATCTTTCTTGCAATCACATTTTTCAATTATCCGAGCCGATGTGACATGACACCGCATGCATCTCATCCATTGGATCAATCTTATCATAATGCCATCCGTTGGATTAGATTTTGATTAATCGATATTATCTTCTTCAACTTTCTGCAATCACAATTTTCAATTATCGAGATGATGGAACATGACAATGCACACCCGACAATATCTTCACTTTCAAGCAATCACATTTTTCAATTATCCGAGCTGATGTGACATGACACTGCATGCATCTCATCCATTGGATCAATCTTATCATAATGCCATCCGTTGGATTAGATTTTGATTAATCTGATATTATCTTCTTCAACTTTCTGCAATCACAATTTTCAATTATCGAGATGATGGAACATGACAATGCACACCGACAATATCTTCAAATTTTCAAGCAATCACATTTTTCAATTATCCAAGCTGATGTGACATGACACTGCATGCATCTCATCCATTGGATCAATATTATCATAATGCCATCCGTTAGATTAGATTTTGATTAATCTGATATTATCTTCTTCAAATTTTCTGCAATCACAATTTTCAATTATCGAGATGATGGAACATGACAATGCACACCGACAATATCTTCAGCTTTCGACGCAATCACATTTTTTCAAATATCCGAGCTGATGGGACATGACACTGCAGGCATCTCATCCATTGGATCAATCTTATCGTAATGTCATCCGTTGGATTAGATTTTGAGTAATCCGATATTATCTTCTTATTTCGAACTATATAAATGGGACACAATAGATTGAACGAAAGCATCTCATTTCTGTTTTGTTTTCTTAAGTCTTGAAAAAAATGAGTTCAACTTTCCGATCAAGATCATTTTCAATTGAAGAAGATATACGCTATGTCATGTTTATCTTGACGTCTCTCAAAATCCAATCATAGGAATCAATCAATCGAAAGAAAAGTTTTGGGATAGAATTGAGAAAGAATTTCGCAAGGATCCAAAGTTTGTGAACCCATGTCGCTTGAGTAAATCTTTACAAAAAAGAATGAATCTAATCACTAGTGCAAGATATCAAATTAAAGGGTTGCGTCTGACGATCGAACACTTGAATCCAAGTGGAGCTTCTCAAGCGATATTGTAAGTAGATGTCACTTTTGTTATAGATATCTAACATTATATAATTTAATGTTTATTTATTTATTTTTTCCAGCTAGATCGTGCTAAAATATTGTTGACAGAAGATGTCAAATACCGAAAAGGCTTCAAATATGATCACGTGTGGAACATTCTCAAAGATATTGAGAAATTTGGCAATGATAACATTGCAACGGCAACAACGAAATCTACCAATATTAGTTCATCTCAGTCAGCAACAGCTGATGTAGAATTCTCTCAATTTGCATCTCCGCACGTGTCTTCATTTAATATTAATATCACCGATGACGATAGCGCTGATACTTCAACCAAACGGCCTATTGGGATAAAGCAAGCAAAAGGAAAAAGGAAAAAAGATGAAGATGTGTCAAAAATAATTCATCAGAACAAAGAACTTGTTGAGCAATTGAAGGTTGGTAATGAAATTCGTAAACAAAGGGAAGAAAATAAAATACTATTCAAAGATTTGAATTCTATACCCGATCCGATCATGCGTGAATTTTTTCGCGGTGAACAATTAAAAATTATGCAAAGAAGAAGTCAAGGTCAGAGTTTTCAATCATTTCCACGTCAAGGAGAATGATCTCAATTCAATAGATCTGAGGATGAAGGGCATGGATCTCAAAATGAAGGGCAGGGATCTCAACAGCCTTCATACGCTTTAGATCAATTTAATTTTGGTGTACCAACAAGTCATCTCCCAGAATATTAGCTATTGTCTAGTTTATAATATTATTAATGTTTAGTATTGTTATTTTAAGTTTTTGGTGGTCTTATTTTTAAATTGTATGTCTTTTAAAGTTATTTGTCAGTTTTTTTTTAATAATGTCTTTTTTTTAAGCTATGTATTTTTTTTGAAGTTATGTATCAGTGTTTTTCAAGTTGTATGTCATTTTATTTGTGGTGTGTTAATGTATACACTTTTAAATTTATAAATGTTCTAATAATTTTAAATTTTAATATATATGTATTTTTTAGTTTAAATGTGAAATTGGTGTTCTATAATTAGTATAATAATAATTATTTATTTATTTATTTGTAAACGAAATCTACAAATAATAGAAAAAAATGTTATAAATTATTGAATTAAAAATGTTTAATAATTTAAAATACTTAATAATAGAAAAAAAGTTATAAAATTATTGAATTAAAAATGTTATCTAATTTATATTATCTAGTATTAGGTATTTATTAATTTTTAATACATTTAAATAAAAAATATAATTTTATAAATAATTTTAACAATTGTATAATTATTAAAAATTAATTTAATGGCATGAAACCCACCAACCCCAAATTTGGGGTAGAGCTGTAGCAACCCCCAAATTTGGTTTGGGTTTGGGGGCACGGTTGGAGTGGCAAAGTTGAGACCAAACCTCCAAATCAAGGATTTGGGGGTACGGTTGGAGTTGGTCTTAGGATGAGTATGTACACGAAGGAGATATTAAATCTAAAGTTTTGTAATTTTATTTATGGGATGCTTTGAGCAAATTGTCTATGCCTCCGCGCGATTACCGATGAAGTGCCACAGTGGGTGGGCCTACTTTTATAGGCAAATCACAAAAGAGCCCTTCTTAATGTGTTTTATTTTGTAAAACAAATGGAAATTTGTCTAGAGAACGTGGACTCTTTCTTAAGATACCCTTGAAGTGGGTACCCTAACAAAACCCTATATATATTTTTATAATCTCCACATGTCCAGCTTCTCATTTCCATGTTAGGACTCGTGTCTGTATCTATGACTCATAAGCATATGCATTATGAACATTCATACACCCATTCCAAGTCTCACTTTCTATATTCCACCAACAAAATCAACATCATAAAATTATCAAATCATTAAAGATGGCTCTAGGTAGGGTAGCCAAGGATTATGGAGTCTATCATGGTATGTGCTCAGACAACGTTAGATAGGAATCATTTGGGACAGAACAGATGGCTCAAATTAAAGGAGAAAAAAATATATCAATAACTAGACAATGAGGAAAGACAAACAGCGATTACCTCTTTGTGGGCCATTCAAATTATCTTCTTCATGAATCTTAAGCCTATAATCTTGCTCAAATCTATCAAATGCAGCTCATGGTATAACTCCTGCAACCAGAAGATGATTCAGTCATCCCTTCATCAAAGTTCTAGAACGGGTGAGCACCTATGGTTTCCAAAGGACGTTACTTCTTGTTATGGGGTGGGGGGTTTGGAAAGGTGTCATGAAGAGATGGGACCAGTTTGCGAGACTTATTTCTTTCGAGGTTGGTAGAAGCAAAGACAAAGGAAACTGTAAAAACAAAGAAACAAACAGAGCTCAAGAAAGCTAGAAAAATAAAGCATCCCAATCCCGCTGAATCTTCGATATATGAACCCTAGGAAACATTCCCCTCAGGATACCCAAAGAGTAGCCAAAAACACCATTCTATCCTATAACAGAGACCACTACAACCACTCATCCCTGGAGATTCTGGAATTCCTCGGTCCAAAAGCACCAAAGACGGCGAACACCCCACATTGCCACGAGAATCTCGCATCATACCTCCCCCAAAACTATAACATGCATATGATGAAATGAAGATACAGAAACCAGACTAACCCAAACCTCCCAGCCACTACGAAAAGGCTATTCCAAATGAACCATGTTTGTTTGCTTGCTTGCAAGATTTACAAAACATTCCAAAAAGACACAAGGCTTAAAGTTACTGGGTCTAGTAAAAAATATAAAGGCTCGACTCATACTTCCCAAACTCTCAAAAGTATAGGAATTATAGTAAATGAATGAAACCATTTGGTTGATAATATGAACCAAATTATAGTTTACTGGCAATTATCATAATTGTTAAGGCTTGATATACATTGTTGGGTCGTCTCGCGGAACAACTTAAGCTTGAGTTGGTAAATTTACATGGAGCAGCTTTGGCTATGCACGAGTTATCCGGTTATCCTGCTTGTATTTGTCTCCCACAGCAACATCAGTACACAAGTTGGCACTTCGTTAGTTTGTGATGTACCTCGTGATGTACTTAGGTTTAGGAGTGTTAAGGCAATGTACATGGTTGGCCTGGCCCCTCTCTCTAACACGTTAAGCTTTTACATTAGTTGGTAACCAAAAGATTAATAAAAGAAGATGTTAAGTAACCAACTCATCTAAAAGGTTAAGTTGTTACATAGGGGCTCAACAATGTATATTCAACTTAACACTCCCCCTCACGTGTGACATGTCCACACGTGGAGAAATACACAAACATGCCTCACCAGGGGCATCACAAACCAAATACAGTGACAACATGCACTCACAATATTCCGAGTAACAAATGCAAGCAGGATGACTCGAACCTAAGACCTAGTCAAACCAGAGCTCTCATACCATGTTAACTTACCAACTCGTCTAAAAGCCTAAACTATTAGATAGGGGTTCAACAATGTAGACCAAGCTTAACACCCAACTATAAAAGAATGAAGAGTTTCTATAGCATCTTATAAGGACCTGGTTCTATTTACAAGTAAATAGCTAGATTAGTATCTTGATTTGAAATAATCTGATAAATAATATGTTATTCATCTTTCTCGAATCAAAGAGAAACAATGCTCGAGGATCGACAGATTTCTTGTGTCAACAGGTTGGGTCGAGGCTTTCGGGGGGGGAGTTCTCAAGCCTGCTTACCAAGGATAGTCTCAGATCATATCCCTCTTGTTTAGATCATGTCCCTCTTGTTTTGAACTGTGAGGGGGTGCGTAACGGGAAGTCTCCTTTTCGCTTTGAAATTATGTGGTTTGAAGAGCCTGGGTTTCTAGATTGAGTGAAGTCGAAATGGCAATCCTATTCGGTAGAAGGAGATCCCTGCTTCAGGTTGGCGAGGAAACTGAAGTGTTTGAAAGAGGACACTAAAAGTTGGAATAAACAGACGTTTGGTAATATCAGGGAAAGGTTGGATAAGGCTCTCGAAGAGGTGAGATCCTTGGATGAGAAAGAAGGTAAGGATGGGTGGAGTAGGGAGGATTTTGTTCGAAGATCCACGCTGCAATCAGATGAGGAGATAAGTTGGAGACAAAAAGCTCGAGTCCAGTGGTTGCGTGAAGGTGATAAAAACACGAGGTATTTTCATAAAATGGCAAGTATTTCACAAACAAGGTAATCAGATTCGGAAGGTATGTAATTAATGGGGTTTCGTATTTACAGGAAGGGTCGGAAGGGCAAGAATTGAAGGAAGAGTGGGTTGGGGTATAGGGACTCCCTCTTCACTTGTGGAGTAAGTTGATTTTTGCAAGTATCGGAGATTTCTGCAGTGGTTTAGTGAAGGTTGATGAGTCGACGGAGGTGAGATGGGCTTGTATATTGGTCCGCCTGAATAAGGTTCTACCATCTTTAGTTCGGATTGGAGTGGGAGGCAGAGTCTTCGGTATTCCTATTTGGTCAGAAACGATAGGGTTTCGAGTCTGTCGAAAAGTTGGGGTTGTAGGCAGGACCTCGTTGCCGGTTGAGGAGTTGAATTCAGCGCAGCAGGAGGGTGGTTCTCACGTAAACATTAAGAACGTGAGAAGGATACGGAGCAGTGACTTAAGACTTTAGTAGTGGTATTGTCAAAGGGGTGGGGGCTAGAGCCGGCAAAAAAACCATCCCACCGGGCCGGGCCATATTTTGACGGGGCGGGATTCAAATATTGATGATCCAAAAAATGCCGGGCCTTTTTTGACCCAGTACAACAGTCCCATGGATCGTCCGGGCCGGAAAACCATGCTTTTCTCATACCGATCCACGGGCCCAACTCAACCATATTACAACTTTTTTATTATTTTTTTAGTGTTCTGTAGAAAATATAACACGGCCAAACTTCCAAACTCGACAGTTATGGGGTAATTGACTATTAGTATACTGTATACAAAGACATTCTATAAATGCTTTCGTCTTCGAAAAATGATTCAACGGCCATTAGTATAAGTTGACCTAGAAGTGACATGTCAAAAAGGACTTTTTAGTTAGACATAATCACAGGGCTAGATCCAAACCTAAGGCGCATGCACGGTGCGGACCCTTTCACTCGAATCAATCCACAACCGCCATTAGTCTTGTCTTTCCTAAGGTCGAACACCCAGATCTTGGTGACGGAAGCCTTTAAGCGGCCTAGCTTTCTTTACCTTGTTGAACACCACACGGAGAATGGATTCGTTTTGATTTCCCAAGAAGAAAGAGGTCCTTTAGGTTTACGCTCACATGATTGGATTCGCTCGTGTTAATCGTTAAGTTCTCGCGGATAGATAGATTTCTCACCTCCTCGGATTGGATCGTTCTCTTCAGCAACATTTCTCAGACAAGTCTCCCTAGAGTGGTCTCGGATCATGTAACGGGATCCTGAAAACCCCTTTCAAATTCGAGAACATGTGGTTGAGGGCTCCAGGTTTTGTTGAGTGGTAAAAATAAGTGGGACTCGTATCTCGTTGTTGGTAATCCTTGTTTCATTCAAGGTAGACTTAAAGATATGGAATAGAGAAGCCTTTGGGAGACTGGGTATCAAGATAAAGAAAGCCATGGAGGAGTTAAGTGTACTGGACTCGAAAGCAGGTTTGTGTGGTCTGAATGATGTCGAAGAGTTACGCCAGGCTGATCTTAGAAAAGAATTAGGGAGTTTCCTTTTAAGTGAAGAAATTTGCTGGAAACAGAAATCTCGAGTGCAGTGGCTTAAAGAAGGTGATTGGAATACTAAGATTTTTCATAGGATGGCAAGTGTTCATAAGCATATAAATCACATAAAAACATTACGGTGGAAGGGTCGCTCATAGTTGAGAAGGCTTGTGATCACGTTAACTGGGCTTTTCTTATGTACTTGATGGGCAGAATGGGTTTTGGGTAGAAGTGGAGAGAATGGATCTACTTTTGCATCTCTACGGCGAGATTCCCAGTGTTGATAAATGGAGAACCCATTGGTTTCTTTGCGAGAGGGGCTTATGCCAAGCAGATCCTCTATCCCCGTTTTTGTTCATTATTATTATGGAGGCTTTGAGCAGACTAATGGACAAGGCAGTTTAAGGGGGATATATTCGAGGGTTTAAGGTGGGGAGGAATAGAGAAGAGGTAGTATCGGTATCTCATATCCTTTTTGCAGATGATACTCTAGTTTTATGTGATGCAAAGGCTACTCAGTTAGGTTATCTTCAGCTCATTCTGGTGTTTTTCCAAATGGTGTTAGGTCTTCGGGTTAACATAGCAAAGAGTGAGATTATTCCGGTTGGGGCGGTGGATAATGCGCAGATCTTTTGGCCTCCAGTTTCGGGTGCAAAATAGCCCAGCTTCCTTCCTCTTATTTGGGTTTGCCTCTTGGTGCTTCATTTAAGAACAAATCCACTTGGAGTCCAGTACTGAGAGATTTGAAAGACGTTTGGCAGGAGGGAAAAAGCAGTTATTATCGAAAGCAGACCACCTGACCCTTGTAAACAGTACATTATCCAACCTTCCTACATATTTTCTGTCTCTTTTAGTGTTGCCCTCTTCGGTTCGTGATAGGCTCGAAAAGTTGGAAAGGAATTTTTTATGGGAAGGTTCGGGAGAGGATCGAAAGTATCATCTTGTTAAATGGGACAAGGTCTGCACTAGTCGGAAAGGAGGAGGCTTGGTGGTTAAGAATTTGAAGGTGTTCAACATTGCCCTGCTTGGCAAATGGCTATGGAGGTACTTGACTGATGGCGATGGGCTGTGGTGGAAAGTTGTAAGCTGCAAATATGGGGAAGGGGTTAATATTTGGACTCCGGCCAATGTTTCAGTAGCGCACAGGGTGGGGGGGTCTGGAAAGGTGAAGTAAAGGTTGGGAAGTATATGGGAGATATATTTCTTTTGAAATAGGGAATTGGTCTTCTATCCGATTTTGGAAAGATAGATGGTGCGGGGAGGTGGAGTTATGGAGACTGTTCCCTCATTTGTTCAACTTGGCCTCTGATAAAGACTGGTAAGTTCAATTCTTCAAGTCCAGGGGAATGTTGTTCGGAACCCTACGTTTCGTAGATGTCTGTAGGACTGGGAAATGAACCCTTGTGTGGAATTTTTCGATTTAGGTGCGCAGAAATGGAGAGGACTTAGTTTGGTGGAGGGGGAATAGAGGCAGAATATTCTCCGTTAACTCTTTCTACTCCCGCCTGCTAAACTTTAGTAACAGTAGTTTCCCGTGGAAGTCCAAAGTCCCCATTCGTGTCGGGTTTTTTGCTTGGGAAGCTTGTCATGGCGCCATCTTAACCAGAGACAACTTGCGGGCCCGTTGTAAGATTTACATCAACTGGTGTTACATGTATAAAAGGAGTGATGAGAGTGCGGATCACTTGCTTATTCATTGCCCCATGGCGACGGATTTGTGGAATTGGATTCTGGCCTATTTGGTGTCACATGTATGCCCGGTTCAGTATTGGATTTATTCAAGTGCTGGTTTTTCTACAAAAGGAGTAAGAGTAATCGTTTGGGAGGTAGCCCTGTTGGTGGTTTGTTGGTCAAACTGGAAAGAAAGGAACAGGAGGGCATTTGATAATGAGGAAGGGTCTTTAGAGAAGCTTAAAGACATCTGTTTGCGTATTATTCTTTCTTGGTGCCCTGAGTTAGTGGTTTCGACTCAGAATACTACTTCCTATTTAGCAGCTGTAGCAAATTCCTTTCTCCCTGAGTAGTTCGGGTGTTTCTTGTATGTTCTCCTTATGTAAATAGATTGCGTCACCTGTTTTGACGCCCTTGTTATGGATGGCAAAATGGGTGTTTTGGATAATTATGGGTTAGTCTATTATACATGGTTATCCACGGATAATAGACTAACCCATGATTATACATAACACTCATTTTGTCACCCCTACTTAAGAGTGAGATATTTCAATTTTCAAGTTGGGGATAGTGGATTCATTTGACAATCTGGTAAACTTTTTTAGTTGTAAGGTTGGTTCCCTCCCGACCTCTTACCTTGGGTTACCCTCTTGGAGGGCATTCTACAAATAAAGACATATGGAATCCGGTCATTGAAAGATTCAAGGGCAGATTGGCGGGTTGGAAAAAGCAATACTTGTCAAAGGGTGGCAGATGGACCCTAGTCAAGAGTACGTTATCTAGTTTGCCTACTTACTTCATGTCTTTATTTGATATTCCAGTTTCAGTGGCCAAGAGATTGGAGAAACTGGAAAGAGACTTCTTGTGGGAGGGCCAAATGGAAGAAAGAAAGTATCATCCAGTGAAGTGGGAGCTAGTCTGCTCTAATCTGAAGAATTGAGGTTTGGGAGTTAAAAGACTTAAAGTTTTTAACTCCGCTCTTTTGGGGAAATGGTTGTGGCGTTACTTGACAGAGAAGGGAGCTCTTTGGAGGAAAGTGGTGGTGGCTAAGTACAGGGTTGGGAACCATTTGTGGGATCTGAACGAGGTTCTTTATGGTGTAGGGGTGGGGGTTTGGAAAAACATTAGAAAAAGATGGGATATGGTAAAACGTTTCATCTCTTTCAAAGTGGGTAAAGGGGACTCGGTCAAATTCTAGCGTGATAAGTGGGGCTGGGATTTGGAGTTGCAGCGGACCTTCCCATCTCTTTCAAGCTAGCTGTTGATAAGGAGGAGTTTGTTAGCTCTGTTGTGTTAGTTGATGGTGGATTAGTTACTTGGAATCCTGCTTTCAGGAGGAACCTGCAGGACTGGGAGGTTGAGACTCTTGGGGCCTTCCTTGAGCTGCTGTACAAGCAAAAGGTAGAAAAGAATTCTGTAGATAATGTCTTGTGGAATGGGAAGAAAGATAAGTCCTTTTCGGTCAAGTCCCTGTACCATCTTCTGGTGACTAGTGATAGGCTCTTTCCGTGGAAGAGTGTGTGGAAGACAAGGGCACCTTCTAGAGTGTGGTTTTTTATGTGGAAAGCTGCGCTTGAAGCCATCTTAACTAGAGATAATCTGAGGAGGCGGAAGAAGATCTATACTAACTGGTGTTATATGTGCAAGATGGATGAAGAAAGTGTGAATCACCTTTTGATTCGCTGCTCTTTCGCAAGGGAGATTTGGAGCTATGTGTGGAGTCTTTTCAGGTTACTTGGGTGATGCCAAACTCGATTAAGGAGCTTCTTTTGTGCTGGACCTGTATAAACGTAGAAGAAAAAATAGTTTTTGGGATGCTGCCCGCTGGCAGTTTGTTGGTCCATTTGGATAGTAAGAAATCATAGAGCCTTCGAGACCAAGGAAAAGAACTTGGAAGAGATCAAAGATCAAAGATCAAATTATCCAGATGTTGTTCTTTTGGTGTGCGGAGATGATATCACAGGGGTCTAACCCCTTTGTTGATTTTGTGGATAATACTTTTGGTAGTTAGTAAGGGTCTGGATGTATATTCCCTGTGTACATAGGACGCTTCACCTTCTTTGAAGCCGTAATTTATAAATCTAACTTTACTTATCAAAAAAAAAAAATGGTCATTATAAAAGAAAGGGTACTTATTGGACGTAACTCCTAATAAAAAATAAGAATGACTTCATATTTATCATCGGGTATCCAATAAAAATAAATAAAATTGGCAAATAAAATAAAAGTATCAACTTCTGAAAGTCCTTAGAGAGCACGGACCTTGGGACAATGCAATTCAGCCAAATAAAAAGATTGTGTGAATAAGGGGCAGAATGAAGAAAGATAGAGGTTACAGACATATTGAAAGGAAGGGAAGGGCTAGAAATAGACAGAATGACAGATTCAACAAAGAGATGCTACAGGACAAAAGGCTTAAATACATAGATAAGCCTTTCATCATGTATAAAGGGGTATAATCAGATCAGGAAATTGAAGATTGAAGGCGTAGTGACGGAAGATTCAGAGCAAATCAGGCAAGGGGATGCTTCTTTCTATCAATACTTTAGAGAGGGGATCTAGGTTGCACGGGCACGCCTTCAACCTAGCGTATCCGGCCGTAGCCGTGACACAGATACTTCCGGATACTCTAGGTTAAAGACGTGTCCGTGCAACCTAGGAGGGGATCTATCTTGGAGCTGGAAGGGCTGTCCTTCAAGACTCTATCAGAGTCGTCGGAGGTCTCCATGGGGCAGCCCTTCTCCGAGGAAGGAATAGTTGCGGCTCTAAAGTCCTTATGAAGAGATAAAGCTCCAGGGCCAGATGGGTTCTCTTTAGTCTTTTTTTCAGCATTGTTGGGAGGTGGTTAAGGAGGACATTATGCAGGTTTTTCATTCGTTTTATGAGTTAGGACGGTTCGAAAAAAGCCTAAATGTTTCTTTCATCGCCCTTATTCCAAAAAAGAAGGGTGCAGAAAAGTTGAAGGACTTTAGGCCCATTAATCTTGTTGGGGGAATATATAAGATTTTAGCAACGGTGCTTGCGTCTCGGCTCAAGAAGGTTATTGGCAATGTGGTTTCTGATTCTCAGCATGCCTTTGTGGGGAAACGACAGATTATGGATGCAGCCCTTATAGCAAACGAGGTGTTGGTTGATAGGTTGAGGAGTGGGATTCCGGGTCTGTTATGCAAATTAGATATCGAGAAGGCTTACGATCATGTAGAGTGGAAATTTCTATTGTATATTTTTTCCAGGATGGAGTTTGGAAAGAAATGGAGGTGGGTTTTCTTTTGCATCTCTATAGTCAAATTCTCAGTTTTGGTTTAACAGGGAACTGGTGGATTTCTTTCCGAGTTCGAGGGGTCTTCGGTAAAGGGATCCCCTTTCCCCTTTCTTATTCATCTTGATCATGGAGGGTTTGAGCCACCTTATTGATATGGCAGTAGAGGGTGGTTTCATTTCGGGATTTGGAGTAGGAAGAGAAGGACACCCAGGGTTGAATACTTTGCACTTATTGTTTGCAAACGACTGTTTGGTTTTTTGTGAAGCTAAGAGGTCTCAACTGGGCTATCTTCGTTTAGTCGTGTTATTTTTTTCAGGCAATGTCTAGGTTGAAAATTAATATCTCTAAGTGCGAGATTATTCCGGAAGGGGAGGTGGGGGACATAGGGCAGTTAGTCTCTTTTTTTGGGTGCAAGTCTGCTTGTTTGCCAACTACGTATCTAGGTCTTCCGTTGGGGGCACACTTTAAAAGTGTCACTTCTTGGAATTCTATGATTGAAAGGTTTGAAAGAAAGGTGGCAGGTTGGAAGAGGCAACTTCTGTCGAAGGGTGGCCGTTTGACTTTGATTAAATGCGCATTATCCAATCTTCCCACTTACTTGTTATCCTTTTCGGTGGTTCCTAATTCGGTGGCTAGGAGACTAGGAGACTGAAAAATTAGAAAGGGACTTTCTTTGGGATGGGAGGATGGAGGAGCGGAAGTATCACTTAGTAAATTGGAATACAATGTGTTCCGGTGTTTGGAGCGGAGGCTTGGGAGTTAAAAATTTAAGGACTTTCAATTGGGCCTTGTTTGGGAATTGGCAGTGGAGATATAAGGTGGAGAGAGATGCGTTGTGGAGGAGGATTGTGGTAGAGAAGTATGGCGAAGGGAACCATTTATGGTACCCTAAGGCAGTTTCTTGCTCACATGGGGTGGGTGTTTGGATAGGGAATATGAAGACGTGGGTCTCCTTCAAGCGGCATATTGTTTTTGAGGTTGGTAAGGCATAAGGTTAGATTTTGGAAAGATATTTAGTGTGGAGATGTAAAATTACAGGATGGGTTCCTAAGATTGTTTGACCTTGCTGTTGATCAGGACGAATCGGCAAACTCGATAGTGGCTAATCACAATGATTTAGACTCATGGTGTCCTATGTTCAGAAGGGAGCTGCAAGATCCTATTATTCCTGCCTAGATGGAAGGGTTCGTTCTAACTTTCCTAGGAAGGAGATTTGGGGAACAATGGCTCCAAGGAAAGTGGCTTTCTTCGCCTGGGAAGCCATTTTGACAGGGGATAATTTGAGAGCTCATGGGAGGATTGTCGTGAATAGGTGCTATATGTGTAAACGAGAGGAAGAGACTGTGAATCACCTTCTTCTTCATTGTCTGGTAGTGAGGGATCTATGGCATATTGTTTTCAGTTCGGCGGAATCTTGTGGGTCATGCCTAGGTCGGTAATTCACCTTTTGCAAGGTTGGTCTGTGTACAAGCGCAGAAAGAAAAATAAGTATTGGGTTGCAGCTCCTCTCGCGATCTGGTGGAATATTTGGCTAGAGAGGAACAGGAGGGTTTTTGACAATATAGAAGCAGATGTAGATCGTCTAAAGAAGAATGTTTTGCAGTCTATTGGACTGTGGTGCTTAAAGTTGAATCCTTCCGAGGGGGAATCTTTTGTTAATATTACGGATAGTTTTGTCGGTATATAATTGTTGGTGTCTTGTATATGTCCCGTGTACAAGGATGTGTCTCATGTTTTGACGCTTTTAATATTAATTTACTTTATTTATCAAAAAAAATCAAAGTTCAGAACTAAATCGCAAAAGGTTAATCTAAAGGATCACAAACCAAGTCTGCTTTAAATTGATTAGTATTATATCTGTGCCATTGATGCCCTTGTTTTTGGATTAATTTCAAGTTGCTTGTTCTCCTGCACATGAGTTTTGATGGGTATGGATTTAGGAATAGGCTCCATAACGAGCTAAGGCAAGGAAAAGGAATGAGGAATATGAGAAAAAACATGCTATCCTACAACAACAACTGGTACAGAACCTTTGGTTGAGTACTAAAACTTGTCAAGGTAATGTAATCACTTTTTTTTCTTAGGAAGAGCACTTATAAATTTAGAATATGAATGTACCTTGTTCCATTGTTTTAGCCGATATAGTCTATTATGTTCCGTACCTTTTATATGCAATTTACTATGATCCTCATTCCCGGAATCGCCATCCATAGTTCTAGTATGCTAATTGGAACTACTGGATGTTTTTAGCTGTTTAGGGATATCGTCCAGATGGGGGATGTTCCTTTACAAGAAAGCCTTGGGCCCAAGTCCCTTGTCCTGATTCTCATGGGTTTCCCATCTGACTTGTCCTTTAGCTATTTGCTTAAATACTTTGGTCAGTTTTTTATGCCAACATGGGAGTATAGATCAAAAGTGTGAATGCAGAGGGTTGGTCTTGTGGATTCCTGAGCTGGATCGGGCATTTTTTCAAGCCGGACGAAAGTCTTTCGAAGTGGTTCGAAGGAGGAGTTCGGGGGTTCTGGAGTTTCAGTGGATCGAAAGAAGTAGAGGTAGAGTGAATGAAGCAGTTCTTCGTTTGGGGGAGTTGTGGTGGGTTTGCCACTGGCTGAAGGTGGCTTCTGTTACCCTAGGCAACTTCTGGAAGAAACTGAAAGGGACAGAGAGAAGTGACGGTGACAAAGGATGAGAATCGATCGGGAAAGCTTTTTCGTCTTGAGGTAAGGAAGATAGGCAGACAGAAACGATTAGTATCCCAGAGGTGGTAATAGGATTTGGTTGGGTGGAAGCAGCTGAGAAATTGAAGAGGTTTGTTCAGGTCGATTTAGGGAAAATTCGGAGGACACACAGGACCTATGCAGAGACGGAAAAAATTTCTTCGTGGCCAGACTTATCTGTGAAAACGAAGAATCTTCTGAAGGGGTCAAGGGCAGACTTTGACATAGAGGATGGATTGTGTGTCGATGCCACTGATTTTCTAGACAGATGTTTAGTGGGAAGATTGCAAGGGTCAGGGTGCCCCACTCCATCAAAGTCGGATTTGCAGGCATGGGTGGATGTAAAATGGAAAGCAGCTGGCAGAGTTTGAGTGGCTGTTTTGAATGGTAATTCCTTCTTGTTCGAGTTTCCGTCAAAGGAGGTGGCTAGCAGATTCTTTTCAGAGAAGGAATGGGGGTTTAATCAAGATATTTTGTTATTGGAGAGGTGGAATCCGGCGAATCACTGTGACATAGAAGGTAATGAGTCAAGGGAGATCTGGATAAGGGTGCGAAGTTTACCGCTACAGAAGAAGAGGGAGGATTTAAGGTGGGCAAGGATTTTGGTGCGTTATCATGGTAGCGTTCCGGCGAAGGTATGGATTGGCGAGATCAATCGTGTTTTTGTCGTCCCCATTTGGGCTTGAGTAGCGATGGCTTGTCTCCAGTGGAAGGAGCAGGGTCAAGGGGGTGGCGGGGGAAGGAACAGCTTTCGGGAGGAGCCAAGGAGAAGTCGTGCCAGTCACGCGCCACCTAAGCAAGTGAGTAGCAGGCCTAAGGACACAGGCTAAGCACGTGGGTAGCTAAATTCAAAATTTCCAGTTACGAATGTTAGGGCTGAAGGAGGAAATGACGTCGCACAAGGAGGAGAATTCTTTTCTTTGGGCCAGGATTTTGGACCAAGTGCGCAACCCTGTTTTGGGCCATTTGGGCCTCTAGGTGGAGAAGGATTTGGGAAAGATTATGGACTGGATCAAGATTATGGTACTATTGGGGGTTAAGGTATTTGGGCCTTTCCAGTCTAGTTTTAATACTCCAGAAGAAAATCAGTTTAGCAAGTCGATCTCAAAGGAGCAGATGTCGAGTCAGAGTCAACGTAATGTGCTTGATAAAGGTGTTTCGCACTTGGGCGCAAACTCGACTCGTGGAGCGAGGGCAGATTCTAGTGCGAAAGTGGCAGACTTGGGCAGGGGGCAGATGGAAGACAGCCAGGGGGGGTTCACGGAAGGCGGTGACTTCAGGTTGTTTGAGGAGTTTCTGCAATGGTTTCTCAACAAAGAAAGGACAGTTACAGTGAGCGAGCCAGTGGGTGAGGAGCCTGGAGAGGTGGAGACGTCGAGGAATTGTGATTCAGTCAGTGACGAAGGCCTTCCTGCAGAGACCGGTGAGTCGAGGTTCTGTGATGAGGATGGAGGCCCGGAAGTTGTAGAGTTGTCGGGTGATTCTTTCGAAGTGGTACTGGAGTGTATTCCTTTGGCTATGGTAAGTCCAGATGAGGTCCTGTCCACGGAATTGGATAAGGAAGATTTGGCAGGTTGTAGTAAAGATATCTCTGTATGGGTGCGAAACAGGGCCAAGAGTTTCGGACGTATTCTGGGTGTAAAGGGTATGAAGACAGAATTGTTGAGTTATTAATGAATATTGAAAGGGATCGTCCCCCAGTCAGATGTAAGAAAGGCGAGTCTCGAGGCGAGTAGGGATAGAGTATCGAGAAAGCTGAAAAATATGTGCTGTTCTATTAATTTTGACCGGGTAGCCAATAAGAAGGAAGTGGGCAGTAGTTTGGTTCTGAATACATGTTGATTGTTTAATGGATTTTAAAATTATTAGCTGGAATGTGAGGGGATTAAATGACAGGAAAAAGAGGCAGGTAGTTGGGGAAGCTTTAGAAGGTGGAAGCCGTGTGTGGTTTGTCATCAGGAAACTAAAGTAGTAGGCATGGACTTAAAGATGGTGGCTAGTGTGGAAGGAAATAGGTGGATGGATTGGGTTCACAAGGAAGCTTCAGGTCTGCTGGGGGTATCTTGGTGATGTGGGATAGAAGATTTCTTCCTAAAGTAGACGTTGTTCAGGGCTCTTATTCTGTTTCGTGTCTCTTTAAGAAAAAGGGGTCAGATTTTTTATGGTCTTTTACAAGGGTTTATGGCCCTACAGAATTGCAACAGGGAGAGTTTTGGGCAGAATTGAGAGCTGTTAGAAGGAGATGGGGGTATCCTTGGAGTGTTGTGGGGGTTTTAACGTCATCTGGTTTCCCCATGAGTGGTTAGGGATGGAGACTTTTTTGAACTCGGTGAATGATTTCAATGATTTTATTAATGAGGAAGAGTTGATCAATTTACCTTTAGTCGGAAGTTCTTTTACCTGGTTCAGAGGTGGGAGTAGCAGGCAGCGCTCGAGGATTGACAGGTTTCTTGTGTCCTCCGATTGGGAAGATCAGCAGGGGATTTTTTCATCGTATGGCTAGTGCGCATAAAGGGTACAATCAGATCAGGAGTTGAAGATTGGAGGAGTGGTAACGGAAGACCCGATCTGGAGCAGGAAGGGTTGGCTTTCAAGACTTTATCAGAGTCGGAAGAGATCTCGATGGAGCAGTTGGAAGTTCTACTAAGAATGCAAAATGCCATTTATCTAGCAACTCGAGGCTAAGAACCTATTCACAAGCAGGACTCACTATGAGAATCAGAGCTCGGTAACGCATAAAGAGAATTTGCGCTCGGCGCAGGGAAGGTAGAAAGGTAAGATAACGAGCAAAGAGATAGAGGTTGCCTTGTCCAGGATAAAGGGGATTGTTTTCTTGAAAAAAAACATGTCTTTACAAAACTATCCATCAAAACGCAAACCAAAAACACACACACATACAAAGATTCCCAACTAACTAGAACAAACATATCAAATTAAGAACCCTGTTTCCATCCAATATCAAAATTCATCTGTGCTAGAGAGAGAGTGTGTGTGTGTGTAAGAGAGAGAGAGAGAGATTAATAAAACCCACAGACACATAAAATCCCAATAAACTAAGATCAAAAATATCAAAATTTTCACCAACCCTATTAAAATCCAATATCAAGAAGAATTCGTGAGAGGGAAATTACCGGAGGGCAAATCAATAATGGAGACGAGGGTTTGGAGTGAATGCGAAGATGGTATCTGGGTGATGTTGCAATCTGGGTGTTGTCTAGTCCCAAGCTCATAGATATCCCTTTAAATAATTCTCCGGCCCCCTCTCTAACTCTCCTACTAAATTCTCTGAGAATATCACTACAATAATTAATGAACACAAAAATTGGGTAAAATTTATGAATCTATCATTTTGAGATGGGGATTAGTAGCAGTATGTACCTGAAATTAGAGGGCTTAGTAGGAGAATTGAATTGGGGATGAACATGAATTGCATAAGAAGGTTTTCTGTTCGGCGAAGTGAATCTTCTTTCTTGTCAGCCATCGCACTACCGACCCATCTAGAATGAGAGAGAGAGAGAGAGAGAGAGAGAAAGAGAGGGTTTTCTTTCGTCGAAGTAAATGGGAGCGAATTGGGTTTTTTATTTTTCCGTCCAATTGCAAAAGTCGACCGTTGCTAGTACGACTCGATTAAGAAAAGGCAATTTCTATCCATTGAGGTTAGAGTTGTCCATTTTGGACTGTTTCGTGTTTGATTGACTTTTTAGTTTTCAACGTTGTAATTAGCTCCTTTTTATCTGTGTTCATCTTGGACTACTTTCATATGTATACATCCATCCCAAAAGTTTTTACAAATTCTTCTTATTGAAGACATATTATTGTTGGTTTTGAACTAATCTTGAAGTGGGTTCTATTGAATTTTAGCTATGGAAGCTATTTAAAGGTGTGTTCATTCAAATATTCGATCTTAGTGTTGTAATTGTGAATCTCAGAAATGGACAGGGCTCGAGACTTTAGGCGTGAAGGATCCAGTCGATTCTCGGGGATGAAACATTTACAAAACAAGAGAATAGAGACACACACAAAGTTCCAGCTCAAAATCTTAGCCAAAGTTAACTAGCAGCAGCCTATTTCAAGTCAAGGGGTCAAACGTAACAATTTAATTAGTTGAAGGGTTGTGTGGATAACAATTGTCTGTGTATCTTTAGAAATTTTGATTTTGATTGTGTATTTCGCTCAAATTGATTAATCATTTCTGATACAAATCAAACCCCAAATGCAAATCAAGAACCTGTTAGAGAACTCATGAGAGGGAAATTACCAGAGGGAGACGAGGGTTTGGAGTGGATGCGAAGATGGTATCTTCTTTCTTGTCAGCCATCGCACTGTACCTACCTGCTAATCCATAATCACAAAATATACACAAACAAATTATCAAAAACTATCACGGCAAAAACAAATTATCAAAAACTACCACAGCCCAACATTTTCGAAATTGTTAAAAAAAAAAACAAAATATGAGAACACTATCAAATGAAACATCAACGGTTCGAAAATAAATTGATACCTCAAGGGAAGACTTGTTACGCCCAAGCTTCCTCAATTCTTTAACAAACGGACGAACCTCACATTTGGTAAGCACATGGCCCTCTTTCTCCCATTCTTCCAACACCCCAGTGGGACTCATTTCTGGGTTCTCCAGGCTTGATATTATGGTCTAGAATCAGAGAGAGGAGAGCGAGAGAAAGGAGAGAGAGAGAGAGAGAGGAGGGTTTTCTTTCGTCGAAGTGAAGGGGAGCGAATTGGGTTTTTTATTTCTCCTTCCAATTGGAATATTTCTCCGTCCAACTGGAAAATTCGACCGTTGCTAGTACGACTGGATTGAGGATATTTTTATTTACAACATTTTCAAACATACAAAATACAAAACTAAACTAATTCTCAAAAAAAGTTTTTTCATAGTGTCTTTTGTGATGAATTATCTATAATACCCTCTTTTGGCTCTCAAAATTTATATAGTGAGATTTAGGTCGATTAACTCGGCCTTTGGGTCGATAAAAGGTCTATCAATGGTCGATCAAAGGCCTATCAAAGGTCGAGTTAATAAGAGCAATCAAGTGTGGAAGTGTCATGGGAGGCGTATTTTTTATATTTACATTCAGGTAAGGGAGCCATTTGGCTCGATTTGTGATCGAATCCTGCTCATTTTCCTTTTGTGCAATTTTTTTCTCAATTTCCCTCTTTTACCTCCAGGGGAGTCTTCAACAAAAGGATTTTGATATATCAAATGAAACATACGCAACTCCAAGTTGAAAAACCATCAACATATTGATCACTCAAAAAGAAATATACTACTTCAAAGAGGAATGATAGACCATAAATATAACAAATAAAAATAGTTAAGACCATAGTGACATAATAGTTTTCCGACTTACATATATATCCTTGGTTGATTCTGTCTTGAAATTAGTCGTTTCAGAGCCTCCATAACATTTTTCAAAAAATTCTACTCGGCTAGGGTTCCCCTATGATTGCAAATTAAGCTATTTTAGAGTCTCATACGAATAAAGAGCAAATGACACTATAGGAGAAAATAGGTACCATTTCGTTACGGGCTACCACATATGACATGGAGACCGTCACATGGTTTAGCTCATTCTTGGCTCTATTTTTTGCATTCTTGGCACATTTTTGGCTGTATATAATAAAACTAAGTAATGGACCATGAAAAGTAAAAGGACACAAAATGGTACATTTTCCACCCAAATTTGCATATGCCAATGCCATGAAGCTATTAACACCAGCTATGTACTCCTTACTAAATTAACCTATTATGAATTGACATCCAGCTTTTCTCCATAGTTCCTAAAATAAATATCTATGCATGAGAAATGTATCATAAACCAACAATATGAGAAATGTATAAGCATTGGCAGCTAAAAAAAAACGCTTCGCCACACAAATAAATCTAATAGGGGCTAACATTGAAGCTTTCTGAACCTCAAAACATGTTCACTGCCACTAACAGATCATAAGAATGTTATATTCAAATATCCACGCACTCTTAGTGATCCATAGGAACTACCTAATCGAATATTGGGAACTCTGCCTTTGAACCTAGTGCACACAGTTTCCTTTTCCTGAATCTCTTCACTGGTTCCTGGTTCCTGGTTCCTGGTTCATACAATACGTTCAGCTCTTTGTAGTTTGATTGTGTTAAACCACTGGGAGGAGAAAAGACAAAGAAATAGGTAAGCCATAAGGCATAGTTCTATAAAAAAAAACAACTGCAATTTAATAATCTCCACAACAAATGAATGAAGCAGCACGACAGAGAACCAATCAACCAAACAACTGTTTTGCAGTTCAGAAACCAAATCAAAATGTAACAAACGCAACAAACTAAATAAATTAAATAAAGAAATGGTTTTACTATTAATATGCTTCCATTGGAGGGCATAGTTGATTGATTTATTACTTTTACTTTAACATTGTAAGCAAACAATGTAAGTTACGGATTAAAGTAGGCTATAAAGATTATATTATGCTAAGTGATCATGTGTAGCACATGATCATTTTGGAGGGTAAGACAGGGAATTTGAAAGCCATTGATTATCCCCTTCTCTCTTCTTCTTCTTCTTCTTCTTCTTCTTCTTCTTCTCTGCATATTAGGCTCGCTCCACCACCACCACCGCCATGAGTCAAGCCCCCACCTAACACTACCTCTTCTCCCATCTCTGTCTGTGCACTGCTGTGTTTACTGTTTACTTTCTCTCCTTAAGTTAATGAATACCCAATCTTCAAAATATTTATAGAGAGAAGACAGAGATGAAGAGAGTAGCAGCAGCATGCATACCTTAATTGTAGTAATAGCAGCGACAAAAGCAAACAGCAACGGAAACAATAACGTTTTCGATAAGAATGCCCTTCATCCACTCTCTTAGCCTACACACTGTCTCACTAGAATGAAATTAGGGTGCAAGACTATTACAGACCCCATTTTTTGTGCTCTCATGACTGAATCACAGAGTATTTTATTTTTCCTACTCGAACTAGTATAAATCAACTCCTGAAAATCAAGAATGGTTGGATATCTAGCTTGGAATTGATCTGAATCTGATAATAACAGTTACTGGGCAGGAATGCCCTCAAAGACCCTGTGGTGTGAGAATTACTAATTGTGCAGATTCGGATCAATTCCAAGCCAGATATCCAACCCTTTTTCTTCCCACTGTATCATTGGTACAAAATTTGGTATGATTAGGGGTTAAGTTGTTGCAATCCCCCCCAGCTAATTTTCTCTCTCCTTCTCATGTTGTGTTTGCATTCATTAATTTATACAAATAAAGTAAGCACAGAAGAAAGAGAGAGAGCGAGAGTGAGAGAGAGAGGAGAAGAGGTGGTGCTGGGTAAGCTTGAATGAGGGTGGTGGTGGTGGTGGTCGAGTGAGCCTAATATGACGAAAGGAAGATGAACTAAGAGGGGGATAATCTGTGGCTTTCAACTTCATGTTTTACCCCCAAAATGATCATGTGCTAACACTTAACGAAATAGTCTTTAACAATATTGGGCCGAGAAACGTGCAAAAATGAGCATATTTTTAGTACAGGGACTAACATTACAAATGCCTTTAGACAGGGACAGCTGGTACATGTTATGGTATTACTATGGCATCAAACTGAATTTGTAGGGAAATTGAAACAAATAGAAACATACCTGATATGTTATTGAAACATGGCTGCTCTCAGCCTTTTGCTTTTCTGCCAATATGCTTTCAGTTTGACACAATAATTGCCAATGCACAACCTGCAAGAGGAAGCACCATGAGTTTTGTCACCTCAATTGACACCTTACAAAATTTCGTTTGAGAAGACAGAGAAGACGATCATTGTAACATAAGAACATAAATGGGGCAGTTTGTCAAAGACCAAAGTTTATATGATAAAGATGACCACCAAGTTGATGATAGCATAAGTTGTAAGCTCCAGTGTTGGCATATGGCATATGCGGGGTCGGTGGACAGAGATTTTGTTTATTTTTCTTTTTCTTCCAATTCAAAGCCTTGATAATTAACTCCATCGCATCAAAGAAAAGGAGGGTATACAAGAAAAGGTTCGCTTAGATACTACGGCTTAGGACTGGAGAATGGACTTTATACTGTAAGCCTTCTCTTCGCAGAAATTCTCTTTAATAAGAGCAATCAAGTGTGGAAGTGTCATGGGAGGCGTATTTTTTATATTTACATTCAGGTAAGGGAGCCATTTGGCTCGATTTGTGATCAAATCCTGCTCATTTTCCTTTTGTGCAATTTTTTTCTCAATTTCCCTCTTTTACCTCCAGGGGAGTCTTCAACAAAAGGATTTTGATATATCAAATGAAGCAGGTGGGATTGAAAGAGCACTGCCGAAGTATTTCAAAGCTAATGTACCAGAATTATCTTGAAATTCATCTGTTTTGGGCTGGAAAGGGAATCTGCTGCGTTCCTGAACAGAGTAATTTTGGACCATCAATTTTGGCCCTCAGTGTTTCTCCAGGTAAGCAAGTTAAGAGCAGTGACTCTCCCCCCTCTCTTACACACACACAAATGTTTGTGTGTATGTGTTATATATATATATATATATATATATATATTTACATACGCACTACAGTATATTATCAGATGCCTCTGTTGTTTGCTCATAAAAATAATCGATAAGGAGGAAATCAAAGAACAAAAGTGGGATGATTGCTGGCATTGTAGCTGCTGTTGCAGTTTCCAGCCTTGTATTCTTAGCTGTTCTTTTATACTGGAAAAGAAGAGGTTCAAAACATGATGACGAGGAAGGTAATGAGCTTTTTACTGCCACCAAAACTACTTTGACTGGTTTCAATACAATGAAAACTTCCATTGCACAATATTAAACCTGTTCTACATAGTTCTACGACTGCTAGATTTGAACACCCATTACGTGTTTTCATATTTACACCAAAAAGTAGAAATTGAAAGAAATATGAACAATTAGAGTGGTTCTTTCGTTTCCTTGGTGTAAATACAACAAAAAGGAAACCTTCTTTTTCTTTCCCCCTCCTGTTTTTAGTCTTGGCAAATTACAGAGGCATGCTGTGTTTCGATAACCCACATAAGTTATACTCTATTTCAAGGTAACTTTTAAGATAAACGGCCACCACCATGAAAAAGGAAATGCAATGAAACTTAACAAAACACTATTTCTAAGCACAATAAAGAAAACAGCACCCACCAACAAGAACTAAGCAGAAAGGATAAACGGCATTACAATTAACTTAGGGATCATCATAAGAAATCAACAAATTAAGAACCCTGTTACCATCCAATATCAAAATTCATGTGCGCTAGAGAGAGTGTGTGTGTGTAAGAGAGAGAGAAATTAACAAAACCCACAATTAACTTAGGGATCATCATAAGAAATCAACAAATTAAGAACCCTGTTACCATCCAATATCAAAATTCATGTGCGCTAGAGAGAGTGTGTGTAAGAGAGAGAGAAATTAACAAAACCCACAAACACAAATAAAATCCCAATAAACTAAGATCATAAATATCATAATTTCACGAACCCTATTAAAATTCAATATCACGAACAACTCATGAGAGGGAAATTACCGGAGACGAGGGTTTGGAGTGGATGCGAAGATGGTATCTTCTTTCTTGTCAGCCATCGCACTGTACAATAATCACAAAATATACACAAACAAATTATCAAAAACTATCACGGCAAAAACATATTATCAAAAACTACCACAGCCCAACATTTTCGAAATTGTTCAAAAAAAAAAAACAAAATGTGAAAACGCTATCAAATGAATCAACAGTTCGGAAATAAATTGATACCTCAAGGGCAGACTTGTTACGCCCAAACTTCCTCAATTCTTTAGCAAACCGACGAACCTCGCATTTGGTAAGCACATCCCATTCTTCCAACACCCCAGTGGGACTCATTTCTGGGTTCTCTAGGCTTGGTCAAGAATGAGAGAGAGAGGAGAGCGAGAGAAAGGAGAGAGAGAGTGCGTGTGAAGAGGGTTTTCTTTCGAGTGAATGCCCGTGGAAGAGGGTTTTTTATTTCTCCTTCCAACGTCCAACTGACCGTTGCTAATCGTGTATATTTTTATTTATAGCATTTTTAAACTTACAAAATACAAAACTAAACTAATTTTCAAAAGATATTTCTTCATAGTGTCTTTTGTGATAAATTATTTATAATACTTTTTTGACTCTCAAAATTTATATAATGAGATTTAGGTCAATTAACTCGACATTTTGATCAATAAAAGGTCTATCAATGATAGATCAAATGTCTATCAAAGATCGAGTTAATAGACATTTGATCGACCTTATTATTTGAACGGATGTGAGGGTTTCAACACATTTTAGACTATGCCGATGGGGTTTCGATCGAGACTACTTAGAGTATGCAGATGGGGGCCAAGGTTTCAAGAAAATGAACAACACTCAATTTAGGGAGGGATCGAGGATTTAGACTATGGGTACGTGGGAGGAACTTGCAAGGAGAGATTTGAGAAAAAAAATATTTGGGCTAAAGTTTACTTATTAAGTAGAAAGGTATTAGGAACTCTAATAATCTATATAGTCCTTTAAGCAATAAGGTCCAATGTTACGTGGGACATAAAAAGTGGGGTCTTGAAAACATCATTTTTTTTTGTAGTGAGACCATTATTATCATTTAAATTTTTAAGATTGATCAAATAGTATACCCTTCCTTCCAAGCAAAGAGTTTACTATTTTATTTAGGGATGTTTCATTTAAAGAGTTCACTTTCAAAAATTAAAGGTATAAAAATATCACTTTATTACTAATGGGGTATTAAAGTGTATTTTTTTAAAAAATTGACTTTCAAACGGAACTCTTTGTCCAGAACGAAGGTAGTATCATTCATTATTAAATCATGTTGTTAATAGAAGTTTTTCTTCCGGACGGCTCGTAAAGGGACGTTGTCTAAGACCTCTATTTTGTGGTCAACCAGTAAAACCGTTATCGTACTTTTGGGTCTTATGCCAGACATCGTCATAAGAAATTAGAGTCCATATTTATCTAACTTAAGAAATCAATGTCTATATTTACCTAACTAGAATACCAACTCCTACAATTCAATCATCTTCTTCTCTAATCCAATTGTTTATATCATGCTTTCATCTCATCAAGTAATCTAGATCCCTCAAAATATGTCGTCACATAAACCATGTTTAAGTTTATTACTCATGTGCCCCAATTAAGGAAATAAGCTAGCTAGCAATAAAAGTTGTGCGGAGTACGCAACTATATGAATTCATACATGAGTGTCTCCATAATGGTTTGTATTATGTGTGTGTGTGTATGTCTATATATTACTCTTTCAGTGCTCATATTGGTACCAAAGAAGAAATCTTCTAATTGTCTGGAATTACCATGGATTTATATTTCCTGTGAAATTTGTCCTTGATAATCCAAAGGTTTTTCGTAGTGATCATTTTACCTTAATTAGATTCTTACTTTAATTGATGGACCTCATTATCACATATGTATCCTTAAAAAATAAACACTCTTAAATATTATAATAAAGTTGATCAATTATATTACTCCATTCGTTTTAAAAATTATCGTCTTCCTTTCATTTTTCGTCCATTCTAAAATAATTGTCTTCTTTCAAAACTTTCCCTTTTAGGAAAACACTTTTAACACTTTACCCTTAGTTTTTCTACCTACTTTGATTATAATCACATGCTCAAATGCATTTAAAAAATCACACATTTCACAAAATAGTTATAATGCAGTCAATTATTTTTTCTTAAACGATGTGCCAAGATAAAGAGAACGATAATTTGAAAACATGTGAAGTATATGTTTTCTTAATTTTTTTTCCCGATCAGGGTAAACATGACACTATTTTAGGAACGAAGGAAGAAATTGTTAAAAAATAGTACATTGAAATCAATAAATAAATCAGAATACAGAATTGATAATCAATCGAAAATTACTGTTTTGAATTCCAAGTCTGCTGGTAAATTTCAAGTCTGCTGGTGAACTTTAAGTCTTCTGGTGAACTTCAAGTCTGCTGGTGGACTTCAAGTCTGCTGGTGGATACCAAGTCTGCTGGTAGCTTAGGAATACTGCAGTGCAGAACGAAGTCTGCTAGTTTGGGGCATGTGTTGCACATAGTTCCCTTAAAACAGATTCGCATCTTTCCGTACGTGCTTGGAAGCTTACTGGACGTATGTCTCCCGGGATACAACGGAGACACCGGAGTGACCTTTAGCATAAAGGTTATATGTGTCTGATACTATCACCAATAGAAATATAGGAGGCCAAAGGAAATGCTAGCAAAAGTAAGAGTGTCTGTGGTGATTGTTCTTAATCGTGTCTTTCAATTGTGGATGTAATCTCCTTTTATTGGAGAAGACGCGAGACTGATTAAATAACCACATTGATGATAAATTTAAAACTGTTAATAATATCTCTCAAAGCTGTTAATAACAGCTCATAAAGTCTGTTATAAATGTTGGAGTTACAAAAACCAAAAGAATAATTAACAAAACGTGAGTTGGTCTGAACAGGCAAATTTGGTCCGACATTCGTGTCCCGCGGACACGCTCACAGATGAGTATGGTATCCCAAAGGCTAAACTGGACCATGATTTGCACCCCCCCCTGCGCAAGCGCGCGCGAGAGATAGCATCTATTCTATACAAACTTACCCTTACCATGTAAGGCACTTGTATATAAACCACTCAAACTTTTGTTAATTACTCAATGTGGGATAAACTCATTTCCAACAACCACACTTTAATCAATCATAACTTATTCATCCAAACACCAAATTGGACAAATAAATATATGATTTTGATGTTCTCACGGAGTAGAACACGATTCCACAATTATTCATGTCATTACACAAATGACTCGTGAAGAAATCCGTGGCACAACATTGTACAATTTCATTCTTTAAACACAATTTTTCCAATAACAATTAATTTTGTAATAAATAATTAGTAATTTTGCATCAACCACTACACGTCCATTAGATGCTTTTGCAATTGTTTATAATTTAAAAATAAATTTTATGTTGAATTCTTTATAGTCTTAAGTGATGGCACTAGCTATTGTAAAACAGTCACATAAATATAACGTGGAAACAACGATGAAAAAAACAATCGCTAAAATGAAGATTAAGTGACAGTTTCAGAAGTCATCGCAACCAATTCAAAGGCGATGACACTAACAACTGTAAAGCAATCACATAAACATAAAGCGATTGAAGAAAAAGTAATTGAAAAAGTAATCGGAAAAAAAAAGAAGATTAAGTGATAGCTTTTGAAGCCATCACAACCAACAATCATGAAAAAACATTTTTCTATTTTTTATTTTTTTATTTTTCTATTTTTATTTTATTATTTATAAATGCAATGGCAAAACCATCGCTCGACATTAGTCAAATTTTGCGACTACAAATGCAATCACATATTTACGAAAACCATCACATTATCTTTCTATTTTTCGCGGGGCCTATTTTGTTTGGCAAATTCCCCTAAAATATTCAAAGGTGATGGCACTAGAGATTATTAAGCAATCGCATATACATAAGGCAATTGTAGAAAAGCGATTGAAAAAAACAATCGCGAAAAAGAAGATTATGTGATGGTTTCAAAAGCCATTACAACCAACAATCACATTAAAAAAGATTTTATAGGTCACATGCATTTTATGATTTCATTTCTTCAAGAGTCTTTGATTTTTATCATGTTTTTTCACAAAGGGTATACACCTTGCGTCTAAAAAAATGATACACCAAAAAAACATCTTTATCTCTGCTTTTGATCCTTCCTCGCAAGGGGTGTAAACCCCGGGTCTTGGGAATGGTCCACAGATATCATGGTCTTTACAGAGTTTTTTCTTTCTTTCTGATTTTAGTCATTCTCGCAAGGGGTGTGAATCTCGGGTCTTGAGAATTGACCACTCACACATCATCACTCACTTTGTTCGGTTGAATCCGAACTACGTTTGGTCTAATTCCTGAAAGGGGTACGTAAGCAGCCTATTCTGGTTAGAGCTGTCAAATTTGAGCCCGGTCCAGCCCATCTGACTTTTCAAGGGACTCGGCCTCAAATTAGAAGGCTCGAAAAAAACCGGGACTCTTTGCCCCGGCCCGTGGACCGTGTTTTTGGCCCGATATTGAAAAGTCCGGCCTGGCCCAATCATAAAGTTAAACTTAATTAAAAAAACTAAAACATAAAACCTAAAAAGCAAAAACTATCAGACATTCATTTAGACTACTTTTTTTTTCTTTTGGTTAGATTAATTTATGACACAGTATGATCTATTTCCAAATCATTGTTCTTTTTTTTGTTGAAACCCATATTCTAAATTGATGGAAGTGACACTTACAAAGAGGAACTAGAGTTGATCTTCCAAGTTCCAATCTAGTTTAGTATGGTTGTGATTAGTAATTTTATCGAAACTGATCTATTGAGTATCTCTATCCGATATTAGATAATTAAAAACATCAATAGTATAAACTTAATAAGAAATAAAATTTAAATACTAGATTGTGTCGGGCGAATCAAAAAATGAACATTTGCTAATTAGTATGGTTTTGCAAACTAGAACCTGAAAAACTTTGTCTATCCTCAAAAAATACATATTAGAAAATTGAGGACAGTATGATGAACTTCAATTTGGTTATAATTATTTTGAAAAGAATACCATTCAAGTAGCACATGTATTTTTTCTTTGGTCTGTAACATTATAGTTTTTCTAATTTCTGTTTCGTTTAATTGTTGAACTTACTACCTTTGTTTATATTTGTTTTGGTTGCACTTTTCTTTTGTAATTGTGTAAGTTAGACTAGTAAGTATGTGTGTTTTGAACTTTTGATGTATCATATAACTTTTATTAGCTAATTTGTGAGTTATTTTTAATTAAAAAAATAGTTATGTTTGGCCCATAGGCCCCGAAGTGCGCATGGGCTGGGCTTGAGTTCTATGAGGCCCGTAACTATTTCAGTTCGGCTTGGCCTGACGTTAAGCGAAGCCCATTGAGCTTGTGCCGAGCCGGGCCGGCCCGTTTGACAGCTCTAATTCTGGTAGGCACGACCATCACAGCGCATTTATGTGCATCACAATATGTTTCGTTCTTTATTTTTTCCTTTGTTTTTTTTTTTTAATAATGTATTCCCTTTCAGCATCATCTTTGTTGTATCCCTTGCGATTGCAAATACTTTTGGCATGCGGCCGTAATCTTTTTCCATAAAAAATTAATGCAATCTCTGTATAGCTTGCGACTGCAAGGTCAAAGGGCCTTGCGCCGCAAGGTAATTTCAATCAAATCCTTGCACTTTATTATTTCTTGATTTCAGTCGTAACTTGGTCCATAAATTTCAGTTGACTCCGTAAATTGTATCTTTTTGAGCAGCCTTTAACCTGTTTAAACTAAAACAAAAATCTACAAAAAACTAAAAATAAAATTATTATACATTAGTGCATAAAAATACATTTAAAAAAATTAAATTTTTTTTGTGAAGGTGACACTATTAACACTCCCCTATAAACCTACAAACTCAAGGAGACTCAAACGAGTGACTCAAAAAACAACACAAATAAATACAAAGAGATAAGAGTTAGAAATTATTCTAAGTTATAGTCGTTAGCTTGACTTAAATCCTCTCTTTACACTAAGAAGGCATCGCCGGATCACTTAGGAATGCACACATTTTTGGTCCATAAAATCTATCACTCATGTAGTGTCTTAATTTTAGTTCATTGAACCCAAACACTTCCTTGGCGAAATTTTCTTTACACGATGGCCATCTAATTGATTTGGGGACGGGGAGTTTCACACCTAAATCTTCCAATGTAATCATGTCCAGAATTTTCACTACTTTTTCTTCAACACTACATTGCTCATGCATATCTAAAATAGGTTCTTGATTCTCTTCAAGAAAATATGAAAAAGACGTCCCTAACTCCATATAAGTGTTCAGCGGAGAATCAAATGGAGAATAAATTACAGTGAAAGTCTCCGAAATTGTTTCGGGTTCTTGAGAACAATGAGGTGGTACGTCAATTTGTGGAAAATCTTGGGATTCTATAATCAACTCATCTTTTTCAATCAGCTCATCTACTATTTCCAATTCTTTTTTGAAGGTTTATATCTCAATATATACCAATCAAAGTTCGTTATCTAAGAGTAATCATGAGTTACCTCGTGCGAACTTGAACTTTGAGCGAAACGGAAGACTTTCTGCTTGAGCTACGATCTTTGTACGTCACGATCAACAATCCTGCAAGTCTCTCTCGTCGGATTGATATCACGTAGCACGAATATCAATATTGGTTCACACCACAAATCCAAGCCTCTTGATGGTTAGGCTAGAGAGAGTATTTGGTGAGATAGAATTAGAAGAGATAGAGGGGCGGGCAAGGGGGAAGACGTGTTCTTCTCCTAGGCGTGTAATGTGTTAGAGTTTTACCCCTTTAGTTGCCCTATTTATATTATTGTACAAGAAATTCTATTTCTTGTAGGTTAAGTTAAGTCAATCTCGAACCCCTTCGGATTAGGAAACTAATTAACCTTTAATAATATAAAGGCCAAAATATGAAAAACACCCTGAAGTTTCCACCAAATCCCAAAACGGTACCCAACCTAAGGTTTGTGCCATACGCATACATGACATTACAAATTGTCCCATAGTGCACCCTCGGCCAAACGGCCGTTTCAATTGGTACGTTAAGTAGCACGTGCAGGGTAAAATAGACATTTCCTTGCAGACCTTCACAAAAACGGTGGGAAATTCAAGGTATAAATTGAAAATTCACAAATTTCCTCACGCCCTAATTGAGATGATAAACACAGATTAGGGTTAGGGTTGAAGAGGGATTGAAGACTAGAATTGAAGGATGGGATTGCAGACTGAAAAATGACGATAACTAGGACGCAAGAAGCGCAACGTAAGGCTACTATTGAAGATGAAGATGCACACGCTTTTGAAGATAACGTTTCTATTTGATTTCTTGTTTTCGATGCATATGTCGCTTTTTGAAATAGTTGACTGCAATTTTTGTATTTGTACAATAAAATGTTGGTTAGAGAAAGAGTATGTGTTATGTAGAGTGTGTTGAATAAAGTAATAAAGTAATGGTTTTTTTATTGTTTTTGATGCATATGTATTTTTTGTTTATTGACAAATTTGTCTGATATTTGTTAGTTAGAGAAAGAGATTGTGTTAGTTTAGTTAAATTTTCTATAAAATGATAGGTGTTTAGTATAATGGGGACATTATGATAATATAATGTGAAATGGTCCCCATGCCTTTGTCCCCTCTGTCCCCTTTGTGTCCTTAACCAAAGTTTCCAAAGTTGTTGGCCCATTTTTAATGCATTTTTAGTGTAGTGACCAATTTGATTTGTTTTGTATTAAAGTTGTTGGCTCATTTGATTTGACCAATTTAATCTTTCAAATACAGATCCAGATTGGTTTGCTTTGATGTTTCATCTTGGTGGTGAGTTTCTTTACCACCCTAAAACTGTCTACATTGGTGGTGAAGTAGAAACAGTCACAAGAGTAGATCGGGATAGGATGTCAATGACTGTGTTTAATAAATTTTACAAGGAATTAGGGTATAATGGCCCTGCTAGTTACTACTATCTTTTACCTGGTAGTCAAATGGAATCAGGTTTGGTGTTGTTGTCAAGTGATGAGGCTATTATGCAAATGGTAGGAGCTATTGATCCTAACATTAGGATAATTAATATATATTGCAAGCATAGTGAAGAATATCAGGGGGTGAGAAAAGTGAGAAAGGAAATTGACATGGCTGATGTTAATGCTAGTGATGAAGATAGTGATAAGGATAGTGACATTGAAGAGGATAAGAGTTCAGGTTACAGTGGTAGTACATATGGGGATTGTGATGATGTGGACAAAGAGATTGATATGGATGATATTGACAAAGAGATTGATGATTTCACAATGAATGCTGGAGATAAAGAAAAAGGAAAAAAGAAAGGTAGTGTCTAATAAACAGACCACAGTGTTTGATAACAACCAAAAGAGGTCAAAAGTAATTAATGAAAACAATGAGGAGGAGTTTTATGCTAAGTCAGGTTCTGAATGTGATACTGATGATTTTGAAAGTCTTGATGGCTCAGAGGATTTTGAAGAAGAAGACCCTAGGCAAGTTATGGGAAGAAAAAAAACCCTCCAAGTTTAAGAGATTTAACCCTTTGACAGACATGCTTGAGCCTGTGTTTGAGTTAGGTATGGAATTCAGTGATGCCAAGGAATTCAGATATGCTGTAAGGTCTTACTCATTAAATCAGGGGAAGGGATTAGATTTACCAAGAATGAGAAATTGAAGGTAAGTGCTAGATGTAAAGAAGGTTGTCCATGGTACATCTATTGTTCACAGCTCAAAAGTGAAGGAAATGCTTTCAGAGTTAGGACATTTGTTGACAAACATAGTTGTAGTAATGTGGTCAAGAGTAAATGTGTAAATTCTAGGTGGATTGGGGATCAATACACTAAAAGATATCAACTAAACCCTACCTGGCCAGCTGATTCATTCTTTCATACTGTTGGAACAGAGCTTAAGATTGAAGTGTCAAGGAGCAGTGCTTACAGAGCATTGAAGGTTGCAAGGAGTAATGTTGAGGTTAGTCTTCAAGATCAGTATGGTTCTTTGTGGGACTATAAAGAAGAATTGATTAGATCAAACCCAGGGACAACTGTTGAAATACTTTGTGAGCATGAAAATGAGAAGCCTATGTTTAAGAGAATTTATGTATGCCTTGGGGTTTGAAAAAAGGATTTTTAGAAGGATGCAGAAAGGTAATTGGCTTAGATGAGTGCTTTTTAAAGGGTCCAGTCAAGGGGATGATTTTGGCAGCTGTTGGTATTGATGCTAACAATGGGATGTTTCCTATTGCATATGCAGCGATTGAAGGGGAAAACAAAGAGTCTTGGACATGGTTTTTGGAACTATTGTTGGTAGATATAGAGTGTGTTAATTCATACCATTGGATATTCATGTCTAACAAACAGAAGGGTCAGGTTCCTAGTCTTGAGGCCCTTGTCCCTAATGCAGAAAATAAAATTGTTTTACACATGAAATAATAAAACTCATTTGGTTCGTTATCGGATAAAACTTTTAAACAAACCCAAAAATAAAAGCATGCAATTCATGACATAACGAAACGAGCAATCAAGCACATAGGCTCTGATACCAATGAAGGTTTATATCTCAATATATACCAATCAAGTTCGTTATCTAAGAGTAATCATGAGTTACCTCATGTGAACTTGAACTTTGAGCGAAGCGGAAGAGTTTCTGCTTGAGCTACGATCTTAGTATGTCACGATCAACAATCCTGCAAGTCTCTCTCGTCGGATTGATATCACGTAGCATGAATATCAACACTGGTTCACACCGCAAATCCAAGCCTCTTGATGGTTAGGCTAGAGGGAGTATTTGGTGAGATAAAATTAGGAGAGAGAGAGGTGCGGCCAAGGGGGAAGACGTGTTCTTCTCCTAGGCGTATAATGTGTTAGGGTTTTACTCCTTTAGTTGTCCTATTTATATTATTGTACAAGAAATCCTATTTCTTGTAGGTTAAGTTAAGTCAATCCCGAACCCCTTCGGATTAGGAAATTAATTAACCTTTAATAATATAAATATATTCCATGTGAGCGAAAGTAAATAATCGGGCCACAAGTCCAATTACTAACATCTTTCCTCCATGGCATCTGTTTTTTCTTTAATCCTCGGAGTTGTACCAGATACTCGGTACCATTTATTTAAACGCTCTTGAATTATTTCCAGGTACCATGGCTCCTCTGTACCCCTTTCTATATCATATTCCCACTTGGTGATTTCCCATTCCATGGGTAACTCATCATCTTCAGGCATCAACTCTTTCTCTCGTACTTCTAGTTCTTCTTTTTCAATCGGCTCTTCTTTATCCAAATGTGTTAGATTATTTTCTTGATACTAATTCTTTATCTTATTTAACTCATTTTTGATATTTTCCAATTGTGCAGACTTTCGCTCTAGTTCTTGCTCATTACAGTAAGACGAATAAGAATAAGGTTCATGAACAATTGAAGCTTTCTGGATTGCAAATCGGGTTTTGGCATTTTTAATTTGTGCTTCCAATAATGTAATTTTTCTTGACATACTGAGATTACTGTGCGAAGAAAAAGAGGGTTGATTGTAATAAAAAGGTGGCTCATTATAATAACTATGCATGGAGAAAGAGGATTGATTATAATACGAAGGAGGTTCATTATAAAAGGGTGAATTATAATAGGGCGGCTCATTATAGTTATTATGTGAAGGAAAAGATGGTTGATTGTGATAATCCCGTTCATAGCGATTAGGAAAAAAATGGTTGATTTATTCTAGCATTTTGGTAGGCATATTCATTTGTCGCTTTTATAGGTGCGTAATTTTCCATACCCCGTTGATAATTATTGTACGTCATTTTTTATTATTAAATTTGTTATTATTATTATAATATAATTTTCAGATTTTTTTAGAATTTTTTTATTTTTATTTTTAATTTTTGGAATTAATTTTTTTAATTTTTAAGAAAACGAAAATAATAAAAAAGAAAAGCTAAATTAACTAAATCAAAATAACAAATTCCCAGCAACGGCGCCAAAAACTTGATGTGTCTTATTTTTTAACCTCACAAGTGTACGAATAAATTGAAGTATAGCATACGGAAAGCAAGGGTCGAAGCATAGAGATTTGAATTCCTGCTCCCTCTTCTCCAATTGCCATCTCTTCTTCAAGCCCCATCATAAACGCCACCCCCATGTCAGGCCGGTGTTCTCCTTCTTCTACGGTGTCAACAAATCTGCCACAACACCAACTCAGCTTCCACAATCGCCATGACTGCTCAATCAACTTCCAGCCGGACCCTTCATCTTCTCTGACGAATCATCCACAGTCCAGCAGCCGTCTTCAATTGTTCTGCCCAACCTCTCCCTCTCTGAATCCCCGCTCCCGCTCACCATCTCCATTCTAACCCCTACCTCTATTCAAACAAACCCAACAGCACACCTAACCGCCCCCATGACAGACTGCTCTCTCTCTCTCTATCTTCTCTCCCTGTTTCAGTCCGAATGCCATCTCTGATCGATTCATCATGCTCCAGTCCTCTTCAATTGATCCTACTAGCTTTAACAGTCGGCTTTAGCTCTGGTAAAGGCAGTGCTATGAATGGTCAGATTCTACAAAAATTTGAATCTAAAAGCTTGAATTTGCCAACATATCCTATCTCAAGTAAGTATGTTTTAATTTTGGTTAAATTATTCGTTGCAATTTGCAAAAATTGTGTGGGAAATCTGTTGCATGTATTTAACTTATGATATATTTCGCTTGAGATATGAATGTGATGTTGAGTTTGACAATGTTGGGTAACTGATGGTGCTTAATGTTGACTAAAGCTTAAATTCCATTTCAACATTGTGTCCCTACTGTGGGTGCCCCGGGTGACGCCCACGCCCCGCGCTCCCGTGGTTAGGGGAATACGGCGTGCGGATGCGGACACCACGCTTTCCATTCCACCCTCCCTTGTCTAGGGGAAGACGAAATTAAAAATGCGGAAAGGGTGTTGTCAAAAAGCGCATTGAATACGCCTCGGTCACTTAAGTGATTTTTGGTCCGTTATGGGAGCTATGGGTTTTCTGTATCAGGTTATCCCTTTTTTAGGGGATAACAGGATGCAGGAAAACATCATCCTTTTATTCGCATCTTCCCTTGTGTAGGGGAAAATTGAAAGTGCAAGAAAGGATGTTGCGGGCCCCACTACAGACTTTATAAAAATTGCCTTAAGGCCTATTTCGGATCACTATGAGTGCTTTGGGTTTTCTATATCAAGTTATCCCTTTTTAGGGGATACCAGGATATAGGAATACATCACCCTTTCATTCTCACTCTCCCTTTTCTAGGGGAAAACGAAAAATAATAAGAAAGGATGTTGCGAGGTCTCACTGCGATCCAAAATATTTTGACAGAGTCGCCATCTTTATTTTAAGGATAAAATAAAGAAAATACCAAAAAAGAAGACCAGAGAATGCAAAAACGGGTTCAGAGGCTAAGTTACGAGTTGGGAAGGTGCTAGGCACCCAACTCGCCCTTTCGGTCTCAAAAATAGTTTTTGGCTAAAGTATGCTTTTTGTTATATTTATTCAGCAAATAAATAAATCTTTAAAGAGAGATAAAAGAAAACAAATACATCCATGTCTACATTAATTACGGACTTGCAGCCGCTTCCTTCCAATAATTACAAATACACTTAAAAATATTTGGCCATAATAATGGCTCTTTTTAATGCTATTTTCTAAATAAATCTGGGTAGCACAACGGCTTATATTTTTACATTGGGCCGGATGGAAAATAACTTTTTATAAAATAACGCTCTTAAAGGCTCACCTTTAGAGCGTGGTGTGCTCGCTCTGTCCTTCTTGGGAGAGGGAGTCTTTTTTTGCTTTGCTGCTGCTGCTGCGGTTCGGGCAGAGTAACTGCTTCCAAAGGTTGCTTCTGGGCACCGTAAAACAGGCGAAGCAACTGCTTGCTTTTTTGCTACTACGTGCTTGCTGCTGGCGAAAATCGGACAGAACAAATGCTTGTTTATGGCGGATTTGACCTTTTTACTCGAGCAGAGAAACTGCTATTTTCGAGGTTTTTGGACCGGGGAAATAGGGTGGATACCTAGCTAGGGGGGCTAAGGATCACTTTAACCGGTTGGATTTGCGTTTGGAGGAGTTTTGGCAGGGCTTCGAGGCTTTATAGGAGGGAGCGCTCACTATCGCTCGATCTCTCACTATTCTAACAGCATAACAACAACGCTGAAAGCTTTGGGGAATTTTCGGTGTCCTGAAAGCGAACCCCGGGGCCTCTATTTATAGGCTGAGTGAGGGACATCGAGGGAATTTCTTTTTCTCCCTTCGTGCTGCTTTTGCTTGTACCGCGTGCTGAATAATTTGCACAATGCGTTAACTGTAGCACTCCTGTAGCACTTTGGGCGCCACTGTAGCAACTTTTGGGCGCCGGGATATGGCATTATGGGCGCCGTGCCAAGGCCTTCTTTTGGCCGCGCCAGACTTCAATTCTCAGCCACTTTTTGACGCTTTAGCCCTTGCATTTTACTGTTTTGCGCAACCTGCTTTGTCTTTTGCATTTTTAAACCCTGTAACTTGACATTTGTTTAGTTTTAACATGTCTTGATATCGCATGTCAAAGTTACATACCATGGGTACGAAATTGGGGTGTCTACAGAGCCCCTCAACAATGGAGTCTACGGGTAACTCGAAGCTTACTGAGTAGACGAACATCGTTGATAAGAAATAGACTCTCCAATTTCGTGTAATTTATAAATGTGGAGAGATGCAATAGGTAGCAGTTATAATGCAATAGTTTATAATGCTAACCAAAACTCACATATCCTAAACATATTTAGTCGGTTATAGCAGGTTATCGTAGTTTTTAAGTAGATATGCAAATTTAATGCTCTAATGGTCGGACCTACTAAAGTAGGCTGCCTACGTATCCCTTAATAAAGGAAATCAGACCAAACGTAGTTCGGGCTAAGCCGAAACAAGCATGTTGCGATGGTCGTGCCTACCGAAATAGGCTACCTATGTATCCTTATCCAAGGAATCAGACCGAACGTAGTTCGTACAAAAAGCCGACAAACAAGCGTGCTGCGATGGTCGTGCCTACCGAAATAGGTTGCCTACGTATCCTTATTCAAGGAATTAGACCAACCGTAGTTCGCACGAAAATGCCGACAAACAAGTGATGCGATGGTCGTGCCTACCGAAATAGGCTGCCTACGTATCCTTATCCAAGGAATCAGACCAACCGTAGTTCACACCAATGCAAACAAACAGCGCTGGGTGGGATGCCAAGGTCCAACATCGTGTCCTCAGGACAGGATCCTTCGTCGAAACACGATAGCCTCTCTCTCTGGCCCGTGGTTGCAGCCCCTTCGTGAGAAAGGCAAAACACAACTCACATCAAATGCATGTCGTATCCTTAAAGGGTCGAAACCCTTTGCCGGACACGACGGCGGAATGCATCGTCTCCTCAGGAACTTGCCTTCGTCAGAGAACAATAGCCTTTCCCTCTGACCCGGGGTTGCAGCCCCTTCAGGGAAAGTTTCCAAACACAAATCACATTAAGGGCTGATCATTCTTCTTGGGGTTACGCCCCACGAAGAGATGATCCTATGCTACTCCTATAAAGCAGGAAAAAAATTGCATCCTCAGAAACTCAATCCTTCGTCGGATACGATGGCGGAATGCATCGTTTCCTCAGGAACTTGTATTCGTCAGAGAACGATAGCCTTTCCCTCTGACCCGGGGTTGCAGCCCCTTTAGGGAAAGTTTCCAAAGACAAATCACATTAAGGGCTGATCATTCTTCTTGGGGTTACGCCACGCAAAAAGATGATCCTATGCTACTCCTATAAAGCAGGAAAAAGAATGCATCCTCAGGAACTCAATCCTTCGTCGAATGCGATGGCAGAATGCATCGTCTCCTCAGGAACTTGCCTTCGTCGGAGAACGATAGCCTTTCCCTCTGACCCGGGGTTGCAGCCCCTTCAGGGAAAGATCCGACAACCAGGTGGAACACATAATGGGCTGATCATTCCTCTTGGGGTTACGCCCCACGAGGAGATGATCCTATGCTACTCATATAAAGCAGGAAAACATCGCATCCTCAGGAACTCAGTTCTTCGTCGAATGCGATGGTGGAACAAATCATGCATGCAAAAGGTAAATATACTTTACCTTTTCTTACCATTGCCTTACTTTTGCGACTTCGCGTTGCATTTGCTGCCTTTGCCGCTTTTGCTGCACTTGCTTCTTTGCATTGCCGCTTTTGCTGCACTTCCTACATTTGCCGCTTTTGTAGACTCATGTTGGGGATTTTCTTTCATTGCTGCATTTCCGGCTTTTGCTGGAAATTTTCCCCCTTTTGCTGCTGCATTTCCAGCTTTAGATGGAAAATTTTCCTTTGCTGCAATTTCCAGCTTTAGTTGAAAATTTCTTCTTTTGCTGCTATTTCCGGCTTTAGCTGGAAATTTCTTCTTTTTGCTGCTGCAATTTCTGGCCTTGGCTAGAAATTTCTTCTTTTGCTGCTATCTCCGGCTTTAGCTGGAAATTTCTTCTTTTTGCTGCTGCAATTTCCGGCCTTGGCTAGAAATTTTTTCTTTTGCTGCTATTTCCGGCTTTAGATGGAAATTTCTTCTTTTTGCTGCTGCAATTTCCGGCCTTGGCTAGAAATTTCTTCTTTTGCTGCTGCATTTCCGGCTTTAGCTGGAAATTTCTTCTTTTGCTGCTATTTCCGGCTTTAGCTGAAAATTTCTTCTTTTTGCTGCTGCAATTTCTGCCCTTGGCTAGAAATTTCTTCTTTTGCTGCTATTTTCGGCTTTAGCTGGAAATTTCTTCTTTTTGCTGTTTTTTCCGGCTTCAGCTGTAAAAAATTTCTTTTGCTGCTGCATTTTCGGCGTTAGCTGGAAAATTCTTCTTTTTGCTGCTTTTTCCGGTTTCAGTTGGAAAAATTTTCTTTTGCTGCTGCATTTCCGGCTTTAGCTAGAAAAATTTTCTTTCGCTGCAATTTCCGGCTTTAGCTGGAAATTTCTTCTTTTGCTGCTATTTCCGATTTTAGCTGGAAATTTCTTTTTTTTTTCATGCGCATATATTTTTTTCTTGCATTTTTCTTATGCATGCATTTTTTTTCTTTTTTTTTTCTTGTTCTTCGCATTTTTTTCTTTTGCTTTTTCTCTGTTTTTTTTTTTTGCTTTTATTTTTATGCATGCTTGCATTTTTTTTTTTTTACCTTTTTGCTTTTTTTTATGCATGCTTTATTATTTTTTATTTTGCATGCTTGCATTTTTTTTATTTATTGCATTTCTTTTTTTTCTTTTCTTTACATATATTTTTTCTGCAGAATCTTACCTTTGCCGTCGATTTTTCGGGCTTTTCTGCTCATTTTGCGGCTGATCTACTGGGGATATGGACTTTACTTTGCCTTTGGATGGATGTTAACTTTGTTAACTTTCCGTTAAGCTTCAGGGATCATTTTGCAGCTTTGAAAATTTGAGGACTTAAGTGCTGAACCTTCAAACTTTGGAGGGGAAAAAGGAAAAATTCCCTTTTTCCACCCATTATTAGATGACAGGAAGGGGGAGAGAGCTGAAGCCACTGCTTCTCTTCTTCTTCGTTCATTTCTTGCGACATTGTAACCGTCTATGCCTATTTTCTTCATTTTCTCTCATTTTCTTGATTTTCTTCCGCCAATTTGCGTGTTTCTCTTAGCAGATGGCTTCTTCTTCGCGATCGCGGAAAGGAAAGGCTCCGATGCACCCAGAATCAGGCGAGAGGAGGAAAGAACTCCTTCATTTGACCCGAAATTATGTCAAATACCGCTACTCCAAGGATGATTGGAGTAATCTTCAACACGATTGGAACACCCATGTATCCAATCTTCCTAATTTGGTTGTAAGCTTCTTCTTTTCTAAACTCATTTGGATGATTTCTCAGATCTGCTAGATTTTCATGCTGATTTGGCTCGTTGGAGCATTTCTGACCCTGCTTATGATGCTTATGCATGCAATATATATGCTAAAATGATGCAATTTGGTAATTATTCATGAAATTTATGCATTTTATTTTTTGCGATGCATATTTTAACTAGGGGGCACTATTTGACCCTGCAATGCATGCTTTTATATTTTTAATGCAATTTTGGCTATATGATGCATGCTTTAGGCTGAAAAAATATATATTTTAATATGATGCATGTCTATGAAATAGAATTTTTGACATATGATGCATTTTTTTTCGAGCATATTTTCGGATATGTTTTCGGATGCATGCAACATATAACATAAATATTTCATGTGATAAAGCTCATTTTTATGGAAAGCTTACGCTGCATAGACATGATAAATGCCACATAAATATTTTCTTTTCATGATTCGCGACACATTTATTTTATTTTATTTATTTATTTATTATTTTTTGGGAATGCTAAAATGCAATTATTCAGGCAATAAATGCAAATGATAAATACATATATCATTTTATTTGATGCAAATGTGAAAATAGAACACTTATGTGATGCTTGCTAATATGATGCATGAGCATTTTTTTTATGTGTAGGAAAGGTAAAAAATGTGTCATATATTCAAATGCAAAACACACATTTTCTATTTATATAATTTTCATCATGCCGAAAATGCCAAAATATATTTTTGAATGCAAAAAGATGCAATTATTTTTTCAAAGTTTTTGAATGCAATGAAATCTCTCTTTTTTTTTTCTTGAATGCAAAAGTGTAATATAGAAATTATTATGCAAACATTTTATTTATCATATGCAACATGCTTCTATTTAATAATGTGTGTAGAAAATAAAAGGATGGGAAACTTACCTCTTTTTTTTTTTTTTTCCTGATATGCCATTTTTCTTTTTGTAGATGCGTACGCTCCTGAAACGGATTCGAGCCACCTGTGCCAATGTTTATGATATTTATAGTTTTCTGCCCGAGGCGGCATAGGTTTTGGTAGAGGGCTCCGGCTTCAGCACATTTTTGTGGGCTTTTGGCCCCTTTCGCAGTTACCTCCCCATCTTTGAGCTGCTGAGGAACTATTGGTGGGATACTACCCACACTTTTCATTTTAGCTGGGAGGAGGCGACCATGATCCCTTGTGACTTTGCTGCTATTACCGGCCTTCCTACTAGCATATATACACTTACATATAATAATAATAATAATAATAATAATAATAATAATAATAATAATAATAATAATAATAATAATAATAAAAATAATAAAAATAATAAACATAAACATGTATAATCTAGTCGACCAACTCGCCCCGTCCCGCTTCAACCCGCGACCAGTGCAGGTCTAACCCAAAAAACCCGCCTTTTAGTGGGATCGTATTTTTAAAACTCAACTTACCTTTTTAAATAGGTGGGACGGATTAACCCAACGAGTTTGACCCATTTTAAGTTTTAACGACTCTAGACAAGCATTAGTTGTTTCATCTATCAAAGTAAACATCAGCCGATCCAATTTACCTTAGCAAATATCAATTGCTTCACCTATCAAAGCTATTGTAAAATCTCTACTAATAAAAAATTTTATATGCAATGTCCTAAAACTTAAGTAATAGTTACACATAAATCTAATATTTTTTAAAAAAATATTCACAAATAATTTTAAATAATTAATCAAATTAATATTTCCAACCATAATAATTGGATAAAAAGTTATAAACATTGCATTTTTCTAAAAGCTATCGGTGATTCTGTCCAATTACATCAATTTTTGACCATTAAATGTCTCATGCGAGAAGCACATGACTACTAAGATGATAAAGTCACAAACTTCATCTTCAAAGTTCAAACTCCAGCAACACTGCAACACCATGCCCACCCTCCCCTAAGCCACTCCCTCACCTTCAATTTTCAACGTCACCATCGTTGAATTTTCAAAGTGAAACCCATTTTGACAAATCCCACCATTGCCAATCTATCTCTATTGCTCACTTTCTCTTTCTAATATTTTTATATTTTAAAGCCCTAAATTTTCTTCATGACATAGACTCATAGAGCCCTAATTGTAATCCCTAATTCGCAGAGCAAATCATGAAAATCGTCCACAGTTGCAGAATGGAGGAGACGCATGGTAGAAATTGCAGAAGTGATAGAGCTGTTACAGTTCTGTGATGAAGAGAGGAGAGAGAGATCTGTGTTGTGTTGACGGTGAAATAAACTCTAGATTAATCATGTGATGAAGATAAAGCGTTAATGAGTTCATCCACTATGCTGCCGCTAATTTGAGAGAAGAAAGTAAGGTGGAGCTGTCCGGTATCTTCTACGGCGATATGCTGAGAAATGGGGAAAAAGAATAAAAATTGGAGTCTTGTCATGAAAATCAATTCAACAAGCAATAAATCATCTACTATACAATAGAGCTCAGCCTCGCACGCTCGCAATTGACTTGGGATAAAAAAGCGGCTGAGATTAATTATTTTACTTTTATCAAACGACTGTAATTTATTCCTCACTGACACATGTGTGAATGACAGTTAGCCGTTCCCCCGCACAACTCTTCTCCCTCTGCGTCCCCCACTCCTTATACGATTCCAACTCCCCTACTCTTTCCTTATCTTTCCGAGTGTTTCTCCGGCAGTTCGCAGAGTTATTACGTCTTCCAATGGGTTTCTCCAAAATCCCCCTGAATCAGGGAATCAATTATCTGGCCCATCCGCCTTCACTGCATCTCCCATCTCCAGCAAGCTCTTATTCTACTTTCTCCCATATCTGCCGCCTCTCACCTTCTTTCCTGTTCAAACCCATCTTCCTTCATCTCTTTTATTGCTGACATCCCCCAATCCGTCATAGCCGCCGGTGAAATCTTCGTCCTACTGTCCCCATCTGCCCGCTTCATCTCTCTCTCACGTCACCATTGTCCCCATGTCAGGCCGACCTTTAATCTATCTCCAGTCACCAACCTCACCATCTTCGCCCTCTCTATAGCCCACCATTCTTGCCGAGTTCTTCCGCCTCCAAATGAAGTGTTGCCTTCCAATTTGCTCCACAGTACATAGCCGCCGATTGCCTATTATTTCGACGCTCCAACTGGTCGTTCCCCTTCGCTCCCTTGCTCATCTCTCCCCTCTGTTTCAGTTAAAGCAGCATCACAGTTGAGGCTGGAAATTGGAAACTCTCTCATGTGCATATTCAAGTAAGATCTTTCAAAATTCTGTTATTTTAAATTGCTTAATTTTGGGAATTTAATTAAGTATACTCTATATAAACTCATTTTATGTGCAAGTTGAATTGTGATGGTAATTGAGTTTTTCCTTCATGATTAATCTTGGAGCTTTGATTATTACTGAAAATTTTTTCAAATCTGTTGAGAGCTTAGATTGTTGCGATTCATTTTGGTTTGAATAATTGGTTGGAGATAGTCTGGTAATTGATTTAACTTTTCGAAGCATCTGGGGTTCCCTTTAGTAATTTGATTTATGATAGGGAAACACATTTTTTTGATATTGTGCAAATGGCCTGGAGCCAGAACATGATGCTATGAAATGAAGGTTTGATCAAGGCCCAGCATGATATACTAGCTCTATGTTTTCTGAAAATTATTGATTCTTCTCACCAACATTCTGACTGATATGATCTTCTGGCTAACTTTGGTTGAGTTTTTCATGAAATGAAGGTCTGATCAAGGCCCATCATGATATACTAGCTCTATGTTTTCTGAAAATTATTGATTCTTTTCACCAGCCAAACAAGGGGTCATACTCATTGGTTTGACTTTTGTTTCATTTTCATCTTTTGATAAATATTTATTTGGTAGTGACTTTATCAATCTGATCCTTTCTTCAGGGAGAGGATTTTGGTCTTGGTTTTGTTTCAACCATACTTTTATTTTTCCTTTTTGGCCTCAAATTCCGTAAAATTTCTTGATCTGGCATAAGCTAGCAGCAGTAATTTTTCTATTGTAATCTTCCTTCAAGTGGAGGCTGTAACTGGATAAGCTAGTAGCAGTAATTTTATTTAACTTAGTTATCAAAAACCAATAAAACCCCAGCAATTGCAGCCTTCTCCCATTTTTTATATGCAACTGTTGATGTGGTACCTTTTAAACATCGAGAACAATCAAACCAACAGAACTTAACTAAAATGGCAACAAATTAGAATCAGAAAAACATCATAACTTGGAAAATTCAGTTCTTGGAACAGTTTAGTATTGGAGAAAATTACAAATGCAAAAAACGTATTACCTGTTCATTTGGCCAATGATCTAGATGTAACACTAGCTAAACAAACTTTCCAACCTAAAAAAAAAACGATTTGAAGATAAAACATTTATATGATTTTTAGTTGTTAGTATCTGATTGTTCTTCGTCTTCCCAAACAGAGAATTTCTCTGGGTCCCTCCCTATCGCCTCTCTGCTGCTGCAAAGTTAAAATTCCAGAATTTCGTCTCCCCAAACAGAATTTCTCTGGGTCTCCCGCCGCCAAATTGTAAGTTTCTCTTTCTTTTAAGTGAGTTTCTGAATTTTTTTATATGAATTTGGTTTATATGATTTTTAGATTTCATCTTGGTACCTGAATTTGTGAAAGCTTGGGTTCCTTTTTTTTCCTGCTCTTTCGGTTTTTTTTCCCTATGCGATTGTACACAAAATGTTGAAATTCTGACTCGGGGTAGGAGCATTATACTTTCTCTACTCCGTTGCCTTTCGCAAACCATGTATATAGTACACTGTTATTATGGTTGTTTGTCTAACTCGAAACGCCCACGGTGCAGTGCATCGTCACCCTGAACCCATGGAGACTGAGATCACCTAGAACAGTTTCCCAAATCAATGTACAAACTTTCATATTAACAATTTCTTTCATTACTTATAAACATAATAATTGCAGTGTTTAAAAGCTTTCATATAAAGGGTAGTCATGTTTGCAATGCAGCAGAGGTCCCTTTAAACCTGATCCGCATTGTTGTTGCTCCAACTTTGGTAGCTTTGTATGGTTATTTACTGTTACAATTGAAGATCCATTACTGTTCTTATTTTCCATCGACTACCAGGGAAAAAAAATTCAATTGAAAGTACAAACTTTCAGATTGTTATTAACTATGATTTTGGTTCTTGAAATTAACTTTTGTAAGTATTCTATTGGAGTCGAGAAAACAATGGTTGTTTTATTAGTAGCCTGTTTTAGTAGGAAAAATGAGCAACTTTGGTAGCCTGTTTTTCTGTTTTTATGTGATCTACTGTTATGAATCTCCTTTCTCTACTGTTTTCTATGATCTACTGTTATGAAATAATTAATGCTGGGAAAGAGAAAGAATCATCTGCATGAACCATCGTTTAGTTTTACTAGAAGGATCTACTGGGAAAAATATATGAAATAAGTTAAATTTTAGAATTTTTTCCAATGAACACTGAATAATTATAACCTGAAATTTGTTTTTATTATCACTGCCTTTTTAGCATGGTAACATTGGGGTTGAATGTTTATTGTTGCTTTATTGAACTGATATCTGTTACTGAGTGGTAACAATGAGAAAATATAGTCATGAGTAATTGAAACATATGTGAGCACACTCATCCCTTTTCTTATGCTTTATTGAACTGATATCTGACTGTTATTGAGTGGTAACAATGAGAAAATATAGTCATGAGTAATTGAAACATATGTGAGCACACTCATCCCTTTTCTCATGCAATCTTGAAGTTAAACTATAGAAAGAAGTAGAACAATGTGATGATGGCTCTAGGGAGGATTCGAGTTTTGTAAATGGGAGGATTCGAGTTTTGTAAATAAGGTGATATATTTTTTTAAATATTTTAATTAATTAATCACTTTTATGCATAAAATATAGTTAAATTAATCTGTTTGAATCTTCTTTGTCTCACTTGTAGATGGAAATACTGGACAGAGTTATTGCGTCTCGCGTTTCAAAACCAGAAATTGTTGTGAAACAAGAGCCTCCAGAAGAAGATTAAGTTGTGATATAATTATGGATTCCCAATGTTTACCTCCAATTCAAATTTCTTAGTTTTTATTTGTTGTTAGTATTTCCTTTTTGAGGTTAGGTTACTCCGTCCTCCCTCCTATAAGGGCAAGACTGGTTGTCCCCCTCAAGTTTGTAATATTATTTCTATTAATAAAATATAGCATGGTATCGTCCCTGTTTCCCTAAAAAAAATAATACGAAAATAACTTTAGATTTTTATTCAACTATGGATGAACATATTATTTTAATTGTTTACCAAGACATGCTAATTTTAAATTGTTTATTATATTGATTTATTTGACTACCAACACTTTTTCATACTGATATCATCCCATACTGACGCCGTGCCATTGACACGAACACAACATCTAATTATTAAATAATGAAAACATTAAATTTAATTCACACAGATGTCCAACTACTTTTTAAGTAAAATAACACTTCTGCTCCCGATTAAAAAATCATTTTCTGTTGATCTCACGGTCACGGATATTCTCTGTTTGGATTGAGACATCTTTACCCTTTAATCTTTTATCAAGACTATTGTATAAGGAGAAAAAAAAAGTTTGTGTTTGGGTAAGATATTTTTGTGAAAGCCAACGAAATCGAGCCAAAAGCAAGCATGGGATTGGGATGACGTACAACAAATCCCCTAACTAAAATGGAGTGACTGAGATATGCGGAATCACCTGGTCACAATTGTAAGTCCCACCAAAAACTGACCCCCTTATTCCCGTCGTACTCGAAACGTGTCATTACTTCCTTCGTCGTTTCTTACGGTAAAAACTATCAGCCCCACATAAATCCCATTTCACTCACCTCGAGCAGTATTTCTCTCTCCTCCTCTCCCCCCTCCCCATTAACGCTCCCCCGAGCTTTCTCTCTCCTAATACACACACGCTCTCTCCATAATACACTGACAAACTGCATTCTGTTTAGGAAGACGCAATGACGGACATAACTGATGATATAGCGGAGGAGATATCGTTCCAAAGCTTCGACGATGACTTCAGGCTGCTCAGTAGCCGTCTCAACGAAGTTCTTCAGCGGGAAGTAGGTACCAGATTCATGGAGAAAATCGAACGCACTCGTATCCTCTCTCAGGTTCGATCCTACCCCGTTTCCGCTTCCTCTAACACTTCTCTCGATCAGATACTCTTCCGAACGAATCGTTTTCACTACATTTATTTTATCTGATTTCCGAGATATTAATTTCCTGATATTTCATTCGCATTATTACGCCTACAAAACATGCATGTGTTTATATATTCATATCCATAAATTTTATTATTATTAATGCTAAAAAGGTTCAGTCAATAGTCACTGTTCCAAAACTGTTCCTTGCGTGGACGTATTTGTACTATACGCTGATCTGGCACAGGCTAGGATTGCTCTGGCAGTAGAGCTTCTTCCGTTGTTTGTCTTTCTTAATTTTTGAATGTTTGTTATCTCCATTTATCGTACACATATTATTCTCTGAATCAGGAAATTATGATGTATTTCTAGTCTTATAGATGAATTTTGAACATGCAGATGCAATGTTATTAACTTTTGATCTTAACTGTGAAACATGCATATATTCACTATTCAGAGAGCGACTTTTTTTTTTTTGACGGAATTTCAGCATTCATTTGTGCTGTTACTGCTGTATTAGTTTTTAATCTTCTTTATGAACATGCACATACATTTCCATAATTTATTTGACCTTATTTGTGTTTGTTTGTTTGTGTGCGTGTCATTCATGCCATCAAAGTTAGTCAGGTAACAATTTAGATGCAAGATTATGGTTCACAGTGCCTGTGTTAAATTTTTGATGGAATTGAACATGCAAATCTGCTGTATTAAACTTTAATTTTAAATGTGTGTATACGTTACATGATTAATCTTATATGTGAACATGAACATTTATGTGCAGTGTGTTGACTGTATCTGTGCGTGTGTGATTGTTACCCGACAAATCTTATACATGAACCCAAATATTTATATGCAGTGTGTTTGACTGTATGTGTCTGTTTGTGTGACCTATTTATGATATTGAAAGTTAATCAGGTAATAACTTAGATAGAATTTGTGGTTTCAGAGTGCATGTAATATGCGAACAGCAGGGATTGAGGACACAGCAGAGTTGCTGGAGAAGCAGCTGTCGTCGGAGTTATCAAAAATGACATTAGAAGAAGCCTTGAAACTTGCCAGAGCCTTTAGTCATTATCTCAGCTTGATGCATATTGCTGAAACTCATCACAGGTACTCTTAATTCATTTACTTATCATTACTTTAATTACCATAACTTCAAACACCAGTCAATTTATCCAGCTTCTTATGATCTCTGTTAATTAGCTGTCATTTTGAAACATAGACAAAATACAAATGACACATGTAAATTCATCTAGACACACTGTCAGTAGGATTGTAAGAAGAATCAAAACCATAAAACTCGTATTGTTGTTCTTTAGAATTGAAGCGTTCTCTTATATATCTGAATGCCGATTATCAAATTTGTAGATGATCTTTTCCTCAGAGTTAAAATTTTGTTGCTTTCCAAACAATCGTCATTGAGATATGCAACCTCTTCCTTCCTAGTTTCTTTTACTGAAAATTTATGACCGTATATTCTTCATTGCTTAACCATGTTTCCATTGGTTAAGTCATGACCTCTAGGCGGCTTTGAAGCCAAATGAGTTTTGTCTTTCTTGTAGAATAACAACAACTCCTGCAGGGTGCGGAAGGCGAAGAATGTGGCACAAGTATCAAAATCTTGTGATGACACTTTCAATGTGCTGGTGCAGAGTGGACTTCCTCCGGATGAGCTTTATGATACTGTATGCAAGCAGGTCTGTGTTATGATCTCCTCCACCTTTTTGGTTTTGTTTGTGTGGGTATATATCAATTGCAACAAAGGAAGTTGAGTAGATTTCTGGATGGTGTTGATATTTTTGGTTTGTCCTTGTTGTAGGAGGTCGAGATTGTCCTCACTGCTCATCCCACACAGATTAACAGGCGTACTTTACAATACAAACATGTTAGACTTGCTGTAAGTTATTCTGTTATCCCCGGTATCAACTTTTATACTTATGTTTTGAAGCATGAATAGCTAGTGGATTTAATTTGATTGAGGAGTTAATGCTTTCTAGTCACTTTTTTCTTTTTGCAGCATCTTTTAGAGTATAATGACCGGACTGATATCACACATGAAGATCGAGACATGCTCATAGAAGACCTGGTGTTTCTCTTTTAAATTTTTGTATAGAGAAAAAAACGAATATAAAAAACATTTCTTTCTATCTTTTTATGGCCTATAATTATTTTTGTCTTGTAGGTAAGAGAGATCACTTCAATATGGCAGACAGATGAGCTTCGACGACACAAGCCTACGCCCGTAGATGAGGCTAGAGCTGGTAAATGTCTCTGGAATTGACATGCTAGAAACTTCATAATCAGATTCCTTGAAATGCAATATAATTCATATATATTCTTAAAATCAGGCTTACACATTGTTGAGCAGTCCCTTTGGAAAGCTGTACCGCACTACTTGCGTCGGGTCAACAATGCTCTTAAAAAGGTATCCATAGCCACAGCCCATCCTGTTTGGATGTAATACATTTTGTGCTCTGTTTTGTTCTCCATTGATCTCCTCTGTATTTCTTCTCAGCATACTGGGAGGCCCCTTCCATTGACATGCACACCCATTAGATTTGGATCTTGGATGGGAGGTGACAGGGATGGAAATCCAAATGTCACCGCAAAGGCGAGTTCTATGTTATCTATTTGCGTGTGAATTTGTTTTTAAGAACTATTGCCCATGTTAGGACAAGATAAATTGTCAACATAAATTCTTTTGACAAAAAGAATCTCAGAAGTTTTTGTGGAAGAAAATTTGTATACAACCACTTCTATTTTGTACTTTACACACTTCATAATATCATGCACGGCATATGTGTCACATTGACAATCAAAATCATGATCTGATTATCCATCCTCGCAGCATTCGATTATGGATCACTATACCTTTAGGTCTATTAAGAACAAAGAAAATATGCAAAGGAAAAATGTATAGAAAGAAAGGAGTTTTAAGTAAAAAAACATAAAGAAACCCGGATGGCTGCCTATTTTGATTCCTTTTTCATTCCACTCCCTTTCCATCTCCCTGTCACAAGATGCTCAACTCTCTTAAATGTGTGTGTGTGTGTGTAATATTAAAAGAGTTCTGCGGACAATTACATGATAAACTACTGTTACTAGAACTTTAAGAACAAGCTTCCCTATGGCACTCTATCTCTTACAAATATTAAAGTGTCTGAATGTCCATTAAATATAACTTCAGGCATCAAGATTCTAAATGAATTCATCTAAGAAAGTGTTGGGAAAAGTGGCGTAGCCGAAGCAATTTGCCACTGAAATTGTTCAAGATCACCTTCACGACAACCACATGGTACAAGGAAAAATAAATAAAGCCAAGGAAATATGACAAGAGAGAACATACAAATTTATGTGGTTTGGCAAAACTCGCCTACATCCACGGAGAGCCACCAATTTCTCTAATTAAGTGAAATACATAGTACAAAGTTCACTCGTGTTTATACCCAACACAATATCCCTTACCCACCCTAGTAAGCCCTTTGTACACCACTCTCATAATACCTAGTGAAATTATATACTCTCATCCCTCTATTGATCTCTCCCCATAGCTGAATTTTGACACCCAACCGAGCCTCTTTGGCCTCATCCCGGCACCCTGGTGTGTAACCAGCCTTTGCCTATTCCGACCCTACTTGATTCTCTTTTCGTGTCACATGTCTCCCAAGGCCGGCCCTGAGGGTGGTCTGGAAGGGCGACCGCCCTGGCCCCCTAATTTTGAAGGGCCCAAACTTATAATACAGTTATACATAGATATAAATATTATGCCGTCACTTGAATTTCATATGTGATTTAGTGGCCCATTGGATGAGGTGTTTTGATTTGATTGAGAGGTCATGGGTTCAATTCTTTGAAAATTATGTAAAATTTATTTTATTTTTGAGTTGTGAATTATCAAGTATTATATACTCCCTCGCTCCGTTCCGGGTAAAGAGTTCCTGTTTGAAAGTCAAACTTTTTTAAAAAATGACATTTTTAGCAGCTCATTAATAATAAAATGGCACGCCTAATCAACAAAAAACTTAATTATCTTAGAATATGGATTAATGGATTACAATAATCGAATAATTAACAAAAAAAAAAAACCAAATGAACATGTAACGAATGAGCCAAAAAATGAGAGAAGGTGATATAATTTGATGATATAGTTGAGAAAGATCTTAGAAGAGTGAATAAATCTGAAATTTCTTATAGATATGCTTTATAGACATTTTGTATATTTTAATATATAAGAAAATTACCAAATCAAGATAGAAAATAACTAGTGTACCGGAATATGCAAACGAAGTAATTTTAAATAATTACGGAGTATTTCATATACTTATATATTAGTATGTTCGTAGATGTAGTACCAATTGAATACTTTGAACGATGAAAAATTGAAAATTTATTTATTTTAAAATTTTATTTTTTATATCTATAGGGGCCCATTTTATCATTTTTGCCCTTGGCCCCTAAAAGTTAGGAATGGCCCTGATGTCTCCGACACCCTTCAGCACACGCTGGTGCCCTCTGGCACAAACCAAACAATGGCCATCCCATCCCATTTTATACTTGAGAATGAACTATTCAAGAACCTAGATTCATTGTCCATGTACATGTATTACCATATACATTTCACCCGTTGGTACATTCACCATCAAGTGGAAAGCACCCTTAGAACATGCACCACCAAGTTCAATGTAGGGAGCCATCACTTTTGACTTTGCTTCTTACTGTGAGGTGCCCTTTTTCCTAACATAAAGATCATATACATTAATTCACCACTAAATAACTTCAGGCATCTATATTCTAGATGAATCCATCTACGATAATAGTACATTAATTCACCCTGCCAAAGCTAGAACCATTGCAGGGGACAGGGCAATCATGATTCTGAATGAAAATAACAAAAGTTTTCCGGAGAGCAACATTGATTATATCCACTCTTTAGGTGGGCCATCCTGCTAAATTAGCAATTTTTTACAAAAGAACAAAACATAATGGGTTAAAGAGGAACTTCAGTCTTGGATGCGTTAACGTGGCTTTTTCATATTTCTCTCCTTTTTGTTATGCTTAAGTTGTCAGAGAAGTTGGTTATAGTCAATAAGACTGTTTAGTGATTGTTACTTGAAGCTAATGAAATCTGATAGCAATCAGCTGATATGTGCACTGATTAGTTCTTATATTTCAATGCAGCCCTTAACATGCCATAAAAATCACGTGTATTGGTTAACATCTGGCTTAAATTGGTTCAATTTGTTTTGTTCACGTGTATTGGTTCTTTATCTTAAAGAAATGTCTCCACTATTGTTACAGGTCACAAAAGATGTCTCTCTTTTATCTAGGTGGATGGCTATTGATCTCTACACACGTGAAATTGATAGCCTTAGGTTTGAACTATCCATGAACCAGTGTAGCGATAAATTGTCAAGAGAAGCACATCACATTTTGGAAAAAGGTTTGGTATACCCATTTTCTTCTAATAAATTCAACTATAATGAGCTGTAGTTGTTTACTTCCATTCAGAAATGTTATCGATCTGTAAATGGATGATATAAATACACATATTCATCTGTCACAACTTTTTTATCCAAAAGAATTCATCAGGAAGCTTCTAAAGGATCCATTTTCAGGGTAAATCACCTGTGATAGTTTAGAAGCATAAAACACAGACCAATAAGTATGCTCATATGACCAGCGATACAATCAACTGTAGCAGACCAAAATTAAAATGCGATGTAATACTAGGAAAAGATACAATAAGTTATTGCTTAATGGAAAATGTCAGGCCATACAGAGGTCAAGGGTGGGAAGATTTATGTGTCGTTCTGTAGTTGCTGAGACAGTGTGTGTGTGTGTGGTGTTTTCTCTTATCTTTTTCTTGCCTCTCTTTTTCCTTGTTTCTTTTGGTAATATTGGTGGAGGCTTAGTTGACTTGAATTGTTAGAATGCATGTCATAAATTTTTCGTGAGTGAGTACAGGTTTACACTCACTCTTTAATCATACGATGCATGTCATCGTAGTTTTGTGCACTATAGAAGAAAGTTGATCCCTCAATAAGAAAATGAAAGAAGAGGAATTATGGAACTAAAGCTATAGAGATAAATATTCAAGCTGTTAGAAATTTAATAGTGAGCATTGACTATGTCTGGACTTGCATGTTCTGTGTTCTCCTTTCAAATCAGTTATGTTATTTTGCAATACCCACCGTAGTATATGCTAATAAGCATGAAAATAAGCATGAAAATCTTCTTGACGGACATTAAGAGCTTATATTTGGCCAAACATTGATACTTTTAAATTACATGAAGCGCAGCACTAAGTGCCATAAAGTGTGATTATGAGACTTAGACAACATGATTATTTGGAAATCTCATCAATTTTCTACTCCAAAAATAATTTTGACCCCCTTTAAACAAATCTCTGGCCTCAACACTGGTATTGGTTACATACTTCTATTACTTAATGTTGCCAAAATTTTTCCAGAAACTTCGTCGCAGGATCGGCATGATAGTTGGAACAAACCGTTAAATTGGACTCAACCGAAGAATCACATCCAACAAGTGCACGGCCTTCCGGCACAACTTCCGGCTAGTGCTGATATACCTTCTTGCAAAGGTTAACTTGGCAATCCTGTTTATATGGTTGTGTTTTTTCAGATGTGTTTTTCTATTTTTGATTTCTATACCTATCCAACATCCGGAATAACTTAATAACATAATCATTTTTTATTTTCCTTATTTCTTGACTGGAAATCACTAAGACTTGCATAGTTATGTCAAAAAAATTACTGCTATAATACTGCTTTTCTGCTTCAATTATGTCACACTGACTTAAGTTTTAGTTTTTAGCCGTAATCTCGCACGTCTTTAAACAACTCTGGGAGTTGTGTCATGACTGAGATTGATGCCCCAAATGAAGATGATTCATTTTTTTGAGGGATGGCTAGCGATAGGGCACTATATACATCTTTGGACCATTTTGCAACCTTAGTGATTTAACATGGTATTAGATCTTTGATTGTGCTTGCTGTGGCAAGTCTCTCAATTTTCCATTTATTCACAAATAACTTTTAGTGCAGTGCACTTGCTGCACCTCAGTTTGTTTCGCTGGAAGCCCGGTTCGCATGTGAGTGTGGAGCATGATATGGTTAGACACCCCCCACCCCCCACCCCACCACAAATGATCAGAGTAGACATTTGTTGTTAACGGTATGACTCGATTACCTAGGCTGAAGGCCGAGTCCCCCGAGCCTGGCAGGTTGTAGAAGTTGGTTGGGCTGAGAGGGGGACTAGCTTTCCACAGTACGAACTTTTGGAGTTTACGCATCGAAGCGATTACCTTGGCTTGGGTGACGCGAGCGCGTCATGTGTAGCGGTTGCGTGGAGCGACCACGTTGATTTATGGTGAAGCTCTAGCATTTGGAGCGTCGCGAGAGGCGATCACGTTGCTTTGGGCTGTTATCGCAGAAGTTGAAGTGGCCACGTCAAATCAAGGTGGTCGCGTCGATGCGGCAAGTCAGTTTTTTGAGTTTCCTTTTCTGAATCTGTTTAGGGTTTGGGATTGTATTCTATATGTAATTGTAACCCTAGAATGTGTAAAAGGTTGGCCGTAATAAAATTTCGGTAGTCCGTTAACCCTATCTCTCTCTCCTTTCCTTTGATTGATCTTTTGCTATTGATTGTTATTGTTCAATTGCTTCCGCTGTGCACAACAACATTCATATTAGTTGGTAATTTAACTAGTAGGTCAAGAGACGTTCTCCTCATTTTGTCGCGTTCACTTCAAATGTTACTCTGAGCTAGCATTCTGTGCATACATCAATTAATAAAAATGACCCTGTCTAAGGCTCCAACATTCTATGGCACTTGTAAGCATTTAGGAAACATGGCATATAATTATCATGTTCCCTAGAAAAATTGAAGGAATTCTTGTCATTTCTTTTTCTTCGTAGAATTCAAGGATGTGGAAGCTCATTATCCTCAACTGGAACTTCCTGGGACAGATTACAAGCCTTTGAACCGCAAGGTAAAGCAAGCTACAAGACACCTGATAATCATATCAACTGTCTGTGTAACCAAAATACATAGTTCTTTGGTCTCGCAAGCGAGAATCCATCATCCTGTTTTTGGCTTTCTTCTTCGAGTTTTCTGATTTTAGATTTCAAGCTTAATTTGTAAGTTTACAGGATGGTCATGATTCTTCATTCAAGGGTTCAAGTTCTAATCTTCAGAAACTTGGAAATGGACCTTCACCTAATTCTGTCAATGCTCAAACACCAACTACACCGCGTTCTGGTTCTTTTAGCTCTAGTCAGCTCCTTGCTCAGAGAAAATTGTTTGCTGAATCACAAATAGGAAGAACCAGCTTCCAGAAGCTTCTTGAACCTAGCATGTTGCAGAAACCTGGAATTGCTCCTTACAGAGTCGTTCTTGGGGACATAAAAGAAAAGGTACTCCGTACTCTTTTCTGTTTGATCCAAATAGTGCAAAAGATATGCAATGGTCTGAGTAGTGTATCTCTTTATCAAATCAACATGATTCTTGGTTAAGATAATTTTTCGGTTCGAGTGTATGTGATAACTTTTTTCCACTAACATCATAGTCTGCAACTTTCTCACTGTGACTGTGCATCATAACCTTCACCCCTTCAGTATATTTTGAATACTTATCGGCTCTATGCTTGTGTTCTTCAGTGTTTTCATTACCTTGCTGGAAGGCACAAATCTATGTACAAACATGGTCATTTGAGACTCGGTTCTATCTTGACTCAGCATCTGAAACCTCTGTATTCAGAAGCACGTTCTCATGTGATAGCATGATTTTCTTGTCACCACTCTATCAACTCATGTGAAAAACATTTCTTATTTTTACAAGAGTTCGCCTTTTACCTTTTTTGCTTGGAAGCAAATGGTGGCTATATCAACATGATTATGACCACACTTTAGATGATTGAACTAGTTGGCAAAAATAGTTGCTAGATAAAAGTTCTGAAACAATTAAATGTTGATTGGTTGATCAATATATAAGGAGAAAATTTAGCTGAATCCTTTGATTAAAATGAATGTAAGTATGACTTTCCGTAGTTAGAGGTTTTGGACAAGAATATTCGCAGAATTGATACTGGTAAGGAGTTGGACCGATTTGTTAATTATGATTGAGACCTTAACGTTCTTGCTTACCTTCTTTCTCTGGGCTTATTTATCCATATGAACTAGCTTTTGCTTGAGGTAGTATGAATGACGGATAGAGATTCAGCATCCATTTACCCAAATGAGCTTGCTTTTACCTGTGCTAATTTTGAATGAGGGGTAGAGACTATAAACAACCTTGATATACATTGCCTGTGGTCTCTAGAACATAATATTACTAATCTGATTATCATTGCCTTTGGTCTACAGATCATTATTATAGGCGAAGAAAAGATGTTTCAACACTTACAGAATGTTCAATGTGCTTGAGGATGCGGACATAGATTAACCGAAGGATTAAGAAAGCTAAAATGAGATGCTTAGGAAGTTGCTTTATTCCGAAGCATCATGTTCATGGTTCTCAATGAATGATGGTAGTACATACGAGTAGTGAATTTTGGTTGTCTGGTTGAAGAATATTTAGAAGATTACAGTAGTGCGTTTCTTTGATGAAACAGCTTTAATTGAAAATATTGCAGAATTATCACCTTAATTATCAAGAAAGAAAAAGGAAAAGAGAAATGCATAAAAGATTTGATGCCTCTTTAATTTGTAGCCACACCACCTTAACTGCTTCTTTCTGACATTTCTGTAATGCCTTAATCTGATAAAATGGTTGGTATGACTTTGCTAGCTTATGAAGACACGAAGACGTCTGGAGCTGCTTCTCGAGGATCTTCCTTGCGAACAGGATCCTTCGGATTATTATGAAGCATCAGATCAGCTTCTGGAACCACTGCTTCTATGCTACGATTCTCTGGTATTGAACTTAAATTAAATTATCATTTACACCCACATAACCTGCTCAAACAGAAACTAAGCTTGATTACCTATAAAATTTCTGCCAAACACAAAAGAAAAAATGCAGTAAGCCATGGAAAAATTGAGTTCTTTTTCTTTTATGGGCTGATTTATGACTATAATTGTCACAGCAATCATGTGGATCAGGAGTTCTGGCTGATGGTCGTCTTGCTGACCTAATCAGAAGAGTTGCAACCTTCGGGATGGTTTTAATGAAGCTTGACTTGCGTCAGGTTTGTTCTATTTCAGAATTTAAGCCCATAACTTCATTGGGTCATGCTTTTGACATTTCTGAAATGTTCCAGGAATCTGGTAGACATTCAGAGACACTTGATGCAATCACCAAATATCTTGACATGGGTACATATAGTGAATGGGATGAGGAACGAAAACTTGAGTTTCTAACTAGAGAACTGAAGGGGAAGAGGCCTCTGGTTCCTCCAACTATAGAGGTAAGCATGCTTAAACTAGAATGACCTTGGATGGAAATCTTAAATAGTTCATCAGATGAAGTTCAATCATTTGACCCGTCATGAGCATGAAAACAATGACCTCTGTCTTGAATATACTCCCTCCGTTCCAAAAAAATAGTCCCATTTGACAAGTCAAACTTTTTAAGATTGTAGCTTTACTTTCTTGTACCTTCTTCAATTTGCACTATAATTATTACTATCTTTAGAAAAAAGATTATTTTTTTGGGACACAAACCAAAGAGTACAGAGTGGCTTTTTTTTTTGGGGACAGTGGGAGTACATGTTTACAAGTGTAATTTTCAATGAGATAACTGCAGAGGTTGACATGATGTTTAGCAATGAAATATTTTCTAAAAGCAAGGAGAAGATGTCATATTCATGAAAAATAGTCAACAACCGACATCAAGGAAGGTTGACCTCTTGACAAACTCGAGTGACGTGGAAATCAAAAAGTTCAATGATGTAAATGATCAATGTTTGAAATTGGCCGGAGGATCTTCTGTATAAATATTAATTGTAGATAAGGAACTTACCAATCTATATTAAGAACTACCATCATAAGGCTTTCCTGTCCATATTGTAAATAAACGTAGATTGACTTGAGTTAAATGAATCCGTTCTGAATATTGCTATTTGGGAATTAAACTTTGATTCTTCGTGATCTCCTTGAATGGTTTTTCTAGGTTCCTTCTGACGTTAAAGAAGTTTTGGATACTTTCCGTGTTGCTGCTGAGTTGGGAACTGATTCTCTAGGAGCATATGTGATTTCTATGGCCTCTCATGTATGATATGTTGCTACTTCTTTCTATACTAAAAACTGCTCAACTTGTAGAAAATATTCATAGCTTTCTCTCTCTCTTTCTGTCCATTCATTATCGCCTCGTGGCTTCTTGTTCTAAGCCATCAATAGTGTCTTTGCCTTAACTTGGTAATTGACAGGCAAGTGACGTCCTTGCTGTGGAGCTTCTTCAGAAAGATGCTCGTCTTGCAGTTGCTGGGGAGCTAGGCAGACCATGTCTTGGTGGGACGTAAGACCTCTCTTTCATCTCTTGACCTATCTTTTTGAAAACTGTCCTATAGGACTGTACTTACTTTCATATATCATCTGCGCATTGGTTTATTTGATTTGTAGCATTTGCCATGAGCTCTATTGTGCTGGTAAGAGTTTTTCATATGTTTGGTACATTCCAGAATTGTATGATGTATGATGTATGATGTATGATGTAGCACGAAGCACTTACCAAAATCTATGCATATGTTGATACAGATTACGAGTGGTCCCACTGTTTGAAACTGTGAAGGACTTGAGAGGAGCTGGCTCCGTGATTAGGAAATTACTATCAATTGATTGGTACCGCGAGCATATCATAAAGAACCACAATGGGCACCAAGAGGTATTTATTATACACCTTTATTAAGTTACTTTATTTTACAAGTCTTCAGAAATAGCTTGAGCTCAATAGTTCCGGGGCAGGTTATGGTTGGATATTCAGATTCAGGAAAAGATGCAGGGCGCTTTACTGCCGCATGGGAACTCTACAAAGCACAAGAGGATGTTGTAGCTGCATGTAATGAATACAGTATTAAAGTTACTCTATTTCATGGCCGCGGAGGTAGCGTTGGTCGCGGTGGTGGCCCCACACATCTTGCTATTCAGTCCCAGCCTCCTGGTTCTGTAATGGTGAGTTATCAATCCAATCTAGCCTTAAAAATTGGATTGTTCTATATTTTGTACTCTCCGTTGAACCTTGCATTGGGAAAAATTGCAGCCATTCATTTTGATCTTGTTCCTAGAATTTGATTTCGCTTTTATTCATCCAGGCATGTGATATATGACTGTATTAATGTAGCGATGCCTGTATAAACTTCATGATCATGCTCATTTGGTTGTTTGGTATTTTCAGAACTTTTTTATTTTCTATTGGTGGGATGCATGATGTATTTGCATTTCAACTTTTAAAGATTTGAGTCTTGTTATAACATCTTTAAGAGAGACAACTCTTTCAGATTCTAGATCTGTATCCTCTATTCTGCTGTGTTGTATTGCTATATTTAACTTAATCACTTTCTTCTCTAAGTTTAAATTCTTATAGAAACTTCACTTATAAAACAGTACCCAATGACATTGAGCTTTTCCCTTGAATTGGCAGGGTACACTTCGATCAACAGAACAGGGAGAAATGGTGCAGGCCAAGTTTGGGCTTCCAGAGACGGCTGTTCGACAACTAGAGATCTACACAACAGCTGTGCTTCTCTCTACCCTTCGTCCTCCACATCCACCTAGGGAAGAAAAATGGCGCACCCTCATGGAAGATATCTCCAAGTTCAGCTGCCAAACTTATCGGAGCACCGTTTACGAAAACCCACAATTCCTCTCTTATTTCCAAGAAGCTACACCACAGGCTGAGCTTGGCTTCCTAAACATAGGAAGTCGTCCCACTAGAAGAAAGACATCAGTAGGAATTGGACATCTTCGAGCAATCCCATGGATATTTGCATGGACTCAAACCCGGTTTGTTCTTCCTGCTTGGCTTGGAGTTGGAGCAGGCTTGAAGAGTGTGTGCGAAAAAGGACATACTGAGGATTTGCGAGCAGCTTACAAAGAATGGCCTTTCTTTCAATCTACACTGGACCTTATAGAGATGGTCTTAGGGAAAGCAGACATTCCTATTATCAAACATTATGATGATGTCCTCGTGTCTGAGAGTAGGAGAGGTCTCGGTGATGAACTAAGGAAAGAGCTTTTGACAACGGAGAAGTATATACTGGCTGTGACCGAGCATGAGAAGCTCTGTGAGAATAATAAGAGCCTGAGGAAGTTGATCGAAAGTAGGCTTCCTTATCTCAATCCACTTAACATGCTGCAGGTGGAGATTTTGAGGAGGCTGAGACGCGATGATGATAACCACAAACTTAGAGATGCATTGCTTATTACTATAAATGGGATTGCTGCCGGGATGAGGAATACAGGTTAAAATCCTACTTGAAGTTGAGCGAGTGGATAAAAAAATTTGGTTTGATGAGTATTTTATACGACAATATGCAGCGCCTTATCGGGTTTACAGTTTGGAGGTATTCCTAGCATTTTGTTTCGCTAAGAAATCCCTTCTGTATATATCAGATTAACCACGGAAAATTTTGGTATCTGGAATGACACAAGTGGTTTAGTTAAATAGGAGTACGAGTAAATTTCCCGTTTGGGCTATCATTTGTTTGAACTTCTGAACAGAACAGGCTGGACAACATGTCCCTGTGGCCTTGGAAAAAAATTGCTTACTCTGTGTTTGATGTTGGTAGACGTCGTTGTTCCCTGGGTGAACCCAAAGTTCTAGAGGCTTAGTGTAATATCCCCATCCCACATCGGATAGGTGTGAGACTTGTGTGTGGTTTATAAGGTAGTTACACACTATTACACACTATTACTGAACATCAACATCATCCATAGACTTTGGGGTCGACTTGTGGTGCACTTGAGCACTCAAGGTGTTGCGTGCTTAGTGGGCTAGTGTGTTTCCTACCGGTAACGAATCGGGCTTTCAGGTGAGCTTTGGAATGTCAAGCTCAGCTCCACTGAAAATTGAAAAGAGCTCGACTCGACCTGAATCACCTGGGCTGCTTAAGGTTCACTCTTTCAGGCCATGACTCGAGCTTAACTTGAGCCTTACTCGAGCATATTTGGCTGTCATATGATGTGGTAAAATTGTAAATTTGCATACATCAACAATATGCGCAAATTTTATATAGGAAAAATTGTGGGACGGTCCCCTTTCTTTGAAATTGTAACCGCTTCATTACCCACTTTTTTCTTTCCCCAACCGCATAAGTCTATTTTCTTTAATATTTTCCTAAAATGCCCACACTACCTCTCTCTTCCCATTAAAAAATCTTGTCTTTTCCTGTCCAGTGTATGCTGCCTCGTGTCAAGTGAAAGGGAAAAGCAAACCATGACTATAAAGTTCCTAGTCATCATCATTACACTCCCTTTTTGGTCTACTTTGGTTAGAACTTGATCCATCCATGCCCAAGTAAGTTGAAAAGCTTAAATAGTGATGCGATCGTATCAATTCGAGGAATTTCTTATAAAAGATTTTTCATTTTTCTTTCGTTGGAACAACCAAGGCTCATATTGATCTCGCCTTTTCCTACTTCACAAAAGAAATTATCCACCTTTCTTTCTAAAGCTAAAGTTGTAAAGGGAGGCAGTTGCCAAGGAAGGTATAAAAGGTGTGGGGAAGAAGAGCCATCAAAGAGTACCCATAGGTGAGACATTCTTCATTTTCTTCTCTCCTCAAATCTACCACTATGCATCGATTCGTTCCCAATGCAACAATCAAAGTTTTTGATGCGAGCATCGGACCTCAATTCCTTCACATACGGTCTTCAATCGACCTCTTTTTGACTGCCATCTTCCATCCCCGCCCACAACCTCAGTCGACTATGTCTTCATCTTCGCAGTCTTTGTCCTCAAATCCGGCGAAGTCAGCCCAAGCTTCTCCGGCCCATCTTCGACCAGATTCGCCATCTCTGATCTGTCTCTCTCTTTCTTGCCGTCCTATTCGTCATCTCGTTTTTTTGCATGGCAGCTCCCATGGAAGCATCGTCTCCCCCACGAGCTGCTCCCCCTCATGAGATGCCCACTTTACCAACAAGCCAAAAACATCTACTTCTATTTTGAGTTGAGTTATTTAATTTCAAAATTTGATTTTTTTTATGCACAAATTGAATTGCGATGCAACATTGTATTTTTGCTTGATGCGTGTGGTTTTCCTTTCATTAATGGCATAATCGTTATTTTGCGCCAAAAAGTGTACTTTACCGGTTAAATAAAAAAATGATGGACTTTTGGGGTTAAATATTGTCCAAAAGGGACCGACAATTCACTCAAATTTTTAACCGCTTAAGTCCACTGTTTTTTTTTTCTACCGAAAAATGACACTTTTAGGGCTAAAAGACAACTATGTCATTAATGAGTCGGAGGTGCGCTAAGGATCACTTACTCAGTGCATCGCAATGAATCAATTTGCTCATCCCAATGTATGAATTTGAATCGTGATGCGCAAATTGGATTTTCAATGCAGAAAATCCTAATGTAGAAATTGGATTCCCGATGCATAAATTTGATTCCCGATAAACAATTTGGATTCCCAATGCACAAATTTGATTCAATTTGTGCATCGCGATGCATGAACTGATACTTTGCGGTAAGGGTGTAAGTCTAAATCGTTGAATCACGAAATCAAATTGAATCGGTATGTATGGTTTGATTTAAGTTAGAAAATTTTATAAATCAGTCGATTCGATTTATGATTTTTGCCTCTTAAGCGGATCGAACCGAACCGAACCGTCATATTAATATATATGTTTTTATGATTTTATATTATATATAATTATATTAATAAGGCAACATTGCCAAAACCCAAAAGTCAAAACCATCTTCCCTTTTAGACCCGACGACCAAAATCAAACCTAAACCCAAACCCAATACTCATCACTAATTTGACCTCGCAATCTCTCACACCTCTCTCATTCTCATTGTTCGTTCCAGTTTGGACTTTGGCGTCTGTCTTCCACGGCTCCATCACTGGATCTTGCTCCCCACCACCGTTGCCACTCACTATTATGGTAAGTTTTTGTTGTCTTCCTTATTCTTTTCTTCGATTCTGCTTCCATCCCTACCCTCTTCTTGATCGTTTTCTCCTCTCTCTCTCTCTCATAGTTTCACTTCGTCTCCTTCATTCTCCATATACTTGATCCATTTCCATCATTCGGTCGGTAGGAGCGAGATGTTTGGGATATCTTTGGTGTTTCTTCCCTCAATCATCCAGATCTACACAATATCAATTTGTTTACAATTTTTTTTATTTAAATCGTCAAACCAAACCAAACCATTTGGTTCCAAGTGCTATGCGATTTGATTCAGTTTGGAAAATAATGAAACCGATGGGAGCGATTCGGTTTGCGGTTTTGGCCAAAAACCGAATCATTACACTTCTACTTTGCGGGAGCATGTTCGGTTCATTAAGGGCACATAGTCTTTTCACCTCTAAAAGTGTCTTTTTCTTGTTAAAAACAGAGAGGATATTGGAGCAGTTGAAAATTGTTGAAAGGAGGTCGACTGGAATTTCACCCTTTTATATATACTAAATCATTCTCAGTCTCAGAATTGGGCTGAGCTTGCTTATATTTTCGGAGAAATTGTGGGCTTGTCACATTTTATAAGTTTTTAACCGTTTAAGTCCCTTGTGTTTCTTAACCGGAAAAAGCACTTTTGGGGGCAAAAGGCTATTATGTCATTAATGAGCCGGAGGCATGCTAATGATCACTCACCTAATGCATTGCGATACATCAATTTGTGTATCGCAATGCATCAATTTAAATCACGATGCACAAATTAGATTAGCGATGCAGAAATTAGATTCACGATACACAAATTGGATTCGAGTTATGCATTGCGATGCATGAACTGATACTTTGCGGGCGCATGTTCTGTTAATTAAGGGTATCGTAGTCTTTTCACCGCAAAAAAATGTCTTTTTCCAATAAAAGAAAGTATATGGTACTGTAACGGTTGAAAAAGGACCTACCTGAATTTCACTTGTTTTATAGATACTGAATCATTCTCAGACTTGGATGGAGCTTACTTATATTTTCGGAGAAATTGCGGGCTGGTCCCCTTCATAGGTTTTTAATCGTCTAAGTCCCTTATGTTTTTTTAACCAAAACAAGACACTTTTAGAGGCCAAAAGACGATAATACAATTAATGAGTCAGAGGCGCACTAAGGGTCACTTACCTAGTGCATCACGATGCATCAATTTTTTCATCGTAATGCATAAATTTGAATCGCGATGACAAATTGGATTAGGGATGCAAAAAATCGTGATGCGAAAATTCAACACCCAATGCAAACATTGAATTCCCGATGCACTAATGGGATTCTCGATGCAGAAAATCTCGATGCACAAACTGAATTCGATTTGTATACCGTGATGCATGTACTAATACTTAGAGCACACGTGTTCGGTTATTAAGAGTATCATAATTTTTTCGTCCCAAAAGTATTTTTTTTTCCGGTTAAGAAAAACATAATGGACTAGAGGGGTTGAAAACATTTTAATAGGGACTGACATGAATTGCGCCCTATATTTTATAGGGTGAAATTCAACCGGTCCCTATTAAAAAGTTTCCAACCGCTCAAGTTCACCATTTTTTTAAATGGAAAAAAGACACTTTTGGGGTGAAAAGACTACGATATCTTTAATGAACCGAACATGCACGCGCATAATTATCAGTTATACATCAAATTTGCATCGTGATGCACAAAATCGAATCCAATTTAGATAGTCATTTGTAAACGAGTAATTATATTTGTAGTTAAAATATCCTTATTTTCATTGATATTGTAATTAAGGTATGACTCATTTATGGATTGATTGATTGATTTCCATAAATATGTAGTCAAAGTTTTTTTTATTTGTTTGATATTGTAATTAATATAGGAATGAAAAACTGAGTAGATTGAATATAGATTGATTGATTGATTTTTGTAAATATGTAGTCAAGGTTTCTTTATTTTATTTGATATTGTAATTAAGATATAAATAAAATAAATTAAATATAAATTGGATTGATTGATTGGCCTAAATATGCACAAATTGATTGATTTTCGTAAATGTGCAATTCATGCATTGCGATGGACAACTTGGTGCATCGCGATGCACAAATTGATTCTTAGCATGTGTTCGGTTCGTAAATGATAAAGTCTTCTTTTCACCCCAAAAATAAATTTTTTCCGGCTGAAAAAAACGAGATTCAAGCGGCTAAAAATTTATGAAAGGTGACCGACCCACAATTTTCTCTTTTATCTAGGACAAGTTGGGCCCACTATTAACTAGAACTCGATAGATAGACTTGGGTCTAAAGGCAAAGATTTTAAAGAAAATTGTATGCCGACACTTTGACGGATTTTTAACCCCTTTAGATTGCGATATTTTTTTCAAAGCGGCAAAATGCACTTTCATGAATAGTGATGTATCATTTGTGCATTGCTATGCATGATTTGTGAATTGCGATGCATGATTTATGCATCGTGATACCTGATATGGGAATCGCGAGGCATTATTTGTGAAAATACGTCGAAGTATACTAGCCCAAATTTCTCCCAAGCTTCAATCATCAAATAAATTGGCTTATTTAAATTAGAGGTGTAGATCGGAACCAGCAAACCACGAAACCAAATTGAATCAAACCAAACCAGTCGGTTTTGGTCGATAACGGTTCGGTTTCGGTTTCAAAATTGAAAAACCGCTCGGTTCGGTTCACGATTTTTGGTATCGAACCAAATCAACGTATTTATTTTTATTTATTTATGAATTAAAAAGTAATTTGGTCAGTTTGCTTTCCCACTTTTTGTAATATGGTGACTCTACAATTTTTTTTTTCACAATTCAATCACTATATTTGGCTTATAATTTCGATAAAGTCACTGACACTATTTCCGTTAGTTATGTAAGACGGAAATCTACAAAAAGTCTAAATTACCCCTTACCTTTGGAGGATGATGTACACGTGGTGTTTTACCAAAGTCAACAAAACCTAACCTCATCTACCTACACCATTTTCAATCTCCCTAGACTAAATCGGCAAAAGGTTTCTCTCTCCCATTAATGAACCTTTTGGGGCTCCTAATATCTTTCAGATGATCTCCATCTCTATCGCTCTCACTCTCCCCATCTCTCTCTGTCTCTCTAATACACACACACACAAATTCACTCTTGACCCAAAAAATTGGAAAACCCCTTTGTGAGAACCCCGTTTTGAATGCCCGCCCTCGCTATTGGAAGTGAGTGGTTTCAAGGAATACACTCGGCCTCGTCGTGGACTCTAAAAAATATGTATACAGATTCACCACCTCTATTTTAAGGTTAAACCGAGAAAAACAAAATGTTACTAGAAAATGTAGGTTCGAGGGCTAAGTTACGAGTTGGGAAGGAGTTAGGCACCCAACTCGCCCTTTCGGTCTAATATTTGGGGTTTTAATATAATAACATGTTTTTAAATGTGTTTAGTCTAGAAAGCGTATATATATATATATATATATATATATATATATATATATATATATATATATATAAGAAACATTTATTGCTTTGTTTAAAATATTATTTAGACATAGTAACGACTATTTTGTTAATGATCTTATTTTCTAATATATTATAAGCTAACTCTATATTATTATATAAACATGAAATAATTATGATTTTATGCACACATATTAATTATAAACATGCATAATTATTATACCTATAATTTATTATTTATTATTGACTGCATTAATAATAGTCCCTTCGTCCCTAAATTATCGTCTTTCTTTCTTTTTTCGTCCGTCCCAAAATAATTGTCCGGTTTGAAACTTACCTTCTTAGAACATCACTTTGACCACTTTACCTTTACTTTTTCATCATACTTTAATTATGAGACATATACACATGGACTTTAAAGGAAATTACACATTAAACCAATATTAATATTCAAGTCAATTGTTTTTTCTTAATCTATGCACCGGGTCAACTAGGACGATAATTTAGGGACGGAGGGAGTATATACTAACATTTAACTAATTAAAACATTATTTAACTAATATTTACAAACATGCCTAATATAATATTCTACATTTTATTTATAATAACGAGAATATACAAGTAGGGGGTACTTACCTCTTGAAGCGTGAGTATCTGAACCCAGTATATACGCCTAGGCTTAAGCCCTCTAGGCATTTTTAAGTGTGCTTCTCATGTCCTTCTGAGAAAGGAAGCCTTTTTGCTTTTGTTGTTGTTGTTATTGCTGTTGATTTTGTGGTAGGCGGTATGTTGCGCTATTCCCAGAATAGGCAAAGGTGGTGGATATATGAGTGCTTTGGCAAGATTTCGGCAGAGTAACATTTATATTTAGTTTTTTGATTGGCTTGCTGGGCAAGGATGGAGGCTCGGATGAAGGCTTACGGGGCAAGGAAGGCTCGCTCGGGCGAGGAGAGGAGGCTCGCTTGCTCGGGCAAGGGAGGAGGCTGCAGGGGCAGGCATGCAGGAGGCTGTTGGGAAAGGCTCCTTCTTCAGTGCGCAGAGGGAGAGAGTGAGGGGAAGAGGAAGCCTCTTGCTTATCTCTTGGTGTGTCTTTTGAAGGGAGCTGGGGTCTCCTTCTATAGGCAGTGAAGGGTGATGGCAACTAGTAGCGGAGGTGATCGGAGGACGCACGTAGTGACAAGAAACAACAACATGTAAAGCAATTCGGGGTGCTGTACAAACACATTTGGGCGTGACACATACATATCTGGGCACGGCGCCCCGAATTGTCTTCCTTTGAAATTGTATTTCAATTTCGCCACTTCTGTCCTTCGTTCGTCTTTTTGAGCCCTTTTGAGTTTCCTTTATTGTTTTGGCCTCCTGAAATGTTCTAAAAGTAACTTTTAGTCCATTTTTAATTTGTAATAATATTTTATAGGACATTATAAATTAGGGGTACGAATTTGGGGTGTCTACACCCTTTGAATTTGTACGGGGACTCATTAACCCGATATCCCAATAGCCGTTAAATTTCAATTCAATGACAGAGCTAACCACCTACGATTGCTCTGTTTCCAATTTGGCCGCCAAACAACAACCACTAGAAGTTTCAGAAGTAAAAAATGTCAACTCAGTTGAGGATGACGAAGACTTGTAGAAGCTTCTGGTACCAAATGTCATTGATCTCCCTCCCGCTCCTCCCTCTGCCGTTGAATGCAATTTCTTCACCTTCTTCGCTCCAAATTTTATGAAACCAAGGCACGATCAGTATGTTCATCGGTATGCCAATGGTTTGTGTGTCGTTGGATTGGCGTCAAGCCATGTAGCGTTCAAGGATGAAGGAGGTGTCATAGGTGTGGATTTCAATGTAGGTAAGTTTGATCGGAATGGGATTAAAGTCACTTGAAAGTGCAAGAAGAATGCGCAACATTTTGAGTCAAACACTTACTTGTGTAAAGTTTGCACCAAAGACACTTTTTATATTGTTAGGTGTTGTGTAAAAGGGTCTCTATTAAAAGTCAGTGGAAGGTTGACCAAGTTGCCTAGATTACTTCATTCATCGGCAGATAGAAAAGGATACAATGTAATTATAATGCCAAGGCCAGCATATTAGGATATGCAGTCAAGCTTGGACCAGGTTTTAAGTTGCTTTTCTCCTTCTCAACCTCTGGTTAAATTGATGTTGTGGCTCAGTTTAAATTTAGAAGGGGAGAAGTAAAATGCTGGAGAGAAAAAAAATTATAAATGGTATTTTCAGGTTTCTTTAAATGTTTAAAGATTTCAATCCAAAAAATTGGATGAAGTGATGAACGTGCTATATGTTGCGAAGTACAATGATTAAATTGAAGAAATAAATTATAGAGTCACCATATTACAAAAAGTGGGAAATTATGGTGACCAAATTACGATTTAAGTATTTATTTATTATATAATATATATTATATAACATTTGTTAACTATTTTCAACCTTCAGATGCTATGCATAATCTAAGCCTTTGATTTAGTCATCATATATATAGACACAGGGGTGTACATGGTTCAGTTTAGGCCAAAACCGTGAACCGAACCACACTTCATCGGTTTCAAAAATCCCAAACCGAACCGAACCACTAGGTTTGGTTTGGTTTGGTTCGATTTTGTGGTTTGACAAAAACTCAAATTAATCATCTTAGAAAACATTAAATATTAGACAAATAAAATTTAATTGACAATTTAATATCAAACATTAATAAACAAAAAAACAAACTTCTCTTACAAATATCAAACATTAAGAAACAATGAAATATAAGTCAATATATAGTTTGAATCTATATAATTAGGTAAGAACAACATTATTTATTATATAAATGCCAGAAATACATATATATTATATACAATAAATAATCAAATAAAATATGGTTCGGTTCGGTTTGGTTTGGAAAATAAACCATGAGCCGAACCGAACCATTCGATTTTTGAATTTTGAAAACCAAAACCGAACCAAACCGCATGGTTTGGTTCGGTTCCGTGGTTCGATGGTTCGGTTGTACACCCCTAATAACATACGCATACTAAACCAAATAAAATGTTGATTGTTGGAGGACTATTATTTCATCAATTGTTTGTGTTTATTATGAAATTTGTATTATTATCTACTTCCTTCGTTTCGGGTAAAGCGTCTCTGTTTGAAAGTCAATTTTTTAAAGAAAATGACACATTTAGCAGTCCATTAATAATAAAATGACACTTTAATGCCTTAATTTTTGAAAGTGAACTCTTTAAGTGAAACATCGTAAAATGGAATAGTGGACTCTTTGCCCGAAACAAAGGGAGTATATGATAATTTAATTTTAGTATGTTTTCTAATTTTGAAATAAATTTCAGATTAAAATATTATTTTTATTGTTATTCTTAATGATGGTGAAGTTGATTAAAAATAATTTATATAAACCAAAAGATCGAACCAAACCGAGTGATTCAGTTTGGTTTGAATTTTGGAACCAATAGGAGGCGGTTCAGTTCATGGTTTTGGTCTAAACCAAACCAAACCGAACCACTTACATTTAAATAATATAATTTGTATTGTTAAAGCAATATTCTTGAAAAAATTGCGGGCTGGTTCACTTTCTGAAGAATTTATCGCTTAAGTACCATTTTTTTAAATCGGATTAAGTCACTTTTGGATGTGAAAAGACTATCATAGCCTTAATAAGCATGAGACATGTGTATCCTTTTGAATCACAGTGCATAGGTTTGTACATTGCGGTGCAAAACATATTCTTCAAATTTTATTTTTGTATTGCGATATATAAATATATGTATCGCGATACAAAATACATGTTTACTTCAATTTCTGTATCAATAAACATAAATTATGTGAATCGCGGTATATAAATATATATACCGTGATACAAAATACATGTTTATTTCAATTTCTGTATTTAAAATTAGGAATGTTAACATTGATGAATTGTAATATATAAATACGTGAACCTCGATATAAAATACATGTTTTACTTTCAATTTCTGTATCAAAATACATCAAAATACATTGAAATTAATAATTGAACTTGCTAAGAAATACATCAAAATGAAAAATATTCATTGTGATCAGTAAAAGACTGCATGGAAAGATCAAAGTCGGGGCATGCCTCAGATAAATCTTCATTGTGAGAAATCTTCATAAATCAGCTCCACATGGTTGTTTATCATTAAGTTGCTTCTCAAGCTTTATCAACAATTTCCTAAAGATGAAGAAAGAAGGGGATACTTTTTTGATTTAAGATTTGTATGCATCCGATAATCATAAATCTTGAGAAAAAACTCAATAGCAGGAGTTTTAAATAAATCATATGGAGTGAAACGAAATGATATTAGATAAGCTCGAGAAGAAATGACATTAGATATTTAAAGACGAAATAAGGAAGAAGAAGAGTTGTTATCATTAAATTTTTGACTGCTAATATACGTGTTGAGTAGTTTGTTTCTTTTAATAATGACTGTTGATATTATGTTCATTTATATATCGCAATTTACATAATGTTGCACCATGTTTCAAATATTTATATACAGTACTGGTTCACATAATTTTCTGGCTATTGATAGTTTTGCACCGCAATATATAAATATGTGAACCGCGGTACATCCCGTCTTTATTCGTAGCCCGACTTTTGCTCATTAATGGTATTGCAGTCTTTTCACGTTCAAAAGTGGTCATTTCCGATTGAAAAAAAAATTGGACTAGAGAGGTTAAAATTTTGAAAAAATTGCAGGCCAGTCCCTTTTTTCAAATTTTTATTCGCTAAAGTACCTTATTTTTATTTTCAACTGCAAAAAGTCACTTTTGAACGGGAAAAAACTATATTACCCTTAATGAGCACGAGATGAATGTAACAGATGACTAGCCTCTAAATCGCGGTTTATAGTTGTATATATCGCGGTGCAAAACCTATACTTTTTAATTTGTACCGTTATATATAATAATGTTGTACCGCGATATAAATTCTTGTTTACTTACATTTCTCTATTCAAATACTAAGTGAATTATTATTTTTGTATCGCGGTGTATAATTTTTATATATAACGGTGCAAAACATATATATAAAAATTATGCACCGCGATATATTAAAAGCTGTACTGCGATACAAATATCTATTTACTTCAAATTTTCTATTAAAACTTAAATAATGTAAGAACTAATAAATATTAATTGTTATGAACATTGGTTAACAACATATGTGCACTGCGGTATATCTTTCAAAATCTTTGAATCGCGGTGCAAAAATATGTAAAATTAATTGATTAAGGAAATTTTGCACCGCGATAAATAAATTTGCACTTTATAAACTTTGCACCGCGACATACAAACTTGCTGTAAAAAATATTTAAAAATAAATCTTTGAATCGCGGTGCAAAGATATGTACAATTAATTGATGAAAGAAACTTTGCACCGCGATATCTAAACTTGCAGTTTATAAACTTTACATCGCAATATATAAATTTGACGTAGCGCACCTATTACTCATTAAAAGTATCATACGTAGTTTTTTCGGGTCCAAAAATAACTTTATCTTATTATTATTATTTTTTAAAGATGTACTTTACCGATTAGTAATTTAAAAAAGTGAACCAACCCGAATTTTGCCATAAAATTTTCAAAAAGTAAACTGCCCGAATTTCACCAAATATTCTTCTACTCCGAGTACATACTATGATTTTAAAGCCCATTAGAAGATATGGTACCAAGTGCATGGACATCTCCAATGGTGCAACTCTTTGCACAGTTTTTTTTTTTTTCTTTAAATTTGAAACATCATAAAAGTAACAGACTCAATCTTTTAACTCAACCTTTCTCTATAATGGTTAAACCCATTTTACAGCTTTTTAAGAGTCTCATAATCACAAAATCATTAATTATCTCACTACTTTCAATATTTCTTTTCCATTTTTTTAATCTATGAACCACTCGTTATTTATGAACAACCATTCTTTTTAAATTTTTCTTAATGGTAAAGCTTTTTATGAAACAGATTAAACCTCTAAAAAACGGTGATAAACCTTATCATGGGAAGACAGTACATTAGAGAGTGAGCCAAATGGCAATGCATGCACCTTCAAAAATCTAATTAAAATGTTAAGAATTGACACTCATAGCTGTAAAGTTAAAAAAGGTTTGGTCTTTGTTTCATGGTTGCTTCCATTGTAAAGGCAATTAGATTTTTTAAGGTAAGAAGATCTATGAATGTGTACTCTATTGAATCTTTTGGCACCAATTATATTTTGTTGCCTACCACCAGAAATGGAATCCGATAACCCATATAAAAATAAAATCATCACAATTCACAAATCCCATAAGCTTTTACTCTGTCTTTGCGGAATAAGATGCGAAATGTTCCTGCAAATATGAAAGTGGTGTTCAATCATCAATTTGAACGTGCACTAGAATCGCCAAGTTTTCACTTCATTTATTGTGGTGTCCACCCTCCACCCTCTTTTAGAATCTTGTTAAATTCTACCTCTCAATAGTTACACTTTTTAAAATCACACCTTTTATTTAGTTACTATCGTTTTAAATGACGGAATCAGATATACTGACATCATACCATAAACACAAGCACAAAGATCTAGTGTTAACACAATGAGAATTATGGAATTCGTGTTGAGGACTTGTCTCATTTTCGGCTGAAACACTCGAGAACCCATAATGAAATTGTTTCAGACTCATCCGACGGCGTCGCCGCTCGTCGCTTCTCCATCCGCCGGTTGTTCCTACTAACTTTCGGCAAACCGGCCAGACATCAGGCCGAGATCGAGATCTCCCGGCTGTAATCTCGCCACCTCATTGAATCCCTTTCGCTTACTCGTCTTAATCATATGTGGAGAACTGTTCAGATCCTGTGATCTGTAGATGTTAACATCTTTATATTCAGCTTCCGAAACGTCGTCATTTCCAAGAAGCGTAGCTCCGCCGAAGAGCTCCGGCATCGCTCGTACTACTCCGCCAAGGAGAACAGTCTCAACAGCGGACTGGCACATGTCCCAGTTCCCAGTTCCCAGTTTTGCAGTGCATTCACATTGGGGACAAAATACCCAGCCAGGCCAGTTGATTTAACCCAAAAGTAAATGACGAAATTACCTATCACGTGCAAGAGCACGTGAGAGTTAACGTTTTTTCTTTAACAGACGTTGGGCTGGGGGAGTTAATTGACACAAATGACAACATCAGATACCAAATTGGCACAAAAATTAAGTTGGGTAGTGATCTGGGATTGAGTGTATATTTTGGGGGGAAATTTGTATTTTGTCCTAAAAATAATTCATTAATTAAGTCAGCACTGTTAATTAAATACTACATCTTAGGAAAATGTTAAAAAGGGAAGGTAGAGTGGAGTGGTCCATATAAACCTCATCTAAGCAATGACGAATTTAGGATCAAGGCGTTGATCAAAAAGGGTTTCAAAAGAAAAAAGAAAAGATAAATAAAATGACTGAGATCAGAGAGAGATTCAGAGGCAGTTCCTGCTAAATACAATATGATTGAACTCCATGAAATCTTGTCATGCTTCCATGCATGTCCAATAAAATAGGGAAAGAAAAGAAATGTGTCCCTCCAAATGGCCTCCCACTCAAAAATCAAAATAGAGATTAGAGGGTTAGGAACATGAAAATCTTTATCACTGAAACAAATGAAAAACATCATTGAATGTAGCAGAAGCACTATGGAGTATGGACATACAAGAGAAAGTGCTAGTTCTAGTAGGAATGCAATTCCATCTAGAGATTTAAGGTACTATAATTATATGTTAAGATACCAGAAATGCAAAATTAATAGGCACTTGTTACTTATGTGTGTGTTGGTGGGTTGAACTGTGATAGAGCGGAGATTCGTCTTATGAATTAAGACTTACTCCTATATTTAATGTCACTAAATAATGAAACCTACCAACGATTACCAACTATATATTAGTATATATTTGTGGCCTATTAAACTCGATCTTCTCTGTTGTTTTCACACCAAAAAAAAAAAAAGTCTACATGCTTCCTTGGATGTTCCGAAAAGTAATGGACATTTGTGACTTTTATTCTTTCATTTTTCTTGCCTATTTGAGAGTCAGTTGTTTGAAAGTGCCAACGTGCATTAGTAGGATTTTGAAGAAGAAAAAAAGCGAAGACTTTTTTCTATGTTTTGTCCATAGTGCTTAATTAGTGTTTGGTGAAACTGCATTATGTACATCGTTGTTCGCTAATAGAAGATGAATCACAGGGGCACACCGCACATGTCAGAGATATTTAATTAATTAAGATTTAAGAAGACAACAAAAGGTAAAGCTTGACCTATTTTACCCTCTTTTTCTTTTGTGTCACTGTCTCATATGTCTCTCTCTCTCTCTAAGTGCTAATAAGCTCGACCTATTTTACCCTCTTTTGTGTCGTGTCTTATATCTTAGTTTTCAAAGTTGTTGTTGCCTTTTTTTAGATGTCTTTCTTGAAAGCTTCCTTATTGCCTTGGCGACTTTCTTAAAAATTTCATTATTGCTTTATTTAAGGATATAATTTGATTACGCAATTTTGATGATGATCTTGTCTTGTTGTTCACGTATGAAATAGGAATGACATGATTTTTGCACGCTCGTCCTTGTCACGTCTCCTAGCTACCTGCACAAGATAAATAGTGAACGCCGTTAAGGAGTCGGTGTAGCCCGACTAGAACCCTCTGGCGTGAGGATAAGATTTCTGGTGGAAATGAGTAATAAATATGCCGTAGTAATAAATGGTCCGATAAGGGGTTGTGATAAAAGAGTTTTGATATCTCAAATTTTACCTACCTTTCCAATTAATGAATATTCCCTATTTATACCTGATTTTCCTGATGACGTGGCGGCTTCTCATTGGGGAACAGGTTGCGGCGGGTATTAAATGCACTGGACGCTTTATCAGAAATAAGTGAGCTGTCCGTTGTCAGAGGGTTGGTGGTTGCGTATAGCGGCTTTATCAGGTCTGAAAAAGCTTCTTTGTCAGGCCTGGTGATCATTGACCTAACGCCAAGGCCGAGCGGTCTGAGGACAGTGGGCTCTTATTGCCGAGGTCGAGGACACTGAAAGCCACTCTTATAGCCGAGGTCGAGGGCTTTGAAACCCACTCTTGTTGCTGAGGCCGAGGGCATTTCAAAGCCACGGGTTTTACTTGCTCCTTGTCTTCGGCGAGCTCGCATTGGCTCGGCGGCTTTGCTGAATTTGCTAATGGTTTTCATAGTGGGGCCCGTAATTATACCGATGATGATTTCCACGGTTTCATCCTTTCATAATTGATATGACATATTTGTGTAATATATATGAAGTTTTTATTTCCTAACTTTAAGAATATCATGTTGATTGTTTTCTTGGAAAACATGTTTCTTAGGTTCTATATAAAGAGGAATTCGCACCTTGATGATGTGACACATTTTGAGAGAAATTTTAGAGAGATTGTGCTTCAAGAACAAAGTGCTGAAGCGGGATGTATCTCTGAATGCAAACACATTGTCTACTATATTATACTATTGCTTCCCAAAATTGTTTTTATACCTGATGTTCAGTTTTCATCTTATGATTTTTATGACAGTGTTGCGTTAGATTGATAAGATATACTCATCTAAAAGTTTTCGTTTGATTCCCATATAGTAGTTCTTTTCATTATTGTAAGCTTATAATTGTTTTTTCTATAGTGAAAGTTTTTTGTCATATATATTCGCTCGTCTATAAGCATTATTTGTAGACCTAAACCAATTGTTTTTCTTTTCTCTGAATTCGTTTATCTAATTATTCCGCTGTTGTTTATTTACTACATTAGTGAATGCAACATTCTGTACTACATTCACTATTTTTTCCAGTTTCTACTTCATATTCCTACCTACATTTCTTTTACTCTCTCTCACTTCTAGGAAAATAATCTATTGTATTATTTGGGATTTTTTACTTAAAATTTCTATTTTTTAAAATTATATATGTAATCTCTATAACATTTCAATTTTATCCTTCACATTTGATATTATTATTTTGATTATCTCAATCATTATTGTAATTATTACCAACTCTCGTGTAATATATCTCTAAATTATTAAACTTATTAAACATAAATGATTTAGGCCTTGTTTGGTGCAGTATTTTGAAAATTGAGCATTTTAACGCAGTTGTTATTTTATAAACACGTTTGCGAAACTATTTCGAAACGTTATTTTTATAAGCAGAGTAATTGTAAACGCAACATATTTTTAAAACACTACATTTTTATCAACATTTTTATCAAAACGCTTCACCAAATAAATAATTAGATGAAATACAAAGAGTAAGAAAAGCTTGTTTAGTTTATCCACTTAAAAAGCTATGCAATCGCAAGCATCAAAGTAATTGCCAAAATCAAAGGTTTCTTGAAGACAACACAGTCATTTCGTTCCTAATGGCTCTTTTTTAGCTTTTTGATGCTACGACGGTCTATCTCTCTGTTATCCCTTAAATAGCAGTTGCTTGTGAGTTTTGAGATATTCTTTCTTTCTATAGTGGAGTAGTATTTTTTTAAATATCCCAAGTAAATGTCTCTTTCTTTCTGTGAGTGCCCGTTTTTAACTGGTTCTGCATTACTAAAAGGTGGGATTGGTTTCAAAACTTCAAAGGACGTGGAATACGCTCGACCTCAATTGTGGACTCAAAATATGTAAATAACAGAGTCGCCATCTATATTTTAAGGATAAATAAAGAAAAACCAAATATACCAGATTTGTAAGGGTTCGGAGGCTAAGTTACGAGTTGGAAAGGGGTTAGGCACTCAACTCGCCCTTTCGGACTCAAAATAAGGTTTTTGGCTAAATAGACTTTTTTTTATTATAAAGTTAACAATTTAAATAAAGCATTTAAGTATATAAACGTATATATGACAAGAAAAATAAAGAAACTTACAGCAGCCTCATTTTAGAGTTGTAGATAAACTTTATAAAAATTAGGCCATAATAACGGCTTATTTTATATCTATTTATATAAATTTGAGCTACGTAACGACTTATTTTATGATATATTACTATTTAAATGACACTATCTTAAAGACAAAATAATAAATAACTTTAAGGTACCTACCTCTTGAAATGTGTGGGCTTTATCCCATACCAAACTTCTTTTCTGGTAGGTTCTTAGGGTGTGCTCGCTCTGTCCTTCAGGGAGAGGGAGTCTTTTTCTGTTGTTTGATGTTGTCGGATTTCGGGCAACGTGACTGCTCCTTTTAGTTGTTTTTGCCTTGGGATCCGAGCGACACAACTGCTTGCTTTTCGTTGTCGTCGAGTCTGAAATCGGGCAGAGCAACTACTTGCTTCGATTGGATTTGACGTCTGGATTCGGGCAGGGCAACTGCTCTTGTTGGGTTTTTGGAACTGATGAAATAGGGCGGAAGCCTAGCAGGGTAACTAGGGTTCACTTTCGCCGGAGAGCTTTAGTGTTTAGGGGAGGTTTTGGCAGCCTAACGGAGCTTCGAGGTTAAATGGGAAACTAATAGCGCAACAACTCTCGCCTATTTCTCTTCGTAAAATTCTCTGTTCGGGCACTGCCGAAGCCTTGCATTTATAGGCTGAAGTGACATTCCTTAACAATGAAGGAAAAACATATATTTTCTTCCGTGCTTTGAACGCTTGTACCGTGCGCTGAAGGAATTGCACCAAAAGCAAACTGGAACAGTGAGTAGTACAAGGCTGGGCGCTGCCTACACCTATTATGGGCACCGCTTGTAGGACTTTTGGGCGCTGCGCCCAGAATGGCCTGCGGCCGCTCCAGCTTTGTTTTTTCTTATGTTTTTTGGCACTTTCCCCATGCACTTCACTGTTTGTTAATTCTTCCGTTCTTTTGCATTTTAAACCCTGTAACTTGACATCCGTTAGTCCTTTTAATAGGTCTTTATATTTTATGGCATGTCATAAAACAAGAGTACGAAATTGGGGTGTCTATAGAGCCCCTCAACGATGGAGTTTATGGGTAAACCAAAATTTACCAGTAAACGAACATCGTTGATAAGAAATAGACTCCCTAATTTCGATGAAATTATAACATGGAAGAATGCAACATGCAACAATTTATGATGCAACATTTAAACTCATGCCCTAACACTTTAATGGACTGATGGGAAAAGAGTTGATAAGATGCAAATGAAAGTGCTCTGATAGTTGTGCCTATTGAGTAGGCTGCCTACGTATCCTTTTCTAGAATTAGACCAAATGTAGTTCGGCTCTGGGTCTATGTTCCTAGGGATTTTAACCTAGTAAATAATATAATGAAAGTCTATGTTCCTAGGAATTTAACCTAGTAAACACGATGGTGGAAGTCTATGTTCCTAGGGGTGAACCTAGTAAATACGATGTTGGAATGTCTATGTTCCTAGGGGTGGACCTAGTAAACACGATGACTATATCTTCTGAAATTTCATCGGTGATGTTTTGATATATATGTGCCATCATCGGTAAGATTTTGTATTTATTAGTTTTTGTATTTATCTGTTTAGTCGAGTCGCTCGTTAGAGTCTCCTTGAGTTTGTGGGTTTCTAGAGGAGTGTAAATAGTGTTACCCTCCAAAAAGATTTTCTTAATTTTTTTTATTATTAATTGTTTTTGTATTTATAAGTATTGTTTACTTGTGGACGAGAAAAGTCTAAGTTTGGAGGTATTTGATAGACGTATTTTATGCGTCTTTATCGGGTACTTTTATGACTTAGAAATAACAATTCCACGAGGCTTTTGGCTACTAATATGTGTTTTTGAGCTATTTTGTGAGTTTCATGGTTTTAGGTGAACTTATGGGATTTATAAAGCTTTTAGTGAAGATTTTGAGGAAGGATGCAAAGTGTAACTCTTGAAAAGATGCAGAAGGAACAATCTGGACACCTTGCGGCCGCAAGCCTCAAAGGCCTTGCCCTCGCAAGGTGGACAATATAAAGCATAGCCGTTCAAGACCCATGCGGACGCAAGCTAGGTGTAAACACAATGCGGCCGCAAGGTACCTAGAAACTGCCTTTACGGGTCTTTCAAGTGGATTGAACTTCCTATTCCCCTACAACACCTTGGATATAAATAGAAGACGGTAGCCAAAGCAAAAGACGTCTAGAAATTGATAGGAAACGGTTCTAACACCGATTTTAGTTTGTAATACATAATTTAGTCATTGTAATTACAGTTTGGAAGATCGATTCATGTATTCCTTCATCCCGCTGTTTGGTTCATCTTCAAGGATGAACTAACCATCCATTAATCTAGGAATTTGGAGGTAACTTGTATCGAATCTATTGCTTAATATATTTTTATTCATTCAATTCTTGTTGATCATGATGTTTATCAACCCCTTTATTGTCTAGCTTTGACCAAATGAATGGAATCGCAAGTAATAAAGGCCTAGATGTGCGGATAGCTGCACGGCCAAATGCATATGTCGTACACTGGCTCACCATCATGATAAATTCAACCTATCGATGCACGAGAGTGATAAGTTAGGGCCATGTTCATATATATGACCTAAGTGACAGATAGGATCCATATGTTCTTGTTCTTAGGATATAGAATGGATGAATTATTTAGGATGGAGACTGAACTATAATTTGACAATCTATATCTATCTTTCGTGAACGAACCCAATTTATTGAATAATACTTTATTTAAATAAGCAATATAGTAGATGCAAGTGAAACCCCAATCCTAGATTTCCCTCCTCCATACAGATCTTTATAACTGTGATTGCTTTGTTAATTTAATTTCTTGTTTTAGTAGAATAAATTAGTTTAAATAAAATAAATAAACCCCCCCCCCTTAGTTTAAATAGCTACCAATATTCCTGCCATTAGTATTCTTCTTGTCTCTGTGGTTCGACCCCTTGCTTCCCAAGTTATTCTACAATAGTCTTGTGCATTTGCAAGGTATAAATTTAAGACACGATCAGCCCTCTTCGGCATTCTTGATTTATTCGCCATCGTCGGCGAGACTAATGATACGCCCTTTTCGGCGATATTGATGATGCGCCCTTGTCGGCATGTTTGATGATGTGCTCTCTTTGGCATTCTTGATTTATGCGCCATCGTCGGTGAGATTTGATGATGTGCCCTCTTCGGTATTCTTGATTTATGCGCCATCGTCGGTAGGATTGACTGATGTGCCCTTTTCGACATGTTTGATTTATTTGCCATCATCGGCAATATTGAGGATGTGCCATCATCAGCATGTTTGATTGATGCGCCCTCGTCGGCATGCTTGATTTATGTGCCATCGTCGGCGAGATTGATGTTGTGCCCTCTTCGGTATTTTTGATGAGAGGTGCCATCTTCGGCAGTATTGACTGATGTGTCATCTTCGGCATGATTTTCTAATGTGTGCCATCTTCGGCAATTTTGATGAGATGTGCCATCTTCGGCAGCATTGATTAATGTGCCATCTTCAGTAGGATTTTCTAATGTGTGCCATCTTCGGCAGTTTTGATGAGATGTGCCATCTTCGGCAAGATTGACTGATGTGCCGTCTTCGGCAGAATTTTCTAATGTGTGCCATCTTCGGCAGAATTTTCTAATGTGTGCCATCTTCGGTAGTTTTTACTTTGGAAGGGGAAATTTGTGAAGCTTCATGGTTGTAAATATGTGATTGCCAAAGCATATTGTCGGTTGCTTGAAAAAGCTTCTTTAGTATCTCCCGCCTCTATCCAAAATCAAGGAAAAACGCGAGAAGTTCTTGCGCCGGGTGGCAGTGTCAATGTTTCTTTATGTGAGGATTATGATAAGACCAGCAACATGTGCAAGAAATGTTTCGAGATCAGATAGAGTGGTGTGGAACGATGACACTGAGTTTTTTTATTTTATCATGCAATTATAGTTAGTTTATATGCATACACTAGTTAATAGTAACTGTTACATGATTGAATTTTTAAGCAAAACTAATTTATCTTTTATAAACATACTGTACTTCTTGACTGGTGAGTGAAAAGGCTAAGATTGTCGCTTTATTGGGGTTCATTCGAAGCTTTGGCCATAATCGTAGGAGGTATGATGTATATATGTTGTTTGGTTTCTGGTATCTCATGGGGTTTTTTTGTGCGGAAATTTAATAGAGGTCTCTCGTTTCTTTTTCTTGACTCGATAACAAAATATCATGGTTTTCAGCAAAAAAAGTAAGGAGGGTCTTCAAAAAACCGAGCCCATTGGACGAGACAACACAACGGTCAAGCAGCAAGATCGAGAGAACTTAGAGAAACTAGTGCGACGTCAAAGAGAAACAAATAGTCCAACCTTGTAAGTGAAATTCCCAACCTTTGGTATCTTGGATAGAAATTGGTAGACAACTAGGCTATCATAAAAAAAAAAGGTTGGGGCAAAGTGTATCCAAAACAAATCCGCCCGGCTTGTAGAAATCATGAGAGACCATGTAGTAGTGTACCAACTCTGCAACATGTTATTTGTGATAACCTTGGATTCAGATGGGGGTTAGGCATTATAAGTGATCCTGTCATCCAACCCTAAGAAGTCCTTGCCGAATAAGGCCGAGGCAGAACCTTCTCGGTTGATATGTGTTTCCAAAATGTCTTCTCCTTATCCGAAGTTCAAGAATAACTTTTTCTATCTTACTTGTAGTGAGACTCATAATTTCAAAGATTTCCCAAACATAGCGACAAGACTCATGAGTTCGGTGGGAAAATCCCCAGGGTGACTTAATCAACAAATTCTTCAAGATGGGATAAAAAAAACCCCTAGAAGACTCAAACGATACATTCTTATGGACAACAAACCCCATAATGATGTGAATGGAGGGACAGCCCCAAGTAGACTTTATTTCCAGATAAAATTAAAGGTAAAGGATATGAGGATGACTGTAATGAACAAGAAAGAGAGTCGAGATCTAGAGTTCACTTTATTGTCGAGTATCACTAGATTGGTGGGTTATGGACCCTACTTGGTGAATATCTTTTGATGTTTTTGTGTGTTTTAGCAAGGAGTTTTATCTTTGACTCAGATCACATTATAACGGATTGAAGTAGAGCTGTTGATCGTGACTGGTTCAGGGTGTACTGTTTAAGTTTTTTGGGGATGGATTGGTTTTGAGGTTTTTGATTGGCCTCTGGTTAGAAGGTCCCTTTATGGAATTGGTTTCTTTAAAAAAGGTAATCAACAATTTGATCGTTGGTTGGCTTTTTTAGATTGTGGGTTCTAGATGGACAATTGGTTTTTGGTTTTGAATATGGTAGGCTTTAGGTATGGTGGGCCTTTTTTTGCTTTGCCTTTGGGTATAATGGCCTTTTTGGTTTTGACTTTGGGTATAGTGGGCATTTTGCGGTTTGATCCACACCTGAAGAAATTTCTATGTGTTAATTTTCCTAGAGATGCCCAAATTAGTTTGTGTAAGAGAGAGATAGACAAATAATGGACTTGCTCCGATCCAGAGGTTTGTTTGTTTGTTTGTTTTTGACCTCTTGGAGCATTATAATAGCAGTTGGGGAATGTCATCTCTCCTTTTGGAGCAAAAGGATTATCATTTTTGGTGGATTATAAAAAGGCGAAACAGCCCCGGTTTTGGGAAGCTGGATCATGGGGGTAGTTGTTTGGCTGGTGATATTGGAAAGTCTTAATTTCAGTAGGGGTTTTGACTTATGGCGGACTTAAAAGGGTTTCAGGTTTTTGGTGTTATGGTAGGAAGCTCTAGTATGCTACTAATAGCTCGACCACAATAAGTCGAAGGTGATTCCGGTCAATATGACTTGTCTGCTTTGGATTTCATGTGTTCTTAATAGTTTGCGAGTCCATATCTTCTAGATGATTCATTATCAACTCGTGTAGATTTATGTGTTTTTAAGTGAGTTAATTTCTCATCTTTGAGAAGAAAAATATGTCCAGGGATACTCAGAAATATGTGATTGATGTGCGCGAACGCAACACTGGTAAGATTACCTGGCCGTATCAAGCAATAAAGTTCGTAAGTACGAGTCGATCCCACGAGGATAGAGCTAGAAATAAACCCTAAGTACTAAAATTGGGCACACCTAATTTTATCTAAGCTAACGGAAATTAGATTTAAAATAAAAATAAAATAAACAAATTAAAATCAAGAAAGTAAACTAAATTAACGCGACGATGAAACGACAACAACATCAAATCAAGGTTAAAAAGTAGGATTGCGATATTTCTAGTCTAGCCAATGTTTAATTTAACTCTCTATATTTTTCTTAACTCAAATTTTTGGTAGTCGGGTGCACACTAATATTTTATACGGGCTTTCGCTATGTATAGAAAACCTAGCTATCACTCATCCTTACTACGAGCTCATATCATCGCAACACATAACCTAGGGGAGAAAATAACCACATGGTAGATCAAGCACTCAATAACTATCTACGGCCTTCGACAATCGGTGTGCTTTAGAGACGTAAACAATTATCACGATTTTCAAAATAATAGGAAGGGTTTTCGCTTCGTATCCTATCATTCTAGGGTTCATTTAATGATTCATGACTTCATTAAAAGTATTAAACATACAATGATAATGACCAAAAAATATGAGTAATACTTCATAGAGAAAAAATAAATTAAAACATCACATTCAACATAGATAATAATCACAATCCAAAAATAAATTTAGCTCATCATCAAGATATCGAGATAAATGTAAAGTTTCTCCAAAAATTACAACACTAAAATAAATTAAGAAGTGGAAGAATTAAACCAATTTAAGTTGCAATCTTTGGTTTACTTCACTTAATCTTTCTCCCTTGACCCTTGATTTGATGCTCCAAGCCTTCAAAATGGATGCATTTTTAATTTGGGTGGAGAGGTGGATAAATGGAATTGGAGAGAGTTTTAGGGCTGCTGCCCTAAAACTGGTGGCTGCTTCCGTATATCCCCTTAAATCTGAAAAATAGGTTACTGGAAATAAAATGATAGAAGGGCCTTTTGAGAGCACAACAGCCAGGGGCAAATTTGGGAGAAGGAAATAGGGAATTAAGGGCTAGAATGGAAAGAAAAAGGGCTGGGGATTTGGCCTGGGCATGGGTCAACCAGGAGAGGGATAAGCGGGTTACCTAGGGGAAAACGGAGTGCGGTTGTGAGGGAGATAGAGTGATAAGGCGGGCAGGTGGACTGGATCCAGGAAGCTGGACGCGGATTGCTGGGCTAGTGGAGGCGGTGACGTGGCTGGCTGGACATGCGACAACACATCTGGCAGGGTTTCAAGAATAGGTGCCGACCTCCCCTCAGTTTTAGAATTGTACTCTGGTGCCCCTATAATCTTCTGAAAGGGCGCCGCAATCCTTCCCCCTCTAGACTTCTCAGATTAGTCCTCCGTTAGCTTGGTTGGTCTCTGTTAGACCTGTTGGGCTTTGAAATACTTGACGGAACTTAACGGCAAGTATCAAAATTCAACATTGAAGCCCGAAATTACCTTGATTTGTACATATTGAGCCATAAAACCTTGAATATTTTTAAGATACCTACATGAAGCACAAAATACATAAAAATGAGATCTCACATGCAATAAATCATTATCTAAAGCTCAAAATAATCAATTAAATTCCGAAAAATAATGAAAATAAAAGGAAAATTACGAGCTTATCAGTGATCTTGAATTAAAAAGAAAAAGATATGTATGGAAAATCTACGAAAACTAACGCTGAGTTGATTTCAGAAAAAAGTAAAAAAGTTGCTTCTTAAAGATTTTATTTGGTAAAAGGAGGTTCAAAGGTAAAAGGGGTTTTGGAGGTGTATACAAAAGGGTATTCTTAGGTTCTATGAGTCTTAAAGTCTTTCCCTTGTCCTTCCCTGAGTGACCAACAACTTCTTGTACTGACATTCTAACCTATCCAAGTTATTTCTCAAGCGATGCTAGACCATTGTTCAGTATGTTATTTCATGTCATAAAGTCTTTCTTTTGAAGATGGAGGGATGACCATATAGGGCAGAGGAGCATCGTTATTCTTAAACTGAGCAGGCAGGCAGATTTTCCCACTTTCACCAGGATTAATCCTATTGATTTGATTACAGATTATCCTCTACATTTGGTGTTGGGTGCGGCTTCTCAATGACTTTGTTATTGATGAGTCTCTGAATGACACGTTGAAGGGTCCAACAGTTATTAGTAGGATGGCCACTGCTTTGGTGGTATTCATAATATTGAGAATGATCCCATTTGGCAGGTAATGGGTTTGGAGGTTTGTAACCTTCCAACGGTCTCAGGATTCCCTGGGCTAGCAAACCTTGAAAAATTATTGATGTTGGCGCATAGAGTTCGTCCAATTTCCTTTCATTTCGTTGATATTTTTCTCTTGTGTTATGACTAATATTGCTGCCTTCCTCCATAATGTTGTTTTCTACTGTAGGTTTCCTCTACTTCAGAGTAGCAAGATGAGCTTGGAGGTGTATCAAATTTTAGGAACCCTGTAGGTACCTCTTCATCAATACGATTTCGTACTTCAACAATGGCATTGAAATCACTGTAGAGGAGGTACCTCATGCGCTCAAGATAAACTGGCTGGAGATTCTTTATAAACAATCGAGCTGATTCAGATGGGTCGGGCCTTTCTAAAGTTTGAGCAATTTCCTTTTTCCACCTTACTGCAAAATCTGCACATGTCTCTTTTTCTTTTTGAGTGCATGACTCAAGTTGTCTATGGTTTTCCGTGTTGCTGTTATCCTTGTACCTCTTTTGGAATTTTTCAGCTATTTGATCCCAAGTATTTAATGTGCTACTGTCTACTAACATAAGCCATTGATTTGCAGCCCCTACCAGGGTCAGATGGAAATTAGAAGCCATAGCCTCAAAGCTAGCTCCTCTTGATTGCATATCGGTATAGTAAGAGTTTAAGTGGGAGATAGGACATCCAGTTCCATCAACCTTCTATATGTCAGGCATCTTAAATTTTGAGGGCAACATAGCTGAAGGTTGTAGTGTCAATGATTGCGTAGAAAATTCTCCCTTTTTCAGAACCTTGACCATTATTTCTTTGAGGTTCTCAACATCTATTTCCACTTTTGTGAGGTATGGAGCCGGAACACGGTCTATATTTATGGGATTTGCTACAGCTGGGTTTATTCATGGGACTTATTGAGGCATTTGGTAAGGATTTTGAGGAGGTGGGATATTTGTAGCTTCTGCCTGACGACCAAAATCATTAAATGGTAGATAGGTCGTCACCTGTCCTGGCTGGGTATAACTTCTGGGTTCCATATGTAGGTTGTTTTGGAGTGGATTGGTGATGAGAAATAGAAGGTCACTTGGATTTGGGGGTATACTGGTGTTTGGGAAAGGATATGGTGGCTTTGGTAGGAAAGAGTTAAAATTCTTGTAGTAAGTATTTGATGGGAAATTGGTGGTTGGGATGCTGGTGATTGGTGGAGGGTTATTGTTTGGCTAGGGGTTTGGGTTTAGAGGAGTATGATAAGTTGATGCCTCTTGAGGTGTTGTAGGAAAAGTGATTCCCTCAACATTGGGTCTCAGATTTTGCATGAGGCTTGTTATATGGCCCAACAGGCGATCGGTATGTGCACCCTAAATTCTGGTCTAACCACTGTTGCATAGCCGGAGTAGGAGCATACCCTGGAGCCCTTGTCTCAGTACTCACAATAGTCTGTTCATTTTCGACGGCCATTCTACCCAAATCTGTACCCTCTGAACTAATTTTTATACTCTCTGACCTGACCTCTGTGCCTGTATCCCGTATCAAACGACCAGTGCTATCTCTTCCTTTCCAAATTCAGGCCAGGTTTCTGAGGAAAAGAGTTGAAGGTATCAGAAGGGAAGGTTCTAGGATTTTGGTTTAGTACAGTGTGCTTTTATAATTAGCTTATTCGTTTTTCATAAAATTGATCAGACAAGCACTTTGTTTTGACAGTCTAGGACTTTTCCTGGAACAATGGATTATTTCTCCAGAGTATAGAACCTTCGTATTCCACCTGACTTTTGACTTCCCAAGATTGGACAGATATCATAAAAATTACTGATCAACCTCTATGCATATATCTTTATTCATTTACACATATTTTTGCAACAGAGATTGATCATTAATTTCAAGGTATAAAAACCGATCGGTCCATGAAGTGTCCTAAAAAATATATATGTTTTTAACGTTGGCTGATCATTAATTTCGAGGTATATTTTAACGTTCTCCGTAGCCTCTCTTTCGAGATCATGGATACACATGCGTGTTTATCGGGTTAAAGGGTAACAGTCAGAATATCTCTACATGAGTGCACGTGTGTGAGTTATCTAAAAAGCAGTAAATTTTTTTTTCTAGATATAAAACAATAATAAAGCAATAAATGATGACCTGTCTTTTTGTTCATTTGTTAATTTTCTCGGCCCATTAGTTTGAATCCCCAAAAGGACGGCGCGAGCGAGCGTGACGACCATTCAGATCAATAAATAGAAAAAAAATGAGGAAATTATATGTTCCTATTAATTACATTTGGTCCTAATCCCCAAAATAAAAATAACAGAATAAAAGAATATTTACATGTCCACCAGAAATAATATAATAGCAAAATAAAACAAAATAAAGCAAAAATTGCTCCTGCTTTCCTCCTTTTTTTTTAATCTTTTCGGTTGCATTGGTACCCAAAATGAAGCTGTTGCAAGATTTCAAGGTTATACGCATATATATACACAGATATATAAAAATGCAATATTGAAAGTGTTAAATAAATAAAACGAATATATTTAGCCAAAAATCCAAAAAATAAACTTTTTGTATATACATAAAAAAAAAGAGTCTAGCCCTATATTTTTATTTTATTATTAAAATAAAAACAACGTCCCTAGCAGAATCGGCACAGTGAGTGCCACATTTTTAACTGGTTCCGCGCCACTGAAAGGTGGGGCTGATTTTAAAACTTTGAAGCGCGTGGAATACGCTACGCCTCAATTGTGGACTCAAAATATGTAAATAACAGAGTCATCATCTTTATTTTAAGGATAAATAAAGAAAAACCAAATATACCAGATTTGTAAGGGTTCGGAGGCTAAATTACGAGTTGGGAAGGGGTTAGGCACCCAATTCACCATTTTAAACTCAAAATAGGGTTTTTGGCTAAATAGACTATTTTTATAAAGTTAACAATTTAAATAAAGCATTTAAGTATATAAACGTATATATGACAAGAGAAATAAAGAAACTTACAGCAGCCTCATTTTACAGTTGCATATAAACTTTATAAAGACAAAATAATAAATAACTTTAAGGTACCTACCTCTTGAAGCGTGTGGGCTTTATCTCGGACCAAACTTGTTTTTTGGTAGGTTCTTAGGGTGTGCTAGCTCTGTCCTTCAGGGAGAGAGAGTTTTTTTTTCCTGTTGTTTGATGTTGTCGGATTTTGGATAGCCTGACTGCTCCTTTTAGTTGTTTTCGCCTCGGGATCCGGGAAGCACAACTGCTTGCTTTTACTTGCTTTTCATTGTCGTCAAGTCTGAAATCAGGCAGAACAACTTCTTGCTTCGGCTGGATTTGCATCTGGATTCGGGCAGGGCAACTGTTCTTTTTGAGTTTTTGGAACCGGTGAAATATGGCGGAAACCTAGTAGGGTAACTAGGGTTCACTTTGGTCAGAGAGTTTTAGTGTTTAGGGGAGGTTTGGCAGCCTAACGGAGTTTTAGTATGTCATTTTCGCGGTGGATTACTTCACCAAATGGGTGGAAGCAAAGCCGCTCGCTAGCATAACCGAAGATCAAGCAATAAAGTTTGAATAAGAGCAAGTGTTTTGCCGTTTTGGACTTCCTCGAATGATTGTCTCCGACCAGGACACTCAGTTTTCGAAGAAATTCACAGCGAGCTGTGAAAGGTTGAATGTTAAGCATCGAATGTCATCGGTATCTCACCCACAAGACAATGGTCAAGTAGAGGCAGGGAACAAAAAGATCCTGTATGCCCTAAAAAGAAACTTAGACGATAAAAAATGAAATTGGCTAGAACAGTTGCCGATTGTCCAATGGGGAATCAAAACTTCAGTTCGAGGATCCATTGGTGAAACCCCGTTTGTACAGACTTACGGGTCCGAGGACATGACACCAGTTGAACTAGCCCTTCTAACAACACGGGTCACCTTCTTCGATCAAGAACAAAATGAGTTTTCCAGGCAGCTCGACCTCGACAACCTAGAAGAAAAACGACTTGAAACTCGCCTCGGAATGATCAACTACAAGAAGCTTACCAAAATCTACCATGACAAAAAAGTTAAATCGAGAACTTACTCAGTTAGCGACTGGGTCCTAAGAAAGATAGATGCAACAAGCAAAAAGTTAGGAAGAAACAAGCTTTCACCAAATTGGGAAGGTCCGCTCAAAATCACCAACATCGTTAAAAAAAGGAACAAACCGACTAGCAGAGTCTGATGGCACACCATTGAGAAACCCTTGGCATGCCGAGCACCCCAAAACATACTACCAATGATGTAATCTCTGTAAAATCTCAAGTATTCAATGAAAAAATGCTTCATCTTTTCCAAAATGTAAGTGTTCATCAGATCATTCCCATCCTCACACAGAGGAGAGATCAAGGCCTCATCCCCGGAACACGAGGGAGGTCGTAATATGCAATGAGCCTAAAGTGCTCATTCTCATCCTCGTACGGAAGGTGGTAACAAGGGTCTCATCCTCGGTACACGAGGAAGGTTCGCAATAAACAATGAGCCTAAAGTGCTCATCCCCATCATCGCGCGGAGGTGGGAACAAGGGCCTCATCCTCAATACACGAGGAGGGTCGCAATAAACAATGAGCCTAAAGTGCTCATTCCCATCCTCACACGGAGGTGGGATCAAAGGCCTTATCCTCGGTACACGAGGAAGGTTGCAATAAGCAATAAGCCTAAAATGCTCATCCCCATCCTCGCACGGAGGTGGGAACAAGGGCCTCATCCTCGGTATACGAGGAAGGTCACAATAAACAATGAGCCTAAAGTGCTCATTCCCATCCTCACACGGAGGTGGGACCAATGGCCTCATCCTCGTTACGCCAGAGAGGTCGCAATAAGCAATAAGCCTAAAATGCTCATTCCCATCCTCGCACGGAGGTGGGACCAAGGGTAATATCCTCACTACATGAGGATAATCAACAAGCAAACAAACAACAAGTCCGAAAAACAAAAGCAAAACATATATTGCTACATAAAAAACGAGACTAGAAAAAGAAATTGTTAATTATACTTCAAAACAAAAATATACATTGTTCAAATGTCACGGGCACACACGCCCAATCAACTCAGCACAACGAGGATCATAACTAGTCATACACGAGGAAGGTCCATGACCTCGGTATCACGAGCTGGGGAGGGCAGACCACATTGTTCGGCGGAAAAAGACTTATCGGAAAATTGATCGCGGTTGGACTGCTCACCCATAAATTGTCTCAGCTTGAGCTCCGCATCAAATTCCACCTTATCGCCATTACGGACAGCGTTGATCGGGAAGTCAGCATCTTGCGACCAAGGAGTGGGGGGCACCCATTCTTCAAAACGACTTTTTCATCCTTCTTCCTGATCATCTCGAGCTCGCCCTCGTCAAAAAGGACCATCTCATGTTCCTCCCTTGCAGCCTCTTCGACGAACTCGTCGCTGCCCAAGTAAACTATGGTCCCCAATGCGAGTCCAGTGGAAGCGACCAGACAGAGAACGTGACGGATACCTCATTCGTAGTAGGGGAGGACCTCGTTGGTGAATTCCTCGATTTCTTTGAATTGTTCAAAAGTCGAGGCCATCACCTTCGCGACCCGTCTTTCCATCTCAGTAACTCTCGTTGAGGACTCGGTCAACTCCTTCTCAGCCATGGATCTCACCCGCTCGGCCTGGCCAGCCTTCTGCTCGGAGCTCAGCTTGCTTCTTTTCCTTGGCTAGAACAGCTATCCTGGCCGAAGATTCCTCCAGCTCGGCCGTCTTTTTGGCTTGATCGCTTTCTAGAGATTCCAAGCGAGCTTTAAGGATCGCGATCTCGTCTTGGTCAACTTGAGCCTTGGATTTCAACTTTTTTACTTCAGCCTTTGCTCGATCAGAATGACCATTCAAGGAGATGAAAAAGGAACACAACTGTAAAACACAAGCAAAGGAAAAGATGAGAAGATGGATCCAATGCCAAGGAAATAATAATATAAGGAAAATATTTACCTCGCTCACACAGAGCCCTACGTGGCCCATTGCCTCATTGGCGGGCAAAGAGTTAGCAACCCCAATCAGGTCCCTCACCTAGGCCTGGAAAACTATTCCTTGCCCGGCCAGGGCCATAGGACCATCACGTTGGGTCACATCTATATTCTGCAAAATGAGGACATCCCCGATGTCTTGCCCGAGCTGGACTCCAGTGGCACGAGTCGTCGGGAAGGAGAAGTCATCCTTCAGCCAAGGACGGTGTCTTCGCTGGACGAGGAAGACACAGGCACGGTCTTCCATTTTTTGGCAGCAGGGGAGTGATCAGAAATGTCCTCAAGGCTCTGCTAGGAACGCATTGGTGATTCATCAATCAATCGTCTTTTACCATTGGGGGGAGTTGGGGCACCTTCAATGGAGGCAGGATCGGTGGCAATTGTAGGAGCCTTCTTTGCCGAAATAGGAGCCGAGGATTTGGGCCTCAACAATAACCTTGGGCGGGGCCCATCGAGGAGCCGCCGTGGTCGCGGTAGCAGGCGGAGCCGAGGACCCAGCCCCTAGCACATCAATAGGCAGGGCATAGGCCTTCCTAGGATCAACAGCTGCATCCTTTAGCATAGCTCGGCGGGCAGCACCTCGGGTCTGCCTAGCACTCCTCCCGAAGATCTGGTCCAAATCCAACACCATGGCTGAAACAAATAAGAAAAGGCAAGTCAGAATTATGAATAAATATGACAGAAAGATCACAGATAAAAAACGACGACAAAAAAAAAAAGTAACGGATATTTTCACAGCCTTCATAGCCGAGCAAGTCATCCTTGCATCGGGGGCAGTCATTTTAAATCTATTCCTTTCATGCATCGACCACCCGAGATACTGGATGTACTCGGGAACCTCATACCTAATATTGACCACCTCTATCTTCTTGGTGGACATCCCGACCATTCTCAATAAGACTTCATTTTTTTTAAAGGGAAGAGGCTAGTTATTTTATCGATAATTCTAACAAAATTCACATTAAAGCCCTTCAACAAACAGCTTCTCGGAAGGCCATAATTTTGCTTTGTAAGAAGCATGCCCTTATAATTGTAAGCTAAATGAGAGAAAGAAACTATGCTCCAGGTTCTGAATGTAGTAGCATATGTCTACTCCCTCCCAAATGTTCAAATCACACAGCTTGAGCTACAGGTTCTGGACTGGATGCTTCAATCCTCTGAATACCTTCTCCAACTTCCATTCGTAGAAAGCTTCCGACCTTTACAGGTGAACCCACTTCTTTGGATATATTATCCAACAACGTCTTTACCGTCTCTGTGTCATTCACAATAAACTTTTGCTCCATTAGAACTACCTCCTCAAAATACTTCCGTAGACGACCTTCTATCATTTTCTCTATTGCTATCTTTGGCTTCCTTGTACTTTCAGCCTGAGACCTGAAAATCTCACGTTCACTTGCAATTGCATCAGTAGAAATAAGTTCCTTTGTTAGGAATAACGGCTTTGCTGCCACCACATGCATTGCCAACTCTGATCCAACACTCTGGAGAGCATCCAAAGAAGCATTTTCATCCTCCACTTCAAGTGATAACATTCCAGCAATACGTCCCAAACCAGGCTGGGGACATGTATGGAGATATGTTGGATTGTTTCAATTTCACCGACCATGCTTCAGTTAGTGATCCATGCCTTTCAAGAATATACTCTCTTTAGACTTAGGGACACCAAATGAATCTCTTTCGGACTCTGTGATTGCATTCTCATACCTGTTTGGCAGCCGCTCTTAAGCACTTCAGAATAAGAATCCAGCAGAAGACCCGAGCATGCTCTATCCCGTGCACCCCCAAAAATGACTCAATGGCTGCTCGGGAAGACTTCTTGTACTCGTCCAAGGTCCCAGTTGGGGAAAGAGATTTAATCTCGGAAGCTGAATTCCGAGGGACAGGAAAGTTCCACCCTATTCGACACTCAACCAAGAAGACCTTCTCATCCCAATGCCCCGTTTTTCTAGGTGGTTTAGCAAACAGATTAATTCCCCTATTGTGATGCTTGCATTGGAGCCACTAAGGGACTTAGTCACACATAAATAAGTCTTGAAAAGTGGGAAGGTTGGCTCAAAACCGAGCACCAGGACACAAGTAATAAACGACACCAGGTACCTCACTAGGTTGAGGGAGAGATCAAAAGGGTGGGCACCAGCCTCCTCGAGAAGGTCGCATATCAAAGGGTCAAGGGGTAAGCGAAGACCCACCTCAAAAAAATTGGTATAGAAACCCACCCTATCACGACGACTCCGAAGCTCGTCTAAACCAAGCGAATTATGGGGAACGAACCCTCGAAATTTCTTAGAGCTATGATTGTACTTGTCGTTCCAGGTAAGCAAATCATCCGGGCATTTATTAATCCTCCACTCTCTGAGCACCCGGCGAGCTGGTGGTGTATCTTCTACACCACCAGAACCTTCCTCAACTCTAGTAGCAGCCGAAGATGTTTCTCCCCTTTTCTCTCGAGCCAAATTCCTAATTGCAGCTACAACTTCCTCGACGACGATCTCTTGATAATACTGATTAAATAAATACCTAAGGGCTCTCTCTTTGTCCCTGCAAACCATCATGACAGTCCCAGCTGGGAGATCCTCGGTCATGTATTCTTTGTCAGGGAGAGTGGGCAAACCTTCCATGTTATACCCCCTTTCCACCAAGAGGGTCATTGCTCGGCTGGGCAGGACAATCCTCCATGCCCCATCTGTCTGAAAATATACCCTCCGACTGAGGGGACACCAAGCATAGACGGGATCTAGGCTCATGCGTTTGGTCCTCATCCCAGATCGCGGAACACTGGCAGAACTAGTCGAGGAAGAGGAGGAGGTTTCACTGGGTGTGAAGTCGGGAACAGGTCTCATAAAGCCAAAACCCTAAAACTACGAAGTTATAAAACAACAAATAGAAATGGCAAATACCTGCAATTAAGAGGCAGCGAGGAAGTAATAATAAAATAAACCGAGGACTTGGAAAAAGACGGTCACTAGAATTAGCGTTGGAACAACAGGAAACGGTGACGAACTCATCGGAAACAAGTACAGACCCAGAAACCTACTCAAATCAAACTCAAAAACAACGAAAATGACCACAATAGAATCATGAGAAGAAAACGAACCTGGAAAGCTAAATTACAGAAAAGAAGAATAACTAGAAAACGCAAGGAATGGAAGGAATAACAGGAAGGAAACTTTCGTCTTCAGAGAGTTTTTTGGGAGGGAAAATACAACAGAATGGTTAGAAGCGTATGGAAGAAGCCAGAAAACCACGTTTTTATACGACCCGAGGACGTTGGGTCAACCCGGAGGAAAAAACACACGGATCCTACCTAACCTCTCTTAAGGCAACATGTGTCGAGTACCCTACAGAATTGGACACGTGAATCGACGTCGTTTTGGTAGAATGATGGCGTCACAATTATGAACAGTAAACCGAAATGATTCCCTATAACCCCTCGATAACCACGCTATTTAATACAAACGGCGCACCAGTTCCCCATATAATTCCACTATAATGTTCGAATTTATCCTCGATTCAGGACTTACTCGAGCATGATTGAGCAACAATAGTTGACAACGAGAACGACCACAAGCGAGAGAGCAGCAAAACTTAGGAAAACCGAAGAAGCAACAATGCTCGATAAACCAAGTGAAAAATCCAACACATACTTTCCAAGTTAAAGATAAATCCTCGCACTTGGAAACTCGGGGGCTATTGAAGGGACCCGACCAGGGTCCTCCTACGTGGAGATACACGTGGCCTCCAGCAAGGTTCAAGGAAGGGACCACCACTTAATAATTCATTTAGAGACCCGAGGAAGATTGACCATAATAGGCGACTAGGGAAAAGATGATCAATGATCCTCGATAGGCTAAGGATCACCCCGAAGATCAAACAGTCAACCACCTTGACGAAGAACAACCATGCTTGGCAGACAGAACCTTCCTTGATGTTGACAGATCTGACATGTAGACTGTATATAACAACCAGGTGTCTCCGTTACAGGACTTGGGCAGGCATGCAAACAGATGTATCTTAGTGACTAATCATCCACATACTGTGGATGAATCACACGCTATCTATCAACCAGTAAGGAGCTGCTAGCAAGCCGACCAGCAATAGGTCCCTATGTCCTGGGACCCATATTCTAATCATGATCTCCAAAGGACAACTACTATAAAATGAAGCCTTTCCCTTCAAGAAAATGTAAGTTCTATTTAAGATATTCATGTTCAAGAACAAGCATTCATACACAAAAGATATTAAGCACAATCACCGAAAGCTTAAGGGGACACCTAGCTCCGGCACATACATACTCCCTGATTATTGACTCTCACACGAGAGGGCTTTAGCTGGGACAACCCCCAGCACCCTAACGGTAGTTTCATTTCAGGTCACAGTCAGACGCATAGATCACGAAGTTAATAGAGAACAAAGCCCAGATATCCTAAACTCTTTGATACACAAAGTATCCAAGTTCATTACGTGGACAACAATCATCGACACGTCAGCTTCGATCCATTACGTGGATCTCCAGCTCAGTCACCCCGTCTTTGTGGCGTGATCAAAACCCTTCGTGGAATGGATGAACAAGGTGGAACGATTCTTGGATATCATGGACATTAGTGAAGAACAAAAGGTAACACTTTTCTCCTATAAATTTAAAAGCAATGATTGAGTTTGGTAGAAAAATTTGTGCGACGAACGCTATCGCCAGATTCTCTCTAGATTGTGACTGGCCCTTAATGAAAAAATTACTACAGCATCGTTTTTTACCCTAGGATTATGTGCAAAACTCATACCAAAATTTTTTAAACACTCACCTAGCACATCAAACAATATGCCCACCTACTTGGAACGCAACAGCAGTAGTAACGAGCCAAAACGTCTACTCGAAACACCTCAAGTTCAGCTAGCCTTCTCAACTGAACAAAGCGAAGTCATCCCAATCTCCGACAAGAACCGAAAGAAACTACCAGCTATGTCTGTGATCTACCTAACGAGTGCCTAGAATGCAGACTAACACACATAGTGGAAACTATAGAAGAAGATTGGAATGAAGAGCAAGACGCTGATGGCGATGATATGGAGGTTGACGACATTAGTGGTGACGTATAGGAGGAATGCACGTATGTCGAAGAGCAGATTTCTTGTTTACCAAAGGAAGAAGTTACATAGATGAAATTGAGAAAAAATAATTCCAATGGTGGATATTAAAAACATGTACATCACAAAATTTTCTGCAATAAGGAACATTCACGAGTATATCACAAGAGCGAAGGTCAATCCAATTTTGTATGCAACAAAAATTGCACGTTGAGTCAACAAACTGAGCTGCTTCATGATGTGATTAAAACCCCATCAGAGGTTTTGTTTAAAACAGTGTGCTATGACATGGTTGAATATGTCTATTTTCAAATATTCTACTCAAATCACAATGTCGAGCAAAATTGTTCAAGACAATTTCGTGTTCTCACAAGACAACTATGATATTTATCAAGATATTGCTTATACTTCGGCACTTTAAAACTCGAGGTCAAATTTTCTTAAACAAAGGGAGAATGATGAGAAAAGAACAATGATACGGTTCAAGACAAGCCTCGCTCCAGTGACACGTCGAATGCGCCGACGTCATTTGTCAAACAAATGTTGAAGTTTAGTTCTAGTTGAATTATGTTTCATATTTTAGTTAGTATTCGATTTAGTAGTCTTTAGTATTATTATTCCTAGATACATTAGAGTTCCTATTAATTAGTCATATTCCAAGTAGGTTAATGATTTACTATTCGGCCTATATATAGTAAGGGTTGTAAGCTCACGCTAAGGGGACAGCGTTGTGATTGTATCCGTTCAAACAACAAGTGTACATTTGTACATATTTTACAAGCTAAATTTTCTTTTTTTCGCTTCGTCTTGAAAGTGATACACAACTCTTGAAGCACAAGGTATGTATGTAATTACTGCATGTGGGTTTAGCGTCTTATTAAAGTGTTAATAGATGACGGGAACAAATCAACTTCCTAGGGAAATGGAATACGTTTCTTGAAGTTGAGCCCTGCATACTGCATACGAGACTTTGAGGCTTAAAGTAATGATAGTGTTAGTTAGGAGGGAACAAAGTAGGAGTAAGATACTAGTATTACTATTACGTGTGTCGGTGTGAGTTGTAGGATGAAAAATAATGCATCAACTTTGGAAAGATAGTGACACCACAAAACCCCTTTTATTTCAAAAGACACAATCTCACCCATTATCTCTCTCGTTGAATGCAAAATTGACACCTACAACACACACACACACACCCCACTTTTTCTTTGACAACCGTAAAGCTAGGAAAGATACCATACCTTTACCTACCATAAATACTTGCGTCTAAAGAGAGAAATGAAAGAAAATGCCGTTTGGGTAAAGAGTTGTATTGCAGCCGAACACCTAAGTGGATACGGTTAATTACAACCTTAATTTATGAGTCTTAACTCTCTCTCTCTCTCTCTATATATAACAGAAACACATAATACTGTTAAATAAAACAATTTTTTTGTCTAAAATTATTTGTCAAAAACAAAACATTATTTTTGTCTTATCTACCATACAAAAATATGAAAATGTACACGATTTTCTATGTCTCCAAAATCTAGATAACATTTAACATATTAATAAAAAACATAAAACATTAATTTACTGATTAGTTAAAAAAATTAGATTCATGAAATCTCTTTATATTTAGTATTTACTCTTCATTTCTTTGAAACAAATTAATTATATGTTTGATACATGGTAAATGAAAATAGAAGCTGAAGCATTTTTTTAGTAGCTGAAATCACTTCTATTGATATATTTTTGTTATATATATACATCTGAGCTTTTCATTTAGTTCATGAATCTTTGATTGACATGCAATAGTCCTTAAATATGACTTTTTGCTATCGGTCATCTATATGCAAGATGTCGTGTCTGATGCTCTTTTTCCGAACTACCATATATATTTGAATCTTCCAATGATTGCTGGGAGCATATGCTAACTCATTTTTTTCTTCATTTTCTTAAGTAAATTTGATCTTATACATGTACAACTTACCTTTCTTCCCATTAAATAATTTCAATATACAAAAAATGTTAAAATTTATGAAATCTAACATTTACGATCATGAAAAACGTCTATAATTAACATTGTGCTCTAAATAACTGTATTTTCATAAGTTGTATGTTTATGAGATATATCAATTCTTTTTTATGATATAACGCTCCTTAATTTATTCTTTTAACTCTATTTTTCCTATTCATTTTCCTTAAATATAGTTTAGTTGAAAAAAATATATGTCATATGTTTAACGTACGAGTGCAAAAACTAATTACATTATAATTAGTTACTTAATTACTATGTATACGATTAGGAGAATTCAAATTTTGTTATAAGGAGAGAATGGTTGTGCTTACTCAGATGGGTCGTCAAATTTGTGTTTGAAAAACATCCTCCTTGACGAAAATAAAAAATAATTTTAGGACATATGAAGTAGGAAATATGGTACTAGACCAATAATTAATTACGATTCATAGTTTTCACTTTTTAGTCTCTCATGTGAAAGAGAAGAATAGAAGATGACGAATTTATGCCCCGGTCTGTTTCTATGTATAGTTGCAATATCCTTCTCAATCAAAAGGAAGCAGTGAGCGTGGGAAATGTCAAGTTGAGTAATTTCAAAATGTAAAACTTATATTAACATGTTATGTGAATATATGTAAATATGTAGCAGTATATTCTTAAGTGTTTGGTTGGTGGAGCGTTTTGATTAAAACGTTAGTTAAAAACGTTGCGTTATCCATTTAAAAGTGTTTCAATGCATCGTTTTAAAACAACGTTTTAAAATGTACAATGTTTTAAAAATGTCCAATGTTTTAAAAATATATTACATTTATAACTATTTTGTTTATAAAAATAATATTTTGAAATAGTTTTCAAATATATTTACAAGAAAAAAAATTGTGTTTTAAATATGATGCGTTTTATAAACACTGCATTCAACCTTCTTCTTTTTGTCGATAGGTAAAATAATTGATTTTTATATGCGCACAGATGAATTACATATGTCCCGTATTTTAAAAACAAAATATAAAATAATGGTGATATAAACAGTGTTCTAAAACTCCCCGCCTAGCTCCGCCTAGGCGCTAGGCCTCTCTACCGCCACGACTTTTTTAATCGCCGCCTAATCGACCAAGTCGGCGTCTATGCCAAACCTCGCCGACCTTAATTTATTTTTGTAGCTTTGATTTTGTGGCATGCGGTGACCAGAGAAGGAAGGGGGGCGAATTGTAGAAGGAAGGGGGAGTGGTAATGGTGAGGCAGAGAGAGAGGTAATGGGGGGCGAACTGGAGTAATATATTTTTTGTTTTTAGTTCTAAATTTAGCTGGTTTATTACTTTGGGATTGTTGAGAATTAAGATTAATGGTAGATTTGTATATTTTTGCTCATTTTACAAATATAGACAAGTGTTTGATAAATTGATAAATATAAAAAATAAATAAATTTGTATTCAATATGTTTGATCTTTGATGTAAATTATAAAAAAAATTGTAATTATGCCTTAATTTTAGGCCCTGCCTAAGTTCCGATTACGCCTTAACTAATCTCCTAAGCATTAGGCGCTAATGTGCCACCATGCAGTCGCCTAACGATTTTTAAAAACCTTGAATATAAAGCACAAGGAAAGCTCCTTTTAGGTGGGATTCGTTAGCTGTCGATGACTAATGTGCTGATGAATATAATTATACCTTTGGGGTTTCTTAATTATTTATAATATAGTGAAATGGGTCACAAAAAGAAAAAGAAAAAGAAAAAGGAAAAAGAAGAAAAAAGCTAAAGAAATATATTACTACTACAGTACTACTTGCTTTGCCGTCTAGAAGAAAACAGTGCTTAAACTTATAAGATAGCTTCAAAAGACCACATTTTGGAATATAAATCAGGATTCAGGATTATGGTACCAAACTATATGTTGATATAGAGAGCCATGTGTCATGTTTTGTCTTTTGTCTTACATGTCACGTGTCCTACGTGACCCTTAGCACAATTCTCTTTTATCACAATTCAGTTAACACTGGGCTTACGTAAGTGATTTGGTTTGTTTTAATTTAAGTCAAAATTATAAATTGAATTGTTTCTTATTGATTTCAAAATTTTCAAAACAAATTGAATAAGACTTTGAACCGTATCTCAGTTTGGTTTGATTTAGTAGTTTATATAAATTCTTTTTAATAAACTTAATCAATATTAAAAATAACAATATAAATATGATTTTTATTAAAATTTAACATAAAAATTAGAAAATAACCTATTTAAAAAATTATTACTCTGTATAAAGAAAGCAATAGAAATTCAAAAAAAAAAAATACACAAACAATGGAATAAAATAATAGTTTTCTAACAATTAAGATTTTGTTTGGTTTAGCGTGTGTGTGTGTGTCTCTCTCTCTCTCTCTCTCTCTATATATATATATATATATATATATATATATATATATATATATATATATATATATATATATATTATAACTAATTAAATCAAGGGCCTAGATTATGCATATCAGATGATCCAAATGTTCACAATAATTAACAAATATATAATATTCCCTCCCCGTTCCGGGTAATTAGTCCCTGCTTGAAGTAAGCTTTTTTTAACAAAAAAAATGATATTTTTAGTACTCCATTAAAAAATAAAATGATACTTTTTATATCTTAATTTTTAAAAGTGAACTCTGAAGTAAAACATTCAAAAACAGAATAGTGGATCTTTGCCCAGAACGAATGGAGTATATATATATATATATATATATATTAGTTTGGTTCGGTTCGATAACAAAAACCGTGAATCGAACCGAATGATTTTCTAATTTTTGAAATTGAAACTGAATCATCTTCGATCGAAACCGTACCAAACCAACTGATTTGGTTCGATGGATCCGATTTTCACCCTTTGTCCTTCACAAACATCTTCATTAAATGCAAATTAATTTATAAACTTCAACCATATATATGAAATAATATGGTTGGACAAAAAAATTTCTTGCAAAACCACTCTTATTGTCATAACAAGGTGGTGTACAACTTTTTGGAAGCCTCGAGTACAAAAATTACGACAACACATGCTACAATTAATATTGGGAGATATTATTTTCATTACAAATATTACTTATCCACTACATGATTTATTAATATAATGTTCAACTAACTTATAGTAAGAAAAAATTACCCATTAAAATAATATCGTTCAATTTCTACCTATCTTTTTTTATTTCTCGACATAACAAATTGAAATATAGTAATTATTTTTTATTAGTATTTTCTAGAAAATAATCTAATTAATATGTTTTTTACATAAGATGTGTTCGAGAATTAAAAGTAAATATGTACATGATATTTATTTGTCTTTAAAAACAAAAATAACTATGTTCTCAATTTTCAAATTATCTTCCACCTTTCAGTTTTTGTCCGTTCTTAAATAATTGTCCTCTTTCAAAACTTTCTATTTTAAGAAAACATCTTTACCATTTTATCCTTACTTTTTCTATTTACTTTAATTATGGTCACATACTCAAGGCATTAAATGAAACCACACATTTCACCAATATTTATAATACAATAAATTATTTTTTTCTTAAATGGTGTGTCGAATCAAAATAGATATTATTTTGAAAACAAAGGGAGTACTACTTTATAATTGTAACTTTTATTGCAAAATAAAAGGTATACATTAGATTCAAATGATATTATGTTTATAATATTACTCAATAATACAATAAGAGATTACATATAATTCTTACAAGTTTTTTTTATACATTTTCAACAAAAATATAAGGGCAATACTAGGGTCACTCTCATTTTACACTAAAATATGAGTACTCTATAACGTGACATATTCTCATTGGTTGAATATTTTGTGGGTCCCACCACTCCAACCAATGATAGTGTGCCACATTATAAAGTACTCATATTTTGGTACAAAATGAGAGTGGCCCAAACATTACCCAAAATATAATCCCGCCATGACATTAAAATCTTAAAGGATAAGGGTTGTTATTGTCCACGTAACATTATCATGTATAAATATGTAGATAAATAATTATAATTGAGAAAATATACTCTTCCAAAATTAAAATATAATATAATTTTAAGCTGTTTAAAGGAAGCTAAAAGAAATTAGGTAGAGAAATTATACATAATTTAAATAAGTGACTACTTAAAAGATTTTTATGTCCTAACATAAACTAATCTTTTGTTTGTCTTTTTTTTTATATACTTTAAAAAAAATATATAATCAATAGTATACTTTTTGGTATTCGGTGTACTTCATTAATTTGTTTTGTACACCCTCCAATTAATGATACATCACCCAATGGGTAATGTTAGGGCCACTCTAATAGCATTTAATTTTGAGTACCAAATGATATAACATTTTATGTGTCACTAGAGCCACTTAATGAGCATCAAATAATGTGGTTTCCAATGTGTCATCTTATTTGGTATTTTATGGACTCCACTATAAGTTAAAAAGTTATGTTAACAATATGACACATAAGATGCCACATCATTTGGTACCAAAAATTAAGTGCTATTAGAGTGGCCCTAGCATTACCTTATTGTTAACATAACTTTTTAACTTATAGTGGAGCCCATAAAATACCAAATAAGATGATATATTAAAACCACATCATTTGATACATAAATTTAAGTGCTTATCGAGTCACATTACTCCCAATTAATACACCCATTCATCAATACAAAAAGTGAAAATGATACATCACCCCTATGCTCCAAGCAGAGTCTCTCTCCCTCTCTCTCTCTCTCTCTCTCACACACACACACACATACACGACACTCCTATATTATGACTGAGCCAAACCATCTTCTTCTCGTGCCTCAATTCACCTTAAAGTCACATAACCTCCTCTATGCATGTGAGCTCTTCTTATCACTCAACCGAGCAACTGAGCAAGTGCACTTAAAGTCTTTCCGATCTTCTTTGATAACTTTCTTTCTCCTCCTCATCTTCTCTATCTATCTAAGTTGCTCTCCCTTTCCTCTTTCTTCATACTAGATAGATAGAAGTGACTTCAATTGATTCTTTGTTTAATAACTTAATTTCCATTGATCGAAATGAAGCCTCTTGAACATGAGACCTTTGTCATACATGGTAGCCCGGCTAACCATGTAGCAAGTAACAAGACAGAGAACATCTTAGTTCGTCCCCAGCCACCTGGTAATTGGACTAGTAATGTCAGCCCGTGTTTCGATCTTCATATGCAAGACCATCGGCAAGCAAACCAATTTACAGTCTCGGTTTTACATGAATCTTTACGCCCTGTCACACTTAAGGTATGCTCTCTTTAATTCCCATATGGTATTTAGTCATTATTGAAAGCATATATGCTTATACGTCCTTGTTCGATTCTCCAGCTCTCCTTGTGGGACAGAGAGAAACTCTAAGCGCGATTGGGTTAGTTAGGTGCTCCAGATGGCTCTGATACCATCTTGTACGTAGCCAAAACATCTTTTCTAAGATATAACTTAGCTAAAGATCAAACGCACGTTAAAATACTTTATACTGCATGCATACTGGCTTGTTTTGGCAAAATTTATCTAACTCTAGCAATAATTGCTTGTTTGTCTTGTCTTTTTCGTCTATGATAATTCGAGCCACCCCTTTTATTTGGATATTGATATCTGCACTATATGTACCAAATGTTTCAGTTTGAAGATGTGACCTACACTATCAAGTTACGGACAACGGACAAAACTTGCTTTTCATCTTCTGAACCTAAAGCAACTCGTACCATACTCAACGAGGTGAGCGGAATTGTACGGCCAGGTGAGCTACTTGCAATGCTTGGTCCCTCAGGTAGCGGCAAGACCACCTTATTGACTGCTCTAGCGGGAAGGCTACCAGGAAAAGTTTCCGGCAGCATAACATACAACGGACAGCCCTGTTCTAGCTCCATGAAGCGGAAAACTGGTTTTGTAACTCAAGATGATGTGCTATACCCTCATCTAACTGTGTTTGAGACTCTAACCTATGCCGCCTTGTTAAGGTTACCCAAGAAACTGACTAGAAAACAGAAGATTGAGCAAGCTGAGCTAATTATAACCGAACTTGGATTAACAAGATGCCGAAATAGTGTAGTCGGTGGCTCGCTTTTCCGAGGTGTTTCTGGTGGAGAAAGAAAAAGGGTTAGTATTGGGCAAGAAATGCTAGTGAACCCAAGTCTTTTGTTACTAGATGAGCCTACTTCAGGGCTTGATTCGACTACAGCCTTACGAATCGTGGCAACATTGAGAGGGCTAGCACGAGGAGGAAGAACGGTGATTACCACAATTCATCAGCCTTCAAGTAGATTGTATAGAATGTTTGATAAAGTGTTAGTGTTGTCCGAGGGGTGTCCTATTTATGGTGGGAGCACTCGTCGGGTGATGGAGTATTTTGGTTCAATAGGTTATGTACCTGGGTTAGATTTCATGAATCCTGCTGATTTTCTGCTTGACCTTGCCAATGGTATGTTCTTTCTTCTAGTACTTGCGCCACCATTTAACTTGAATATACAATCCATACACGACAGTAAAATATTGTTGGAACTACGTAATTAACCATAATTAAGAGTAATCATTTTTAACCTTTTACCCCCGAATCGCAGGTATGGCTCCTGAGACAGACCTAGGTGACCAACAAGAATTTCACGGAAGAACAGATCACCATGATGTTCAGAATTCAACCAAACAGTTCCTAATATCATCTTATAGAAAGAACCTTCATCCTGTACTAAAGAATGAAATTAACCAATGTTTGAGGGACCCGGTTCATGGACCATCACCATCAAGAAGTAAGTCAAAATTTCTTTCTTCTCGCTACTAAAAGTTACAAATTGTTCACCGGACTCCGGTTGTGGTATGGGCCTGGAATAGGCAGCAACCGTTTCTGCTTTATTTTGTGAGTAATTGAGAAAGTATGTGCGTGTAATGCAGGTTGTGATAATCAATGGACAACTTCGTGGTGGATGCAATTCAGGGTGTTGCTAAAAAGGGGTCTTAAAGAGCGAAAACATGAATCTTATTCGGGACTACGAATTTTCCAAGTCATGTCCGTATCGCTCCTCTCAGGTCTTTTATGGTGGCATTCCGATACGTCACATTTACAAGATCAGGTAATCATATTCATCTGAACGGAAAAATGATACTCCTAGTAAAAACAAAATAGAAATAGTATAGACATTTTCCAGACCATAAAATGCAGGGTTCTCGCAATATATTCTTAATATGTTGAGCATTTTACAGGTGGGGCTTCTCTTCTTCTTCTCCATCTTTTGGGGCTTCTTCCCTCTTTTCAATGCCATATTTGCTTTCCCTCAAGAGCGACCAATGCTAACAAGAGAACGATCGTCAGGAATGTACCGTCTGTCATCATATTACTTTGCCAGAATGGCTGGTGACTTACCAATGGAGCTTGTTCTTCCAACTATATTTGTGACCGTGACATACTGGATGGGTGGCCTAAAACCTTCACTAATCACGTTTGTGTTGACCCTTTTGATCGTCCTTTTCAATGTGCTAGTCTCTCAAGGACTCGGGCTAGCCCTAGGTGCCATTCTAATGGACCTGAAACAGGCCACCACTTTATCATCTGTGATCATGCTCGTGTTCTTACTTGCCGGTGGATACTACATTCAGCAAATCCCAACTTTTATAGCTTGGTTGAAATACATTTCGTTTAGTCACTATTGTTATAAACTTCTTGTGGGAGTACAGTACACGGAAAATGAGGTTTACGAGTGTGGCGTGGGTGTGCACTGCAGGGTGCTAGATTTTCCGGTAATTAAGTTCTTGGGAATTGATAACTTGGTGTGGGATGTGGCTGCTTTGACTGTAATGTTGGTGGGATATAGGCTTTTGGCTTATGTAGCATTGAGGATGGACAAAAAACCTCACTAGCGAACATGGCATAACAAATAGGGATATATATTCAGCTGTATTATTATTTGACTTTAGGAGTAATCAAATTTTAGTTATATTCTTCCTATTTTGTAATGTTCTCTGTAAAATTTGAGGTCAGGGTCTATGTCCCCCTCTACCCTCTAGCTTTCTTAATGAAATCTAGTAAATCTTCAATTATATGGGTATTACGATATTTGTTGTGTGTGTGTGTCACTGTGTTGGGTGTGGGGGGGGGGGGGGGGGGGGGGGGGTGTTGGTGGCTTTTATTAACTTATCAATTATCATCGTCATTAGCTATATATTACACTCTACTTTCAACCTGTACGCCTATATATTTTAGATCATTTGTACCAAAAGATGTGATCTTTGTCGAATAGTTGATGTAGGATAAGATTGGATTATTTTTAATTTTAAGTTTGAGTATTTTTATTTTATTGTAATTTTCGTATTTAATTTTAATAGGGTAATATTTTTATGTTTAGAAGTAGATTTATGTATATAAGTGATGAATTTAAGTCTTATTAGGTTACTATATAGCTTATGCTACTTTTTAGGAGATTTTAACTTGTTTTCCAAACATTATTAGTCTTATAAAAATAAGTTTTATTGTAATTCCGAATTTGATTGATTATTTAATAAAATTAGAGTTTTTTTTGTGGATTTCAGTTATTTCTTCCTAGTGGATTATAGGTAGGTTAAGATTTGACATGTTTCCTAAAAATTAGCCTAACCTAGTAACCTAATAAGACTTAAATTCATTACTTATATACGTAAATCTACTTCTAAACGTAAAAATATTATCATATTAAAATTAAATACGAAAATTACAATAAAATAAAAATACTCAAACTTAAAATTAAAACTAATTGAATCTTTTCCTACATCAATAGTTGAGTTCCTTTTGGGGTTGATGCAATTCAACTCTAGAATTAAGGTTGAAAAAGGAAGGATGCGAGTATGCGACTGGGCATAAAGTTCAAGATCTTCCCAGAAAACTAATTTCCTGACTTGAAGAAACAGAGGACATTTTGGAGCTTGTTCAAAGCACCATTAACACATACAACTCATTTAACAAACACGTGTTCGATCTAGTTTGCTACCGCTCTTTGTAATTTCAGATATGCTGATTAAGATTTTATGTCAAAGCATCAAGATATAGAAATAATGTACAATGGTTCTGCCAAATTAAACAAAAATCAAATACAACTCATTAAAAACAAAGAAAATAATTTATTAGATACCTATTTGATTCAAAACCAAAAAACCTTCTCAACGGTGACACAAAATCCAATACATTTACATATCCCACCATATTTATCTCCATTAATAATGACTAGAAACTTGAAAAATCATAGAAATTTTTTCTGATATCCAAATGAAACAAACCAAGTCTCTATTTATAGGTAAAAATGCGTACTTTAATTCTGGAAAAAAATAAATTACAAAAATTAATTTTTTTTAGCTGAAAATTGGTCAAGAAAAACAATGGAAGAAAATAAAATGTTACCTACTCAAATAATGACACTTGGAAAGGAAACCTAGGATTTGGGAACTTTGGGTTCAAAAGATGATTTTTTTATTTATTTATTAAAATAATTGATTGATTTGGAGATAATTTTTTAAAATTCTCCATTAGACAGAAAGATTTAAGTTTGATTCCGAGAAAAACCCTCATTCTACATGTTCAAGAACTAACCTTTTGATAAGAAATGAAGTTGACATGTCCAAGAAGCCTGCAAATAGTCAACCCCTTTGAGACGAAGATTAAAAAACCAATCTTTATCTAATTATGATTTTTTTCAGCCAGTTACTTATAAAACATGTTCTCATGGCTTTCAATTATCATTTTAGCATTTGTTATTGGATAATACCCAATCCTATCAATTACTAAATAAGTATTATCCAAATAACACTCAATAAACAATATTATATTTTGTTAAAAAACACAAACACTCAAACACTTTATACACACAAACACACACTTAGGGCCGGCCCAATATTTATGGAGGCCTAAAACAAACTCTAAAGTGAGGCCTTTTAAAATCAAATAATATATTTTTAATTATTACATTTTTTATTTAAAGAACATCTTTTGTGCTTTTTAGGATGCAAAATCATTTTTAAATTATTGTAATCAATTTCATTTAATAATTCTTTTTCAATCGAATAAAGCTAGTCCACTTAATCTTTGTTGAGACATTGTTGGTCTTAGATGAAATTTTATTAATTTTAGTTTTTAAAAAACTTCTTTTTAGCGATCAATGATTCGAGAAACATTATTCTATAAGCGATATACGCATTTGGAAAAGAATCAAGTCTTATTATATAATTAAGTATGACAATTTGTGTATCATTTTTTATTTGTATAATTTCTTTTACAAATAGTTTTGTAAATAGACCTAATTCATCAATATCAGAGTTGTCATTATGTTTTAAAGAATGTTCAAGGTTAAAACAATTGGCTTTTAAATTTTTATTATCCAATGACCTTAATTTCTCATTAAGTAATCTAATGTCTTCTAAATTTTTATTATTCAATGACATTAATTTCTCATTAATAACATAAGAAAAACTAAGTCACTAATAGAGAAAACTTTCCTTTTTTCACAAAATAATTGTCCACTTTGAAACTTACCTTTTTAGAACATCACTTTTACCACTTTACCCTTACTTTTACTCTACTTTAATTATGGGCCACATATACATGGACATTAATGTAAACTACATTAAACCAATATAAATAATCAAGTCAATTACTTTTTTTTTTCCGGACAATTATTTACGGAGGAGTAATTTTTTGGAGGCCTAAAGATTTTTGAGGCCTAAAGCAAGGGCTTCCTTGCTTCACCCATTGGGCCGGCCCTGCACACACTATAGTCTGTACACACACAAACACACATAATATGTACACACAATACACACACAGTAAACACAGTACACATACAAGAACATATAATTAGTTTTTCTATTTTTTTCCTTTTTAAATATATATATATATATTTATTTATATAAAGTTGTCAAAATTCTATAATAGTCTTTATCGTTGTGAGATAGAAAATATATGTGCTTATTGATTTGACATTAATAAATAATTATGTAAAAATAATAAAAAATAAAAAAGCCGACTACCTTATTAAAATTTGTGTAAACTGTCAATTAAAAACGGCATATTAAGCTAAAAAAATGAAATTGAGCCACTTGCTAATTTAACAAAATGAAATGAAACAGTAAATGAAGAGTGTGAGGTACAATAAGTTGATGCAATTTTGATGCAATTTTTTACAAAATAAAATAAAATATAAAATAAAATGCTTATATTCATTATCATTATAATTATAAATAAGAACCAAATATTCTGAATCCGAAACAAAACAATAAATGGGTTTATAATAATAAAAAAAATTATGATTACTTGTATATTTCACATTAATTTCAAATAGTGGTCTAGTCTAGTAGTAGTAAGGTTTGACATAAAACAATTTGACCAAAGTTCAAATCTTGTTAACAACAAGTTTTGTATCTATTTATCATTATTTTTAAATAAAGACCATATATTGATGGTGGCCGAAGGTTGGAGGCGGGGTGGACAGTGGATATAGGTGGTGGTGGTGGGTGGCAGCGATAGGTCGTGGTTGCCAGAGGTGAGAAGTGGCGGCCGTGGCATTAGTTGATAAACTCAATAATGGTGGTGGAATTGGTGGTTAAACCCAAAATAGATAACCAGTTAATATCTATAATTATTTATTTTATTATTGGTCACTAATGGGTGTATTGGATACAATTTTGCCTCCCCCAGTAGAATGAGTCGTGATGATCCAATTCTGGCCATTTTTTCCTCTAAGACCAAAAACAACGGAGGAGGCTTAAAGGATTCTATGAGATTTTTGCAAAACAACAAAGGATCTTCATGATGCTTAATTAAGCATAAAGGCAAATGGGGAGCATCTTAAGCTTCCGGCTTAACAATCCCAAAATCGCCAAAATCGCCACACGCCCTTTCCTCCCTCCTTTCCAATTGCTTCATTATTTACTTTTCCTCCATTTTCTTTTTTTGTCAATTTTCAACCATAAAAAAATTTTAAATATTTTTTTCCTTGTATTAAAGTAAATATTTTTACCTACAAATAGAGACTTTGTTTGTTTTATTTAGATATCATAAAAAATTTCTATGAATTTTTCAAATTTCTAGCCATTTTTCTATAAAAATATTAAATTATTGGAGATAAAAATGATGAGGTATATAAAAGTATTGGAGTTTGTGCATTGTTAAAAGAGTATTTTTATTGGGGAGCTTAAGTGGGGAGCTTAATGACATTTTTATAATAAAATAGAAAAAAATGGAGCTTAAACTCCCCAAATGGAGAGCTTTGTTGTTCCTGCTCTAAGAAGCCAATCTATTTTCAGAATAAGTGTTACTCGTTTATCAAAAGTATATATATATATATATATATATATATATATATATATATATATATATATATATATTATCAGAATAAATGTTTTAGCTGTTAATATTGAAGAAGCAAGGTACAATATATCATATGTGGCAGGGCTCTCCTACATAGTTTGGTTTGGAAGAAGGCAGAGCAGCTATGACAATGAACCGAGAACTTCTATTATCACATTTGACCAAGCCTATTGTTATAGAGTAGCACTCTCCAAATTTGTAATGGTTCAATTGTTTCTAAAGCAATGTACACGGTACTCCACTCCCTCTTCCCTTATGGCTTGTTTGGTTCACATATTTTGTGAAACAAAGCAAACAAAAACAAAGGAATGAAACCATGTTTCACGTTTCTTTCCTTTCCTCGTTGGTCAAAATATTAAGAACCAAATAAAGCATTAGAAATTCTAGGGTAAATCGAAATAGTGATCCCTTGATTATGACCTCTCTGTCATTAGTCACTTAATAACTTTTTTTAAACTAATTTGGTCCTATAACTTTTAAATTTTCACACGGCAATCCTTTTGATTGATATCGTTAGTGAAATGTCGTTAAGTTGTCAATGTACCTCTCACATACGTTTGGCTAAAGGCTAAAATGCAACTTTTCAAGCATGAACATGAACTATATCACAATTTGCAATTGAGTCCCGGGGTTTTAGAAAACCACAATATGACCTTCTCAAACTAATGCAATTAATCTTATACTCCCTCCGTCCCTAAATTATCGTCCTCCTTTCCTTTTTCGTCCGTCCCAAAATAATTGTCCACTTTGAAACTTTCCTTTTTAGAACATCATTTTTACCACTTTATCCTTACTTTTTCACCCTACTTTAATTATGGACCATATACACATGGGTTTTAAAGGAAATTATATATTAAACCAATATAAATAATTAAATCAATTGTTTTTTCTTAAACTGTGCGCCGGTCAAACAAACAATTAATTAATTAGGGACGGAGGGAGTATATAGCAAACAAAACGCGCCAGTTATGCTCATAAGTTCAAGTTTTGATGCAAGAATGCTGCAAAATAGAGGGGGTACGGCTGAGCTCTTGCAAACCGATGATCAGAGACGCAGATGTCGGTTGGACCCAAACTGAAAGACCCAACAATAAGAGCAGAGGATTGCTTGATCGGAATTTGAGGCTTTCTTGGCCGGAGACGAGAAACAGGACCAGGCATCGAGCTTGTGAGGTCAAAGCCGAGGTTTGGGTAGAAGGATAAAGAGATCTTGGACATGGTTGTGCGAAGGCTTAGAGGGGAAAGAGAGAGAGAGAGAGAATGAGGAAGATGATCAAAAATTTGGGAGAGAAAGCTTTTGATTCTAAGCTCTAGCCTTTAGGGGCCAATTGAAAACGCACTAATCGACATAGATGGGGATTGCTTCGTTGGAAATGGTGACCAGAACCCTGGGTCTTGAAATTCAGGTGGAGAGTTGATGTTGGGATGAAAATTAAAGGGCGATTAGAGAGGGTGTTGGAGATGGCAAATTGAGGGTTAGAAAGAGGGAGAGTGCGAGAAAAGAAATTAAGGAGAGAAAGATAGCAAAATAACCTTGGGGAAGAAGACCTTCTAGTCTTTTTTTCAAACTTTAGAAACTCGATTACAAATTAGATATAGTTTATGCTTTGAATATTACATTTTAGCCCTTATTCAAACGCACATACAAGGCTTATGTGCAACTTAACAGCATTTCACTAATGGCACCTATCAAACGGATTAACCACATTAAAATTTAAAAGTTATAGGATCAAATTGATAAAAAAAAATTGTTAAGGGACTTATGGCAGAGAAGGTCATAATCAAGGGACTAATTGTGCGATTTACCCCGAAATTCTGTTTATGAAGAATCTCAGTTGGTCATTCTTCAGCTCAGTCACATAGCTATATGTCGACATTGAATATTTATCCTGCTGTCGAATAAGCCTCAAATAATTTGAAGCAAGCTGTAAAATGTCCATCAATAGACTTGCCATCAGGATCAGGAATAGCATCTTTCCAGAGGCCTCATTTTCTTTATTCCCGTTCTCTCCCAGATTTCAACTGTGCAAGTGTCAATATCGATTAGGATTCTATTTGGGCAAGATTATAAAGATGTGTATTTTGTTGAAGCTGAGACTTGAGGCTAAGCAAGCGGAAAAAACTTTGAAATCCCATTTGTTTAAAATAAGTATTCGTCGTACTTAAAAGAATGGCATCATTGAAGGTTGACAAACCCGCAGGAACTCAACCGGGCAAGAAAGAGCCCGTCAAAGCTCCATCCTCCAAGCCAGCACCTAAGAAACCTGCACAGACTCGCGAGCCTAGGAAGAAAGTAATTTCTCCATTAACTAAATTGTTCTCGTTAAGGTTTTATTTCAGTATACTTTTGATGGTGAAATTTTACTTACGATTTTATGGCGTTGTAGGTATCCTCAGCTCCCAAGCCAGCTGGCAAGAACTAAGAAGAACAAGGATGACTAGCTAGTGTACGAGCTATTTCAATACTATGAAAAAGACTGGCTTGTAATCTATCCCAATTTACTCTCTTCTAAGGCTTTTGGCCTAATGGAATAAAACACATATTTAAAGTATCCCGTGCCATTAGTTCGTGTACTTCATCCACAGTTGGTTTTTCTTTAATTCATTTTGCTGGAGAAATAAGGGAGGATTTTAATTCTAAAGAGTTGAGAATGAATCAAATCACAACATAACTGATAAACACATGCTCCGTTTCTCCTGTCGAGCTGAGCAATGAAGTAGAGCATTTAGCAAATTACGAGAAAGGAAATGAAATGAAATGGAAAAGAATCTACCCGGTCTTAATTAAATACCATTTAGACAGCGAAGCAGCCAAAACAATGGATATAATGGAATCATAGCAAACGCACTGGTCACTCAGATCTTTATGTAAAACAATTATCGCCATGAATTTAAAATATAAAATTTGATGAAATAAACTTACGTGGAGAAGATGACTTCACAAAGTTTATATGCAGAAATAAAGGAATCGCTTGATTCCATGTGAGTTGTTACATTTACTTGAAGAGTTTTGTCTCTAAAGCGTCAACATGAACGAAAAATGAACCAATGGTTTGAAACTTTCCGTATATTTCAGTAAGCATCTACTTGATTTAACACTTGATCATTTGGTTTATTGTAAAAAAAAACGTCACAGAAAATTTGTACTAATCATTCCAGTAAGAGAAAAGAAAAATGGTTTTCTCATTCAACAACATTCGGGACTTGTTGAACATTCCCAACTTGCAAACTATGGTGATATCTGCTCTTTCTTCTTCTTCTTATAAACCATTCCTTACTTAACCCAAAACACTAGTACAGTCAGTAGGGTGTTTATCCCGCCTAAGAAACAGTGCCTCCGTATCTAGCTAAATATACAAAATGTGAATGAACATGTTTACGTGATGCCTATAACATTTAACAAAATAGGGTGAGAGTGCTCACGTTTCTATGTTATGTACAAAATTCTCACTGAAAATTGAAGTCTATGGAGAGAATATTATATGGTTCAGTTGATAATTTCAATGGTCTAATTTTGTCCGATTTCAACAATATCTTTATGTGAAGGCATTAGTTAAGAATCAATTACAGGTAGTACTTGCCATACCTTGTATTATTGAAGGTACGGAATTCACTTGAATAGGGAATACAGAGAAAAGAGCACTTGATCAAATTAGCACAAGTGGTTTTCAATGAGAATATGGTTCTTGGGATCATTCTGAATGGTCCCATATATGATATATTCCATCTTAGTTGTTAACGAAAACAAAAGGACAAGAATGGTGAAATTGCTTGGCTTAATCTGATGCGTAACTATAATTTTACATGTATAGAAGCAATACCATCTTTAAAGTTGATTCTGCATTCTGTTATCACCTAGATGAACACTGTTGTTAAATCATTCCAGAGTGTTAAGATTTGATATAAAATCAAAGAAAAAATCGCTTAGAGATTTATGCCATGCATCAACCAACCAATCGAGCAATCAGATGGTGCCTATTGCCTTACATTCTAGAACAGAATGAAATCTATGCCAGCAATTAAATATGTCTCAAGATTTACTCCGCAAGAATTAAAGGAAAATAATGCTAGGCAGAGTGCATCTGGTGCTGTATCCTTCAAACTGTACCATACTTGGTACTTATTCCCTCTACAGGCCAACTTGTGATTCCAATTCCTTTTTCCAATTGATGGAATTGGAATCCATACTCTGCTATAAATAGGTTTAGGCAGAAGTGAGTAGGGTGAAGAAGCTAGAGCTAGCACTTCAAATTAATTAACTGAGATAAATATATTTGCTAGCTAGGAACTACAAAAACAATGGCATCAATGAAGGCTGAAAAATCTGTTGGCAGTCAACTCTTTGGCCAAGGTAAGGAGCCCGCCAAGACTTCCACTGCTACTCCTAAAGCTCCGGCCTCCAAGTCAGCTCCCAAAAAGGCAGCCCCAAAACCATCGGAGCCTAAGAAGAAGGTACGTCTTTGCCTTATATACCTCTATTTGTATTATGAATAATTGTATGAAAATCTTTAGGTTTGTGTATTGCTATGGTTACATCTCCCTTGGAACAAGGAAACACGAGGAACAAGTTTTGATCCGGATCTAGACAACTATCCGGATCTTAGATTGGTATGTATTTGTTCATTGATCTGATTCCCAACTCTTTTTTTTTCTTAATAGGCGACAAGGGGTGGGAAATCAGCAGCAAGCAGTAAGAGTAAGCCATGAGACTTGAGAAAAGGACTTACTTTCACTGGAATTGAAATATTATTGTGTACTTTCTTTTGTTCTCACTAATCTCAGCGTGAAATTGAGACGTGTGTTCAATGTATCTTAGCTCTCTTTCCTTTGACTTAATGAAATAAAATCATTTGGCAACAAGTTTCATATATTTGTAGACATTGAAACTATAATCATTGGATAACCAAAGGTTGTGTGATGGACAAGAGTAAGATTTTTTGTGAAAGGATCTGTAACAACTAACAAGTTACCTAGTTAGTATGGATTTGGTTTATTTGGTTTTACCTATGTTTGGGATCATGTGACTTCATGGATTTTTATTCATCAAGTGGTGGGAGTTTTTTGTGTGTGTGTGGAGTGGGGGGGGGGATTGCAGAAATGGTCTTGTTCCATTTCAATCTTATTCACATAATACTGGTAACATAAATAGATAACGTGATGATGCCACATCCATTACTTTGCTAATAGTGTTTCTGAGGATATGTTCAAAAGGAACATATGTTATCTTTCTGACAAGATGCATGGTTGCTTCTAAAGATTAATAGCGACATCTGACATGTTACAGATGAATTTTTATTAGATGTTACTACATGCGTAATTGGTACTGTTAGGATCAAGCTGGCATCTGACTTGGTCATAGCCAAGTCATTCTTAACTAAATTGAACTATTTACAGTGACACAATACATTGTCGAATCAAAAGCTTCTTTCGAAGATGAAAGTAAAGCTGTTTGCAGAAGTGTAGGTCTGTTTGCTTATCCATTTTCTTAAGTCTAAATCTGTCATGTTTCGTGTTAACCCACCCCAGCAGTGTACACTAACTTTTCCTTAATGATCTGGGGCAACTAATTACCCACCCTAGCATCAATTAGTGACATGCACCGGTGCCCCTACAAAGTCTACACCGATTTTGATCCCTTGAACTATACAATGGGCAAGACAGACTCGGACTGAATTACTAGAACTTGGTTGGGCCATTAAAGACCTGTAATTGCACTAAAGTTGCAATATTGATTCCAAATACAACTTCGGGCAAAGTTAGCCCTTCCAAGGGTTCTTCATAGTGAGAATAGATTGGAGCTGTCCCATCATTCCACTCAGATCATATGTTTTCCCTAAAAGCAGTGAACATATCGAATAACGTTTTAACCCTGTTTTTCGTATGACATCTCCATATTCACACTTGAAATACCCCAAATTGAATCCGTACAAAATTAATTTTGGATTAAATCTCAAAAAAGGAATGGTAATTAGATACTAATCTCAACATCACAAAAGTTAAGAGTTTTACCCTCTTAAAGTTCAGAACAATTAAAACTATATGGAGATTGATCTACCCAACAAAAATTCACATTTGTTATATCTAACATTGACAAATTACACTATGCAATATAACAAAAATAGTTCGCACGAGGTAACTCATGATTACTGTTTGATAACGAACTTGTGATATGTATAGATATATCCTTTATTGGTATCAGAGCCTATATCATTGATTGCTCGTTTTGTTATGCAATGAATTACATGTTTTTATTTTTGGGTTTATTTAAAAGTTTTACCCGATAACGAACCAAATGAGTTATTATTTTATGTGTAAAATGATTTTATTTTAGAGAAAAATTTATATGTCTGAGTTCCCTATGACGAGGCGAACAGCATACTAAATTCTCATTGAAATCCGTTTGGTATTTTTTAAAATATCGCAAACTCAAGTTTTGTTGAAAATTGATTTTTCCGAAACTTTGCATGCTGTTTTGACCTATTTATATTCTGTAAAACAGTGGTTTTATGGTATGTACTTGTAGTACTCCGCGAGGGCTTTCCAACGACATATTATATGCTTAATTTGGATTTAAAATGAACGTTTTACAGCCTCGCGAAGTTGGCTCGCGGATCACGTTTGCGAATCGATTTTCCGGGTTAAAAAAATAGGCGTCCTACGACCCCCACTCTCAGCCTCGATGTACGTGCCTTTTGTAGCACTCCTTTCGATGTAAAATATATATGACTGGAAAGTACTCGACGATACGAATCTAACACCACCGTCCACGACCTCATCGGAGCACGGGAAGGCGGCGCGTGGAGCCCACTCTCCAGTTGGCGTGGGAAGTCGGCGTAGAGGATGACCAGTTAACCGTTGACTCCTGACGTGGCTACCTCGTCATCTGCCACGTCAGTACATTAAGACCCATTTTTGGTGACACATATTGATGACATCATCAGTGATGTCAGCACGACGTTAGCCCTGCCACGTCAGCCCGAGCGCTGAGTCAGCATCCAGTCAGCTTCTCCAGAAAGCCCACACGTGCAGGTGGCGCGTGCGGCGTCTCCAGACCTTCATTTTTTAAACGGCCGACGCGTTTGAATGTTTTTTTGCCTTCTGAGTCCAATGGTGGCCTTTGTTTTTGGTCAATTCAGCCTGAAAGTATTTATTTTGGCATTTTCAGTGTATAAAAATTGTTTTTTGATTTATAAAAATTGTTTTTTTAATTTATAAAAAATTCAAAAATAATTTCCAGGGGCTGTTTTGATATTCTGTGACTGTTTAGAGCTATTTGGGATTGTTCTGAATTTTTTTTAAAATTCTTTGTAAATTTTAAACTATTTTTAAGTCATTTTCCGCATATTTAATTATCGTTTTGGGCTCTAAAATTACGATTTGGACTATACGAGACCCAATAATTTTATTTTCAGTAGTAAAAATATTTTTGTACATGATATGTTCTTGATGGATTTGTTTTATCTTATTTCTTTTGTTTAAATTATCAATTTATGAATATTTTCACGTCGTGCATACTTTGGTTGTGATTACGAGCCTCGCGGATTTTCCCTTCTTACGTGTATGATGTGATTATATTTAGTAATTGCATTTTTAGAACAAAAGTGAATCGAAATATATATGCTAATGTCTTATTTTTTGCAATAAATTGTAGTGAAATGACTTCTAAGAATGTAATCGCTGACCTTAACAAGGATAAGAAATTATGTTGCTCAAACTATAGTGTTTAGCAAAGAAAAATTACGTGCTTGCTACACGAGCAAGAGGTTCTTGAGAACTTAGATACCGTGATGACTAAACCAGAGTTGGGTAATTCTACCCTAGCTCAAAATCGCAAAGATGAGCTTGTGGCTAAGTGCTATGATACGAGTTGCACAATGAGTGTTGCAACTTGTGACCTTTCTCCTGTTTCCCTTGAGGGTCCACGCAAGCCATATGGACAACGTAAGAAACAAGTTAAAGGAATGCATGCTCAGAATCTACCAAAACTAAGTAGGATCACTAAACGTCGTAGAGGCAAAAAGAATATTGCTAAGCAGAAGTGCTACAACTGTGGTACCTTGGGTCATTTAGCTCGGACTTGTGATCTTGATTCCAAGAAGGTATCCCTTAATCCTATCTCCTTGCAAAGTTATGTTTGCTCTCATGTTTTATTAGCTGACTCTCTCCCTGTGTGGACCGTAGACTCAGGCTCAACCAAACATGTGACGAGGGATCGAGGAGGATTTATAGATTATCGAAAAGTTCCTATTAAAGCTTTATCAGATGTATGTTAAAACTGCATTTCTCAATGGAGAACTAGATGAATAGATCTATATGACTCAACTAGAGGGTTTTGAAGTCAAGGGACAAGAGCGCAAAGTGTGTCGACTCAAACGTTCCATCAATGGTCTCAAACAATCATCTAGAGAGTGGTACATTCGCTTTCATCAAGCGATAACCTCAATTGGCTTTGTGATGATTGAGGAAGACTAATGTGTGTATGTTAAACGATTCAAGAAAAAGATCTTGATTCTGTCATTATATGTTGATGACATCCTACTAGCTGGGAATGATATAGAGATGATAAATGCCACTAAAGAGCGACTGTCTACGCTTTTCAATATGACAGACTTGGGTGAAGCAAGCTATGTGCTTGGAGTAAAAGTCATTAGGGATCCTTCGAAAAGATTTCTCGGTTTGTCTCAAGAGACTTACATTAAGAAAGTTATTGAACGATTTGGCATGACTAACTCAAAACCCGTTGTCACTCGAATAGAAAAAAGATGTGTCCTTAGTACAAACCAATGCCCTAAGAATGATGAAGAAAAAAAAAGAATGTCTACGACTCCATATGCGAATGATGTAGGAAACTTGATGTATGCTATGGTGTGTACTCGACTTGACCTATGCTTTACAGTTGGGATGCTGAGTCGATTCCAAAGTAATCCTGGACCTCAACATTGGATGACAGTGAAGAGAGTTATGCGTTACTTGGTGGGAACCACAAATTTAACCCTATGTTACTAAAGTGGGGATTTGAGCTTAAAAGGTTTCACTGACGCGGATTGGGCTGGAGATGTAGATGGTTATAAATCTACTTCGAGCTACGCATTCCTCCTTAGTGGTGGAGCTATCTCTTGGAGTAGCAAGCGACAGACTAGCACCGCCTTATCCACGATGGAGTCAGAGTACATGGCTTGCTCAGCTGCGGTTCAAGAAGCTGTGTGGTTGAGGAGTTTTCTTTAACATCTTGATGTTACGACGCATGTGGATCGTCATGTAGTCATTGCTTGTGATAGCATGGCTGCTTTAGGCTACACTAAAGATCCCAAGTATCATGGGAAGACGAAACACATTAACATCAAGTATCATTTCACTAGAGACATGGTTGCAGAAAAGAAAGTTGTTCTAGAATATATTCCTGCTAGAAGCATGTTGGCTGACCCTATGACTAAGCCTTTAGCTAGAGAGATCTTTCAGGATCATATGTTGGGCCTAGGGCTTCGTAAGATTTGACATTTATTCTGAGAACACTTTTGTTGACATTTGATTATTATTCTTTCATTTTTGTTTGAATAAATTGCAGTTTCATTTTATTCCTTTTATATGTTAATTGGATATTTTAATATAAAATTGCATAGCATATATATTTTGATTAAAAAGATGCCGTGGATATTGAATTGGCCCTCTCACACGGGTAATTCACCTTGTCGCTAGGTGGGCGAGCAAGTTAAGATAGAAAAAGTTTTTGGCACCTACAAAGGGGGGGGGGGTACGCAAATGACATTACATTTATCGCCTTGGCATACGGCCAAGATGAGATCTTTTATAAAGGTCGACTTTTTATCCCAAGAAAAAGTCAGAATATGAGATCTTAAAAGAAACACTAGAAGAGTGACTACTTTTAAGTACCTAGGTTAGACGCTAGAAGGGTGGCTAGACTAAGGTTCGTATGACATGCATACTTCGTGTGGGAGTTCTGTCATAGTATACACTTCATACTGTATGTGACTATAATGCGACTTAAGAAAGTGATTAAATGATCCCTGCTTCATCACTGTGTTAGTTCTAGTGACCAAATCCTGGTCACGATTATACCCTATGTGACTTAGAACTATACCATGAACTTGGACGTCGATGATGCTACTTTGGCATGCCGACCAACGGGCTATGCACAAACAGCCCTACGGTATTCTTTGGGGCAGCGATTAATTAAGAGTGATTGATATGAGTGTCTAAGGAAGATAGTATGATCTGCATCTCTATTTTTGTGTTTCAATGCCATGGCAATCATATTGAACATACGGTTCAAGTGATTGATCTTGATACACAAACATGTTGAGGTTTAAGCACCGTTCTTGAGGGATTGAGGATGCTTAAATTGATGTATAGATATGGTCTGAGGTATAAACGAGTTTTGTTTTCTAATGAGGATGTTCTATCTTTGGTCGGATGGTGATTTGGTATAGCTCCACTCTTTATCTTTCTCGTCATGTCGCACGCTTCACTTCCAATATGAAGAGACAATGTTTAACGGGTTTCAATTATACGATGTGGTAAGAGAGGTGAGTCCATGTTTGCGAGTAGGAGATGTTAGCAATTGGGCTTGTGGCCCGATTATTTACTTCCACTTACATGGAATATATTTATATTATTAAAGATTAATTAGTTTCCTAATCTAAAGGGGTTCGGGATTGACTTAACTTAACCTACAAGCAATAGGGTTTCTTATGCGATGTATAAATAGGGCGAAACCCTATTTTCTTGTGTAGGTTAAGTTAAGTCAATCCCGACCCCTTCAGAAACTAGAAACTAATTAACCTTAACGCTAATAATAAATATATTTCATGAGCGAAGTAAATAATGCCACGAAGTAAATAATCGTTACAATGCTAATCTCCCACCTTGTATTACATGCCTCTCTTATATCATCAAAATCTAAACGCTACCACACCGTTTCAAAAACTGCTAAACACCGGCGTCTTCATACATGAAAGAAAGAATAAAGGTGAAGCGCAAGACATGACGAGAAAGATAAAGGGTGGAGCGCTAATACCACGAAATCACCATCTAACCAAAGATAAACGCCCTCGACCGAAAAACAAACTCGCCTAACCGTCTGCATCGTATATATACCAATTTAAGCATCCTAAACTCAAAAGGACCGTATGCTTAAACTCAACATATTTGTGTATCAAGATCAATCTTTGAACCGTATGTTCAATATGACGCTATGGCATTGAAACCAAAAATAGAGACATAGCATATTATCTTTTGTGTATCAGATCAATCTTGAGATTAAGCTTCCTCAAAGATGCGCCATGTTGGCTAGTTGTCAGTGTGCAAGCCTGGTGCATGTAACAGACACTCATATCAGTCACTCTTGTCGCTTCAACGCCCACCGGCAGTTCATGATATCGTGGGTATCACACAGGTATAATGCGCCAGCGTGATCGGCGGATTGCAGTAGATCATTCAGCGTCAAGTTCACACAATGCTAGTTAAAAGTCACGAAGACGAACTGGATTTGGTAGAACTCACGTTGATAAAAGTAGGGATCATTCAATCACTCTTAGGTCGTATAGTCACGCATTATGTCACATACAATATGATGTGTATGCTATGACGGAACTCCCAACTCCCGAAGAAGGCATGTCATGCTCAAACACCATATGAACCTTAGTAGACGCCCTTTCCGAGGCCCTTCGGCGCCTAACAGTACTTACTGGTAAAGTAGTCACTCTTCAGATGTCTCTTTAAGGTCTTACATAGTGACTTTTCATGGGATTTTAAAGTCGACCTTTATAAAGGTACTATCTTTGCCGTTGCCAAGGTCTCGATAATCTTAGCCGTTGCTGGGTAATGTCGATGCATATCGTAGTTGCCAAAGACTTTTACTATCTCAACTTTCGCCCACCTAGCGACAAGATGAATTACCTCAGAGAGGTCAATTCAATATCCACGACATCCTTTAATCAAAATATATATGCTACGCAATTTCATATTAAAATATCCAATTAACATATAAAAGGAATAAAACTAAACCGCAATTTATCCAAACGATAATGAAATGATAATCAAAATGTCAACAAAAGTGTTCTTAGAATAAATGTCAAATCATACGAAGCCCTAGACCCATCATGTGATCCTGGAAGATCTCTCTAGCTAGAGGCTTAGTCATAGGGTCAGCCAACATGCTTCTAATATGAATATATTCTAGAACAACTTACTTTTCTGCAACCATGTCTTTAGTGATATGATACTTGATATTAATGTGTTTTGTCTTCCCATGATACTTGGGATCTTTAGTGTAACCAAAACCAGCCATGCTATCACACGAAATGACTACATGACGATCCACATGCGTCATAACATCAAGATGTTGAAGAAAATTCCTCAACCACCGCCTTCTGAACCAGCAAGCCATGTACTGAATTCATCAGAGATAAGGCTAGTTAGTCGCTTGCTACTCCAAGAGATAGCTCCACCACTAAGGAGTAGAAAGATTTATAAGAGATTTATCATCTACATCTCCACAATCGTGTCAATGAAACCTTTCAAGCTCAAATCCCCACCTTGGTAACATAGGGTTAAATTTGTGGTTCCCACCAAGTAACGTAGAACCCTTTTCAGTGTTGAGGTCTAGAATTACTTTGGAGTCGACTCAACATCCCAACTGCAAAGCATAGGTCAGGCCAAGTGCATACCATATCATACATCAGGCTTCCTACCACATTCGCATATGGAGTCGTATACATTCTCTTTTTTTCTTCTTCATTCTTAGGGCATTGGTTTGTATTAAGGACATATCCTTTTTCCATTGGAGTGACAATGGGTTTTGAGTTAGTCATGCGAAATTGTTCGATGACTTTCTTAATGTAAGTCTCTTGAGACAAACCGAGAAATCTTTTCGAACGATCCCTAATGACTTTTACTCCAAACACATAGCTTGTTTTAGCCAAGTCTGTCATATCGAAAAACGCAGACAACCACTCTTTAGTGGCATTTATCATGTCCATATCATTCCCAGCTAGTAGGATGTCATCAACATATAATGACAGAATAAAGATCTTTTTCTTGGATCGTTTAACATACACACAGTGGTCTTCCTCAATCATCACTAATCCAATTGAGGTTATCGCTTGATGAAAGCGAGTGTACCACTGTCTAGATGATTGTTTGAGACCATAGATGGAACGTTTGAGTCAGCACACTTTCCGCTCTCGTCCCTTGACTTCAAAATTGAGTCATATAGATCTCTTCATCTAGTTCTCCATTGAGAAAAACAATTTTAACATTCATCTGATAAAGTTCTAGATCCATGTGTGCTACTATTGTTAGGAATAGGCGAACAAAGGAAAATCTCACCATAGGGGAGAATGTCTCCTCATAGTCTAAACCCTCTCTTTGGGTAAAGCCTTTCGCCACAAGACGTGCCTTATTTTTGTCGATTGATCCATCTACCTTTCGCTTGACTTTGAAAACCCATTTGTTTCCAATAGTCTTGCGACCTTGCGAAAGATCAACTAACTCCCAAACCTGATTCTTTTTCATAGAGGGAATTTTATCTTCCATTGCAGTCATCCATTCATTGTTTGTAGGTAAAGAAAGAGCTTCTTTGAACGATGCAGACTCATTAGAATTGTAAGAAGTAGTTAGGAAAAATTCCTCTTCGATCGTGAATCGACGACGAGGTATATTTCCACGTTTACTTCTTCGCTCTAGTATCGGACTCTCACTAGGATCCGCGTACTCCCACTCGGATGAGGATCACCTTGACTCTCATTGGCGACTTCCATAGGCTCAACCTCATGTTGTACCATAGGATTAGGTTGAGGCAATTCCCTACCTTCGCCAAAAGATGTCATATGTTCTTCTTCCATCTCAAAAAGTTCAAAGTCTTTCCTAACTTCTCCTATCTGTGGGAAATCATTGTCAATGAAATCAACATTACGAGACTCCGTTTCAGTCATTCCTACGTCAGGTTGTCTACCGTACATAACAAAACCCTTTGAGGTATCTGAATACCTTATGAAAACACACGTGTTTCCTATAGGGCCTAGTTTTCCAAACTTATTGGAGGTACTATGGACATAACCTGCACAACCCCAAGGATGAAGATGCCCCAATTTAGGCTTCTCACCTTTCCAAAGTTCATAAGGGGTTGTGGGAACTGACTTAGAAGACACTCGTTTAAGTATGTAGGTGGCAGTCATTAACGCATCCCCCCAAAACGAAATTGGGAGGATGGCCTGTGCCATCATCGACCTAACCATTTCCAACAATGTTTGATTCCTTCGTTCTGCAACACCATTTTGTTGTGGAGTTCTAGGAATTGTCAATCTGTCGGCGTATTCCTTTTTTCTCACACAATTCTTTAAATTGATCTGATAAATATTCACGGCCTCGGTCAGTTCTAAAAGTTTTTAAGTTTTTATCCTTTTGATTCTCAACCTCTGCGAGAAATTGCTCAAAACACTTAAAAGCTTCATCGCGGTGAGAAATAAGGTAAACATAACCATAGCGTGTGCAGTCATCGATAAAAGTGAGAAAGTAAGAAGCTTCATGGCGTGCCTTAACATTCATTGGTCTGCAAATATCTGAATGGACTAACTCTAATGGATGTGTGGCTCTTATTGCCTTACCAAAAGGCTTTCGGTAAGCTTTTCCTGCCAAACAAGATTCACAAAAGGGTAGGTTGACTTTGGTGAAAGACCCCAATAGGCCTTCTCGAGCCAATCTAGTCATCCTATCTTTTCCTATATGTTCAAGTCTAGCATGCCATAACTCGGAATTAGAATCATCATAAACCATACAAGAAGAAGAATTAACAGAATAATTATGAGAATCTAATAAATCTAATTTAAAGAAATTATCTTATTAAAAACCATTTCCCAAAATATCATCACCAAAACAAATATCCAAGTGATCATCACTAAAATTAAAAGAATATCCTTGTTCTAGCAATTGTACTATTGATAATAGATTATGTCGAATTCCAGGTGCATAAAGAACTTCATGAAGAGTCAATGTGCGTCCATTTCGCAATTGAAGTTGGTATGAGCCAACTCCTTTGACTTCAACGGACGAACTGTTTCCCATGAAAATTCTTCTTGTACCCGCAGGAACTTTTCAATAATCTACAAATCCTTCTCGATCCCTCGTCCTATGTTTGGTTTAGCCTGAGTCTACAATCCACACAGGGAGAGAGTCAGCTAATAAAACATGAGAGCAAACATAACTTTACAAGGAGATAGGATTAAGGGATACGTTCTTGGGCTCAAGACAAGTTTGAGCAAAATGACCCAAGGTACCACAGTTGTAGCACTTCTGCTTAGCAATATTATTTTTGGCTCTTTGGCGTTTTGCAATCTTGTCACTTTTGGGACCCAAATTCTGAGTCTTCTTGCCTTTTGCAATCATTACTTATCGCGCGATTCGCTTCATGACACTCAGCCTCAAGTTCAACATGGCGAGATACATTTGAGTCAGAATACGCCTCAAACTACTCCAAGAGTCAGGAAGTGAACGAATCACTACTTGAACTTGTTGTTCATCAGAGAAGATAGAACCAGCAGCTTTAAGCTCACAAATCATTTCAGACATCTCGCGTAGTTATTCAAGAATGTTTCGTTTCTGGTCAATCTTATAGCTTTCAAACTTATAAGTCAAAGTCCTCGACTTTGTAGCAGAAGTATTCCCATAAATAAGCTTAATGTCGTCCCACATTTGTTTTACAGTCATGCAATCCTCAAATTCGCCAATCAGATCATTATGCATTCTACTCAACATAGTAAAGCATGCACATCGATCTTTCTTTTTCCACTTAAGGAACTCCTTCATGTTCTGGCGATGCTGGGTGATGGTCAAATTACCCATCTCTGGTTCTACCACCACAGTATCTAGGTTGTCAAGAACTTCTTGCTCATTTAGTAAATACGTGATTTTTCTTTGCGAGACACTATAGTTGGTGCCATTCAATTTATCACCCTTGTTAAGGTCAGCGATTACATTCTTAGAAGGCATTTCATTACAATTTATTGCAAAATATAAGACATTAGCATATATATATATATATATATATATATATATATATATATATATATATTTCGATTCACTTTTGTTCTAAAAAAAATCAATTACTAAACATAATTACACCATACACGTAAGGAGGAAAATCCACGAGGCTCGTAATCACAACCAAAGTATGCACAACGTAAAAATATTCATAAATTGATCATTTAAACAAAAGAAATAAGATAGAACAAATCCATCAAGCACATATCATGTAGATAAATATTTTCACTACTGAAAATAAAATTATTGAATCTCGTATAGTCTAAATTGCAATTTTAGAGCTCAAAACGACAATTAATTATGCTAAAAATGACTTTAAAATAGTTTTAAATTCACACCGAATTTTAAAAAATTTCAGAACAGTCCCAAATAGCCCTAAACAGTCACAGAATGACAAAACAACCCCTGAATATTATTTTTGAATTTTTTATAAATCAAAAAACAAGTTTTTATACACTAAAAATGCCAAAATAAATACTTCAAGGCTGAATTGATCAAAACAGAGGCCACAATTGGACTCGGAAGGCTAAAATATGTTTAGACGCGCCGACCGTTTCAAAACCGGAGGTCCACATACGCTGTATAGGGTTGACGTCACTGATGACGTGGCATGGCTGACATAATGCTGGAATCACTGATGACATGGCAGCTGACGTGTCAGGGCTAACGTCACTGATAATGTCATAAAAAATGTGTAGGTGGAGTGGGTCCTACTTTGCTAACGTGGTGGCCATGTCACCAGTTGACTCTTTGACCATTGACCAGTCAATAGTTGACTGGTCTTACCTCAACCTCTCACGCGCCCAGCCGGAGAGTGGGCTCCACACGACGCCTTCCCGAGCTCCGATGAGGTTGCGGACAGTGGCGTTGGATTCGTATCATCGACTACTTTCCAGTCGTGTACTTTTTACACCGAAACGAGTTCCACAATAGGCACGTACATCGAGGCCGAGAGTGGGGAAGTTGGGACGCCATTTTTATAACCCGAAAAATAGATTCGCGAACGTGATCCGTGAGCCAACTTCTCGAGGCCGTAAAACGTTAATTTTAAGTCTAAATTAAGCATATAATATGTCGTTGGAAAGCCCTCACGGAGTACTACAAGTATAGACCATAAAACCACGGTTTTACATGATACAAATATGTCAAAACAGCATGCAAAGTTTTGGAAAAAACAATTTTCAACAAGCTAGGGTTTGCGATATTTTGAAAAATACCCAACAGATTTCAACGAGAATTCAGTATGTTGTTCGCCTCGTCATAGGGACCTCGTACATATAATTTTTTTCGAAAATAAATTGTTTTACACATGAAATAATAAAACCCATTTGGTTCGATATCGGGTAAAACTTTTAAACAAACCTAAAAACAAAAGCATGCAATTCATGGCATAACGAAACGAGCAATCAAGCATATATGCTCTAATACCAATGAAGGTTTATATCTCAATATATACCAATCAAGTTCGTTATCTAAAGGGTAATCATAAGTTACTTCGTGCGAACTTGAACTTTGAGCAAAACGGAAGACTTTCTACTTGAGCTACGATCTTCGCATGTCACGATCAACAATTCTACAAGTCTCTCTCGTCGGATTGATATCACATAGAACGAATATCAATACTGGTTGATACCGCAAATCCAAGCCTCTTGATGGTTAGGTTAGATGGAGTATTTGTTGAGATAGAATGTAGGTGTGAGAGAGAGGAGGGTGGCCTCTTAGAAGACGTGTTCTTCTATTGTTAGGGTTTTATCCCTTTAGTTGCCCTATTTATATTATTGTACAAGAAACTTTTTTTCTTGTAGATTAAGTTAAGTCAATCCCAAACCCCTTTGGATTAGGAAATATTTATCTAGCAAATAAATAAAGCATTAAATGATAGAAAAGAAGACAAATACATCAATATTTACATTATTTACGGACTTGCAGTCGTCTCTTTCCAATAATTACAAATACATTTAAAAATATTTGGCCATAATAATGGCTCTTTTTAATGTTATTTTCTAAATAGATCCGGGCAGCACAACGACTTATATTTTTGCATTGGGCCGGATGGAAAATAGCTTTTTATAAAATAACGCCCTTAAAGGCTCACCTTTTAGAGCGTGGTGTGCTCGCTTTGTCCTTCAGGGAGAGGGAGTCTTTTTTTGCTTTGCTATTGCTGCTGCGGTTCGGGTAGAGTAACTGCTTCCGAAAGTTACTTCTGGGCACCGTAAAACGGTCGGAGCAACTGCTTGTTGTTTTGCTGCTGCGTGCTTGCTGCTGGCGGAAATCGGGCTGAACAACGGCTTGTTTCGGGCGGATTTGGCCTTTTTACTCGGACAGAACAACTGCTCTTTCTGAGATTTTGGACCGGGAAAATAGGGTGGATACTTAGCTGGGGGGCGAAGGTTCACTTTAATCGGCTGTATTTGCGTTTGGAGGAGTTTTGGTAGTGCTTCGAGGCTCTATATGAGGGGGCGCTCACTATCGCTCGATCGCTCACTATTCTAACAGCGTAACAATAACGCTGAAAGCTTTGGGGAATTTTCGGTGTGCAGAAAGCGAACCCAGGGGCCTCTATTTATAGGCTGAGAGAGGGACATCGAGGGAATTACTTTTCCTCTCTTCGTGCTTCATTTTCTTGTACCGAGTGCTGGAAGGATGATACAATGCGTTAACTGTAGCACTCCTGTAGCAACTTCGGGCTCCACTGTAGTAAAATTGGGCGTCGCGCCAAGCTTCCATTATGGCAGCGCCAAACCCTCAAATTCCAGCCCATTTTTGACATTTTAGCCCCTGTATTTTACTGTTTTGCGCATCCTGCTTTATCTTTTGCATTTTTAAACCCTGTAACTTGACATTTGTTAAGTTTTAACAGGTCTTGATATCGCATGCCCGAGTTACATATCAGGGGTATGAAATTGGGGTGTCTACACCTTGGTTCGCGGTGTGTTGGTTCCTTTGGACTCGTTGGTGGATATGGTCGGTGAAAGGGTGTCTGAGCCAACGAGAGCCTAGCCGAGGTCTTCGATCGATTACGGCGAGTCGTGTCTTGGTACACGGCGATGTAGTGCTCTCGATCGTTTCTATTATACTTTCTGTTGCCATTTATCTGTGATACTAACTTGTTCTGTTTTGCAACTCTGTTGGTTTTCTGCGTTCTTCTCCCACAGTGTATTTCCTCTCTGTTCTTCCATAACAGTCGGGAAATACAAGACTACGTTAACCAGATTATTCAGTATTGTTATTTACTATTTTAACCCCTGTGCTTGTGTTATCCCCACCCTAGTTTGTAATCGATAGTGTGGTTATTTAGTTATTCTGTAATAACTAGTGTTATCTGTTATTTAATCTTGGGTCTGTAATTTATTTGGTTACTTCGGTTCTGTACGGGACTGTTCCTGGCATTTAATGTGGTGCATTCACACAACAGTGCTATCTGAGCCACCCGCGTCCTCGTATCGTGAATCGGTAGAGTCCCCTTCAATCCAAAATATATTAGAACTCCCTCCTAGAGTTTCTTGGTGAGCTTCGGTTACCCTTGCTTTTCTTTTACTTTCAATATTAGATTGGTAGAAATATTTTGTTATTTCTTAGCTTGGGTTTGTTGCTTTGTGTTATTTATTTCTCCTGTTTAGTTTGTGTTTTTTTCTTAAATATTGTTTAGTGTTGTCTTAGATCTGTTTGCTACTTGCTTGTTTTCTTGAGTTTTAAAAATTTGTTTTTTGAAACTTGGATATTATGTGGCTGTTTTGTGGTACTTTGATTGTTCTGTTGTTTTTGTGGTAATTTTTTCAAAATGGCTTCATCGTCTTATGGTTTGAAACCCTTTAGTGGCGAAAGAAACAATGAATGTGAAAACAATCAAAATCAGAACCAAGGCACAAATCAGAATTCTGGAAATGGAAGAAATAGAAGCAAGAACAGGTCTGAATGGAGAACTAAATGTCGGAAATTTTACAACTGTGGAGAAATGTGACATTTTAGGAAAAATTTCCCTAATCCTAAAAACGAAAAACATGAATCAAAGTCAATATCAAAAACAACAAAACGATTGTAATGTAGCTTCTTGTTGTGAGAACAATACTAATGTTTTTGTGGTAATTGAATTATGTGATGATGCATTGAATTCTGTGCATTCCATGTTTTCTTGTGAAAATGAATGGTTAGTTAATTCTGGTTGCTCCTATTACATGTCACCTTTTAAAAGCATTTTTTGCTCTTACAAAGAATTAGAAACTGGTTTTGTTTCTGTGGTCAATGAGAAAATTTGTCCTATTGCTGGAATCGGTGATATTTGCTTAAAATTTGATTCGGGAAATGTTTTTACTGTGAAGAATGTGAGACATGTGCCTGATTTGTGCAATAATTTGATGTATTGTGCTATTCTTGAAGATGATGGGTTAGAGGGTAGATGGGGTAAGGGTATGATGGAAATAACTAAGTGCAATTTGGTAATTTTTAAAGCTGAAAAACAAAAGAGTTTGTACGTTTGCAATGTTTTCCCGGTGTCTTTTACTGAAAATCAAACAAATGTTTTGAAGAATGAAAATTATGATTTGTTTCATAGAAGACTTGGACATCTGAGTAGTAAAGACTTTAAATTTTTTCACAAAAATGAATCTTTTGTTGATGATGTGATTTTTTATGTGCCTTTATGTGATACTTCTGTGACTTGTGAACATCAAATGGTTAGTTTTTCGCCTCCCCCTCTGGAAAAATTCTCTTTTAAAAATCATCTTGAATTAATCTATGCATATGTATGGGATCCTATGTGTGAGCCCTCGCATGGTGGGAATAGATATTGGTTATCGATTGTCGATGACTTTTCAAGGAAAGGTCTAGGTTTTTCCTATGCAAGATAAAAGTGATGTTTTTGGAAAATTTAAAACATGAAAACTTTTGATCGAAAATCAAACCAATAAGAAAATTAAGAAACTTAGGACGGATAAGGAGTTAGAGTTCTGTAACGGTGAGTTCGAGAGATTCTACGTTGAGAGTGGGATTGACCATGAAAAATATTTCCCTTGCAATTTGGCCAAGCGTACGAATAGAACTCTGTTAGAACGAGTGAGGATCATGCTTGCTTCGACGGGTCTTCCTATAGGTTTTTGGGGAGAGACGCTTGTTTTCGCCGCCTATGTGTACAATAGGTCCCCTTCTATCCCGCTTGGTAATAGATGTCCTGAATTTGTGTTTTTCGGTTGTGAAATTGATTTACATTCATCGAGAGAATAACAAACTTGAACCTCGGTCGGTTCGTTGTGTTTTGTTAGGGTACTCGGAGAGGGTGAGATAGTATAGATTGTGGTTGAGAGATGAGAATGACGAGAGACTTGTCATTTGTAAGGATGTAGTGTTTGACGAAACTGAATTCCCTTACTTGTTGCATGCTCAACCTTTAAATGCTATTGTTGCACCCCCTCCCCCGGCTCCAATTGTGGTGGAGCAACCTTATATGTTGAATTATCTTGATGTGAAACCATGTATGCAAACTGAAATTGAGGGAAATCATGAAACTGTGCTTGCTAATCCTGAAATTGTTGATAAAGAATTTGAACAAAATGGGGAGGAAGAAAATGTGATGGAAATTCTAAGACTTGAAAATTTAGGTGCGTATCAATTTGCTAATGGTAGGCCAGACCTTTTTTTAGGAGGCTGTCTAGTTTTGATAGCAATTTTCACATTTCCTCATTTGTGTTTTGTATGCTTAATTCTTTTAATAATTTGAATGATCCCATAATTTACAACAAATGTGCTTTAAAATTTGGAATTCCTAGTGATTGGTTGAATGCTTTAATGGATAATGTTAATGTTTTGCATGTGAACCATTATTGGACTTTGGTGCCCCTCCGTGTGGCTGAACTTACTTCTTTTAAAGTTAGGTTGGTTGTAAAAGGGTTTTCTCGAAAACAAGAGATTGTGATTAAGCTTGCTCTAGTTGCCCAATTCAATTGGGAGGTTAAACCTTTGGTGGTAACAAAAATCCAATCTTGTTTTAAAATGCTTGCTTTTGATTCTTGTGATTGATGTTTTGTTTTGGTTACCCAAAAATCCTCGACATGCTTGGTGTGTGTTGTGGTATCTTTCTTGTTTTTACAATAGTGTTAGAATAAGTTAGATTTGCTTACTTTGTGTTGGCGGTGGTGATTTCCTTGAAATCCATAGGCAGTTCTTTGTGATCAGCTATGGTGTCTTGACTAATTCTTCTTTGTGTTTAATTAGTTAAGTGTTTTCCCTGTTTTGGTCCTGCTTTGTGTTGGATCAAGTGCAGGGATAAGGCGACGATGAACCTTTTCTATTAATATATCCTCAAGTCCATTGGTGTGAACCGACACTTGCTCCAAGGTGAAGATTGTTAGAAATTTTGGAGGCCCAAAACATGTTGTGGCAGCCTTTCATTTACTTTCTCCCTAAGCCCACTATTAGCTTGGCCCAACTTCTGGCGGCCCGCTTTACCCTTAGCGTTTTAGCGGATGGGCTATTTTGTCCATTGTTTATTTGTGGCTTTTGTCCCTGTTTGAGACCCTTGCTTTCAACCGCCCTTTATATTGCTACTACCCTTCGTCACTTTGTAAGGTGGATTCAGAGATAGCATTGAGAGTGAGCGTGAGTGAGGGCTAAGTGCAGTGAGCAGAGTGTGCAGAGAGAGAGAGAGAGAGAGAAACTGTGAGCTGTATGGGCTGTCCTCACTAGCAGCCTTATACCCCCTTTCCCCATTCGTCTTTCCTCTGGTTTGGTACCTCAATAGATATCTATCGATAGGTCTCTCGCTTCATCTCTTGGTTTCTTGGTGAGCCTGTGAGTGTGAGAGTGATATAGATTAGGAGCCCTTAGTGAGCTTGGATTGTTGAGTGTGTACCGAGAGTAGTGAGCTTGAAATGGGTCTCGGGTTGTTGACTTTTGTGAGTGGTCTTCTCTGTTCTTCTTCCCCGGCTGTCTTTTTGCTCAATTGCCGAAGCTTGTGGTAAAGTATGTTCCTTGTGGCTTTGACCTTGGTTCGCGGTGTGTTGGTTCCTTTGGACTTGTTGGTAGATATGGCCGGTGAAACGGTGTCTGAGCCAACGAGAGCCTAGTCGAGGTCTTCGACCGATTATGGCGAGTCGTGTCTTGGTACACGGCGACGTAGTGCTCTCGATCATTGCTATTATACTTTCTGTTGCCATTTATCTGTGATACTAACTGGTTCTGTTTTGCAGCTCTATTGGTTTTCTGCGTTCTTCTCCCACATTGTATTTCCTTTCTGTTCTTCCATAACAGTCAGGAAATACAGGATTGTGTTAACCAGATTATTCAGTATTGTTATTTACTGTTTTGACCCATGTGATTAAATGTTATCCCCACCCCGGTTTGTAATCGATAGTGTGGTTATTTAGTTATTATGTAATAACTAGTGTTATCCGTTATTTAATCTTGGGTCTGTAATTTATCTGGTTACTCCGATTCTGTACGGAACTATTCCTGGCGTTTAGTGTGGTGCATTCACACAACACACTATTTTCCACATACTTTAATTAAGGCTATGAAAATCTATTTATAGAGATAATATAGATAAATTTATTAAATTTAACTTCCATTTTTGTTTTATTTTATGGAATTAAATAATGAGAATTCGGTAAAGCTATAACTTCCCATACAGATCATTCAAACATTTTCTCCATTATATGCAAATCCATGGCGTTAAAAAATATTGAGTATCTTTCCATTTGTTCTTTTGACTTGTCAAGGTTTGTATCTTCATATTATTAATTTGACAATCCAAAATGACCAACAACAAAAAACACTTCTTTGTAACTTTAAAACACACGCACACATGTACGCACTAGTAAAGAAGAAGCATCATGTTGGAAACTTGTTTCTAATAAGACTTGAATGAGGAACTCATGTAGGTAGTAATTAGTGGATAATCTAACATTGGGAAAATAAAGGAGTGAGCTCTACCTTATATAGAAGAAAGTTTAAACTGATGGTTAGCCCTTAGGGCCACTACACTTTTGTGTAGGAGGGAAGACCTAGCTACGTGCAGGTTCAAACACACGCGCCATCGCCGCCCGCCCGACTTGGATTAGATTCGTTGGTTAGTTGGCTTGCCCCTTTCTTTTTGTTGTCGGTCCACTTAAAACAACAGTCCAACCTGCTGGTTCAAAACGGTAGGTCCATCTACCTATTGGCTTATTCAAAGAAGTGTTTCCTTCCAGAAATCGAACCACGTCTTAGACACATGTCCGTAGTTTAAAATCAAACGCTATGTCATTTTGCAAATAACAGACAGTGTCTGTTCGTTATTAATGGACACACCCAATCCCAAAAGATGCCTCCCTCCTATTTAAATAAACTAGGGATTTCAGGATTCGACACCGATATTAATTTTTTCCCTTCTCTCTCTTTCTCGAAATTCTTTCTGCCCTAAAAACTGAACAAAGATACAACAGCGGTTTCGATTCGCCGGTAATTGAAGTTGGAAGAAATTGTCCTCTTCAATTACGTAAGATCCACAATACTGGGAGACTCTTGGCATTATCCGTCCATTCTAGTAACGGTGCCAATTTTGTTTTAAGGAAAGAGATCATTGATCTTAGTGGACCTTAAACAATTTGTTTTTCTAATCAATCTTCTACGGGAACTAAACATCACCCCTAACAATCTTAAGACAAAAATTTTGGCGTACATGTTCCTGGAAGATCGACAACCTTCTGCATTTCGGTTTTATATTTACTGTTATTCGCAGATTCTTTTTCTTCCCCACTTCTATTATATGTTAATTGTGATCTGATTCAAACTGACATACATTAACAGAATGTTTTAATCTGTAAATTTCAATTACAAAAGCATTTCACTCTGTGCAAATAGACGAGAAATAAAATTACCATATTCTGTTTTACAAAATAGTTTCAAGATTATTTTGATTTACATAAACTCGTTACATAACTTAATTTTTTTCTAATTTTCTGTGTTATTGATCACACCTGCAATTATGCAGTATGGCTTCCAAGGCTGGAAAAGAATGCGCTGCTGTAGAACAGCTCAGTGCATCAAATCCTATGTTACAACCAACCGTTCACACCTACCATAGTGAACGCCCGGAAAAATTTGCTAGCTTAGAATTCAAATGCTGGTAGCAAAAGATGCTCTTCTACTTGACAACGCTGAACTTGTCAAAGTTCTTGAAAGAGACAACCCCTATTTTAAAAGAAGGGGAGTCGGACCGAACCTCTGTGGCTGCTGTTGAGTCATGGAAGCATTCAGACTTTTTGTGCAGGAACTACATCCTAAATGGATTGGATAACTCTCTATATGATGTCTACAGTCCATTTAAGATGGCAAAAGACTTGTGGGAATCCTTAGAGAAACAATACAAAACTAAGGATGCCGGTTTGAAGAAATTTGTAGCTGGTAGGTTTCTCGAGTTTTGTATGGTTGATTTCAGAAAATTAATAACACATGTTCAACAACTCCAATTGATAATGCATGAAATTGAGACTGAAGGCATGACAATTTCTAAAGCGTTTCAAGTTGCTGCGGTGATCGAGAAGTTACCTCCCACTTGGAAGGACTTCAAAAACTATCTCAAGCACAAACGCAAGGACATGTCTTTGGAGGACTTAATTCTTAGGTTGCGAATAGAGCAATACAACCGGGTGGCTGACAAGAAACAGGCCCGTCCCATTGATGGAGCCAATATGGTAGAGCAAGACTCCAAGAATAGGAAGCGTAAAAGCTCTAGAGAAGGGATGTCCAAACAACACAGGCAGCCCAAGTTCAAGGGAAAGTGTCACAACTATGACAAGATAGGCCATAAATCTACGGAGCGCCGTAGAAAGAAAAGGGTACGAAGATAAGCTAATCTTGTCACCGACGACATCAGCATGGTCTGCGTAATCTCGAAGACTAACATGATCAGTTTAGGTTGCGAGTGGTTTGTGAACACCGGTGCGACACGTCACATATACGGTAATACGAAGATTTTTTCTTCCTATTCAAAAGAGACGTCCAGCGAAAAGATGTTTATAGGCAACTCCTTCACCTTTGGCGTGGAAGGCAAAGGGCAAGTAGCGGCAGGGAAATGATGTTTACCAATGCCCTCCATGTTCCAGATATTAGGAAAAACCTAAATTTTGGTTTTGTTTTATTAAAGCATGGATTTAAGTTGGTCTTTGAGTCCGAAAAGTTTGTACTTAGTAAGAGTGGGGTTTTTATAGGCAAGAGTTACCTCACTGAAGGCTTGTTCAAGTGCAATATAATGGTGGTAACCCCATCTAACAATAGTATTATTAATACAGTGGATGCATCTTCTTCTTACTTGCTTAAGCACTATAATATTTGGCACCTTATATTAGATCATGTTAACCATGATTCTATACGAAAGCTAATGCAATTGGAATTAATTCCTAAAATACGCATAAATACCAAGGAAAAATGTCAAATATGCATTGAGGCAAGAACCTCCTTTCAAACAATGCAATGTGACACTAGACCATTGGATCTAGTTCATAGCGACCTATGCGATTTTAAATCCATAGAGTCATGTGGCGGGAAAAAATACTTTGTCACATTTAATGATGATAGTACACACTACTGTCATCTTTACTTGTTAAATGGAAAAGATGAAGCGTTCAAGACATTTAAAATATACAAGAACGAAGTCGAGAATCAACTTGAGAAGAAGATAAAAATTCTCAAATCTGATCGAGGAGGTGAATATGTATATCCTTTTAAGGATTTCTATGAAGTACATGGAATAATTCATCAAGTTGCTCCTTATACTCTACAATCTAATGAGATTGCTGAAAGGAAAAATGTACACTTAAAGAAATGATTAATTCTTTAATAATTCAATCTGGTCTACCCGACGAAATGTGGAGGGAGGCATTGTTCATAGCAAATTATTTTCTAAATAAACTACCACATAAGAAATTAGAGCAAACTCCTTATGAATTATGGAATGGACGAAAACATTCCTACAAATTTATCAAAGTGTGGGGGTGTCTAGTAAAAGTAGCAGTACCATTACCTAAAAAGGTAAATATCGGTCCAAAAACCGTGGATTGTATCTTCTTAGGATATACAGCTCGTAGTAGTATCTATAGGTTCTTAGTGCAAAAATCCGAAAACCCAGATATTGAAGTAAATACAATCATGGAATCAAGAAATGTCACATTTTTCGAAAACAATTTTCTATTAAAGATTAATGCTAATGGAAAACGCTCATTTCCTTGGAACACAAGTGAAGATGAAAACGAGGTCCCCATGGACATCATCCAAAAGAATCATCAAGATGAACAGGATGATGAACCTAGAACGAGCAAACGTGCCAAAATAGCTAAAACTTTTGGACCTGACTTTGTGACCATCTTTATAGTGGATAATGAACCATGAACGTTCAAGAAAGTAATGTCTACTCCAAAAGCTCCTCAATTGAAGCCATTAATGGCGAAATCTTTTCCATTATGCAAAACCACACTTAGAAATTAGTTGACCTTCCCAAGGAGTGCAAACCATTGTGCTGTAAATGGATTTTCAAACGGAAATTAAAACTCGATGGTTCCGTTGATAAGTATAAAGCACGGCTAGTCGCAAAGGGGTTCAATAAAAAAGAAGGTGTTGATTATTTTGACACTTATGCCCCGGTGGCTTAAATTACGTCCATATGACTAATAATTGCGTTCGCAGCTTTGCATGGTCATGAAATACATCAAAGGGACGTTAAGACCGCATTCCTAGATGGGGAACTCGAAGAAGAAATTTATATGAATCAACCTAAAGGGTTCATAGCTCTAGGTAATGAAAAGAAAGTATGTCGGTTGGTCAAATCGTTGTATGGTTTAAAGCAAGCACCAAAACAATGGTATAAACACTTTGATGACATGGTACTTGCAAATGGGTTCAAGATCAACGAATGTGACAAATGTGCATATGCCAACAATACACAACATTGTTACGTTATTATCTGCCTCTACGTGGATGATAGGGGTGTAAATGGTTCGACTTGGTTCGACTTGGAACAACTTATGAGCTGAACCGCATGCCATCGGTTTGAGAAAAATCAAACCGGAGCTAAACCATTTAAAGTCTTGAGCTGAACCGAACCGAACCATGATGGTTTGACTTGGTTCGACTCGGTTCTGTGGTTTGGTTTCATGGTTCGGTTTCACGGTTTGGTTTCATGGTTCGGTTTCACGGTTTGGTTTCATGGTTCAGACTAAATTTAGAAAGAGTTCTAGTCATTCAAAATGTAAGTAAACCAAGAAAATATTATAAAAACACGCTATAAAATACTAAAAAATTAAATATAATACAATTATATTCATAAACTCACTTTTAAAAAAATTGCACAAACTTTCAAATAAATGGATTAACATTTTTAATTCTTATAATCAATAAATTGAATCTAATATAATAAAAATACAATAACGTACATGATATTAAAAACGTTTATGTAAATTCAAAAAGTTTAAATGAAAATTCCTAACTACTAATATTAGCCTTATAGTTTATATAGTACAAAAATATTAATAGTATAAGAGTACTAAAGTATAAAGATTAGGAATTCTAAATAATTTGTTGTTTGGCTCGGTGGTTCGGCTCGATGGTTCGACTTGATGGTTTAGCTCAAAATGGTTTGGTTTGGTTCGGTTTGACTCGACTCAACATGTAAAGCCGCAAACCAAACCAAACCGTTCGACTTCCCAAAATCTCAAACCAAGCTGAACCATATAACACCCAAAACCGAACCAAACCGCATGGTTCGACTTGGTTCGGCTCGACTTGGTGGTTTGACGACTCGGATTGACACCCCTAGTGGATGATATGCTCATCCTTGGCAATCATAACAACATGATCAAGGACACCAAGAAAATGTTGGCCAACAGGTTTGACATAAAAGATCTTAGGGTAGCTGATGTCATTCTAGGTATTAAAATATCTAGAACATCTGAGGAGATCATACTATGACAATCTCATTACATTGAGAAATTACTAGAGAAATTCAGTAATGGTGATGATAGTATTGCAAAGACTCCAATAGACCCAAACTTTCATCTCAAAAAGAACCTACACGAAGGTGTATCTCAGATTGAATACTCTCGTATCATTGGAAGTCTTATGCATCTTACGAATTGTATACGACCAAATATTGCTCAAATGACTAGTCAATCGATTAAGCAGATTTACTAGTAATCCAGGACATGATCACTGGAAGGTTATTGTAAGAGTTCTTAGATATCTACGATATACTAAGGACTATGGGTTGCATTATTCAAGGTATCCAATGGTAATTGAAGGTTATAGTGATGCCAACTAGATATTTGATACTAACGACTCAAAATCCACAAGTGGATTTGTATTTACACTTGGTGGTGGTGCCATCGCATGGAAATCCTCTAAGCAGACTTGCATTACAAGGTCTACAATGGAATAAGAATTTATCGCTCTAGATAAAATAGCGGAGGAAGACGAATGGTTACGAAACTTCCTAGAAAATATTCCAACTTAGCCACAGCCAGTACCAGCTATATATGCATCCATTGCGACAGTCAAGCCGCAATGGGAAGGGCACAAAGAAATATGTATAATGGTAAATCATGACACATACGAAGGCGTCACAATACCGTTAGGCAACTTCCCTCGAATTGAGTGATCACCATCGATTATATTTGATCAAAAGACAACCCTAGTGGATCCATTAACTAAAGGTTTGTCGAGAGAGCAAGTATGCAGTTCATCAAAGTGAATGAGACTCAAGCCTATGAAGTAAAGAATAATTTAGCGGAAAACCCCACCCAGTTGATTGGAAATCTCATGGTCTAGGTTCAAAGGGACAACCCAACTAAATTAATCTCGATGTTAACACTAAAAGATTTAACTCCTACTCGTTCCTATGGTGAAACACACTAGTGTTATCTATCTTGGTATAGGTAAGCTTTGCTTTTAATGATTCATATGCCTTGATTTATCGAGTAGAGTACTGACAGAATACTCTTTATAGGAAGTCAACTATGTGAATGTAAAACTCGCCGATTTTCATGAAAATTTAGAAACTGAAATTCTCTAAAGCATTCGCAGAACCATGAATTTCATGGCCAAAATAAACACAACCGAATAATCAAACCATGTTTAGGGGTAGCTGTGTGATTACTATTGTCTTGGATGACATCAAACACCATCCAGACGCTCAAGTCACTAATTAGTAAGTCATCCCGATCGTATATCATAAGGAAAGGTTCAAAGCCAAAAGCCACCTATTCCAGTGCTGTTATTCTCAGTTGTATCTATGTATCATCTTCATGTCATCAACTTACATGATATCTCATTTAATGTGGGGGATTGTTGGAAACTTGTTTCAAATAAGACTTGAATGAGGAAGTCATGTAAGTAGTTATTGGCGAATCCCACATTGGGAAAATAAAGGAGTGAGCTATACTAGAAGAAAGTTTAAGCTGATGGTTTGAGGGCCACTACACTTTTGTATAGGAGGAAAGACCTAACTAAGTGCAGGTTCAAACACACGCGTGCGCGCCGCCGCCGCATGCTTGGCCCGGCTTGGATTGGATTGGTTGGTCGGTTGACTGGCTTGGCCCCTTTCTTTTTGCTGTCGGTCCACTTAAAACAATATGTCCAACCTGCAGGTCCATCTACTGATTTAAATAAGCAGGTGGTTAAAACGGCAAGTCAACCTAAATCCAAGTAGCAGGTCCCACCTGCTAGTTCATTCAAGGTAGTGTTTCCCTCCAGAATTCAAACCACGTCTCAGACACGTGTTTGTAGTTTAAATTCAAACGTTATGTCCTTTTGCTAATAACAGATATTGTTTGTTCGTTATTAACGGACACACCCACTCCCAAAAGACGCCTCCGTCCTATTTAAATAAACTAGGGATTTCAAGATTCGACACCGATATTATTTTTTCCCTTCTCTCTCTTTCTTGAAATTCTTTCTGCCCTAAAAACTGTAATAGAGATACAGCAGCGGTTTCGATTCACCGGTAATTGAAGTCGAAAGGAATTGGCCTCTTCAATTACGTAAGATCCACGATCCTGGAAGACTCTTGGTATTATCCGTCCATTCCAGTAACGACGCCAATTTTGACTTAAGAAAAGAGATCATTGATCTCGGTAGACCTTAAACAATTCGTTTTTCTAATCAATCTTCGGTAGGAACTGAACATCCTCCCTAACACATCATTATGGGACAATTTCATTGTTGATTTTCAATGGTAATTCGTATTAATACAAAATGTTTCCTAAATGACATCCATAATTATATTGCAATTCCATTTTAGGCCTCGAATGATGAATGATAAATGAGAAAAGGTTGTAAACATATAATAGCCCTTAAATGAGGGCTCATTTAAAAAAGAAGGAAAAATTGTGAGTGTCCATTTTTGTATTAGTTTACTAATTTCACATTTGACACATATCATCATATATGGACAGGCATTAATGGTTATTGTTAACAGCTAATTAAGGCTTGCAAGAGAAGAATAAATTAATGAGTATGCTCCAGTTTCATGGGAGGAAGCGTGCATTCCTGCCTGCCCTGCGGGGTGCATCTCGCTCAATTCCATAATCATTATCTAGACTGTTAAGGTGGCGATAGCCTGCAACAAGCAAGAGGAGGAGGAGGGTGATCAAAATTCAAAGGCGAACATATAACTTAAGAGATCATATAATTAACAGTGTATTGGATTACACTACATGATTTATAGCTGTTATCTATCGTGCAGGCCCATTGTGGTATAATTCTTTTGAACAAAGGCGTCGTTTCTAAGTGTGTGTGTCTAAGGAAGAACTATGTTATGATCGATAGTGTAATCAATGGACATGTAGGTGTCATTTGGTAGTCAGGATTAAAGTTAGATAGGATTAATAAGCCGAGTTGCCTGATGTTTGGTACGTAATAGGTGGTCGGGACTAATAGCACGAGTTATCCGGATAAAGTCATTATCCTCTCACTATTAATACCAAGCTAGAGCGTGGTATTATTAGCGTCCTCACTAAAAAAAATTGGGATTAACATTTGTAATCTCAAAACTATCCCCGATATACAAGTGAGGATTAATAGCAAGGGTACTAATAGTACTGGGACTAATAATATTGTTTATCCTTATCCGACTACCAAACAAGCCCATATAATACTAACAATAAGTGATGAAAAGATTGACTACCTGGAGTTGCAGCACCAACAGATGCATATTGACCAACAAAGAGGACCCAAATGAACAGGATGCACAATAGGAAAGAGATCAAAGATTTAAACAACGCCATTTGGTTTAGTGTTGAAATCAAACTTGGCTATAATTATAGTTTTCGGTCCCTAAACTGAGAAAAAACAATCAGTCATATAGAAGGAAGTTTGTGTTTATTTTGAGCAAGAGGGAAGCAAAATCCCAATATTTATACTAGATTGTCCAAAGGCTGCTGATCAAATCAAGGGACAAAGTCCATGCTCTCTCTCTCTCTCACACACTCAATAGAGAAGAAGCATTCAAATAATTATTAAAGTGATCAAGAGCCATATAGATATAGTTATAGGCTGCTAATATTTTCCAGTCATATAAACAATATTAATGGTAATTATTTACTACTAGTTGTGCATTAATGCTTTTGAATGGGATTTCATCTGTCAACCTAACCATTGTGAGACCTTGTTAAGGATCTTAATTTGTAAAATAGAGTTTTACCTTTTCACAACTCAACTCATCAGTACACGATAGATTGAGTAAGAATATCCGTCTTACTAAAAATATACGTATAGTAAGACGGTCTTACCTAAGATTTTACCAAAAAATAAATTACCATCGAGAAGGCTGCTACATGCAAATGTTTGGTTTTAATTAGTTGGAGGATTTGTTGATTAGCTTTGATTTTGAATGAGATCAAGCTAGAATTTGACAATCTTATTCAGGCATGCTTTCTTAATTTGATTAGATGATGGGCAAGAGGGTTGGTGGCCATTAATTATCCAATCATCATTAATGTAAAACCAAAAAATTTAAAAAGAAAAAGGAAATCACATGGTACATCGAGAGGAGCTGAATCCCCAATCTAATTATATTCTGTTGTTGGCCACATAAACAGAAAAATGGTTTTGGAGAAATTTTTGACATCAGTATTATGTATAAAAAAAAGCTTTGACAGTTTAAAAATAGTAAAGTTCCGTTCAAATGCACTTGTTAAAAAAAGAAAGTGATGCAAGGAAAGTAACTGAAAATAACCGATAAATATCAAAGTTGTTGAGATCGTACACGACTACCAGCAATGATCTTATAAATTTTGTTGAGGTTCGCAAACCTACCACGATTTAGACATCAATTTCGGATTGATTAACAAAGAATACCAAAAACTAAAAGAAAACAAATCAATTTTCATAAAATTCAAACTAAATTCGAAATTACATCTTAGCATATATTTATAAGACTCATAAAGCTTGGAAAAGAAGTTAAAACCTTCTAAAAACTAGCATAAAACCTAGTAAGACTTTAAAACATCATTAAATTGTTTAAATCTATCTCTAAATATAAAAATATTATTCTCTATATTAAAATTCCAAAAATTACAATATATTGTAAATAAACTTGCTCCCACATCATTCTCCTCAGCTTCGAAAAAATTCTTCCTTGAATTTGAAGTAGGACAAAAAATGAATTCTTCCTGATTGTCCTCACACTTGACCTTGACACTAGAATCAATAAAACTTTGTATCCTTGTCGAGTTCTGAACTTGCCAACGTTGGTGACGACATCCATCCAATCAGTCCAATGGATCTTTATAAAGTGGTGAAGTAACAGTTTGTTAATTAATGAAACATGAAGAAAATGTTTGTGGTGGGGGGGAGATCAAACGGATCTGTGAAATGGGTTTTGATTCTAGAATCTGCAATCAATTCTTCATCATAGACTGGCGGTTTACTCCAATCAATAATGGGTTGAGGAGTGTGAGATTGAGATTCAGAAAAAGACCAGAAGATATCAAGTAATGCAATTGACATGGTATGGAAGGGATAATGATGAGTTGAAAAAAGAAATAGGAAAAGAAATATAAAAAAGGGTAAATCGATACTATGTTTGGAAACTCGATACCAACTAATGGTGAAAGTAACCGATAAATATCAAATTGTTGAGATCACTTGCGACTACTAGCAATGATCTTCTAAATCC